>SJYT01030580.1:215821-315508 GCA_006410635.1 Cephalophus harveyi
GCGTGGAGGGGTGGGGGGGCACATCCTGCTGCCTCTCGGGGTGGTGCCGCCCCCCCCCCCCCCCCCCCCCCCCCCCCCCCCCCCCCCCCCCCCCCCCCCCCCCCCCGCAACAAAGAGCTCTCCCCTCAGATCCAGGAATCCAGGTTCCCAGACCCAGGCCTTGTTCCCCTCCTCTGGGGAACTAGGAGTCTCGGTTCCCATGTCCTGTCAATCAGAGACCCAGATTGCTGCTGCCTTTTGGGACTTCCCAAACTTTGCCTACCATCCCATCATGAAGAGCTCACCCTGTTAAGAGCCAGTACTGGGGGGATGGGCCTTATTGTCACAGCACCCCCAAATTCGTCCCTGGGAAGGGCTTGGACACTTCAGGGTAGTCAGGGTCCTTGTCTGTCTTTTTCCCTTCTGTGCAGTGTTGCTAAGACTTTCCTGATTTTGCCCGTCACTATATTTGCCTTCACATCCCACCACCACACATCCCCTTTGCCTTCTCTTTCCTACCCCTATCTCCCAACTCTCAGTCTTTCTGCTCTCTGCCTGCCTGGATTTGTCTCTGGACATCTCTGCCCAGGCTGGCTGGCTGTCCTTCCATCTCCTTCTGTCTTTCCAAGTGCCATTCCCTTGATCCTCCATCTCATGGCTGCTCTCTTGGTCCCTTTCCCCGCTCTTTTCTTTCTTCCTTCCCTTTTCCTTACTTCCTCTGTTGCTCCCTTTCTCCCTCTCTTTCCTCCTCTCTGGCAGTCTTTGTCCTTCCCTCTCATGGTTGCTTCATCTCTTTGTGTCTCTGCATCTCCCCATCGGTCCCTCCTCTGTTCCTTCCCCTGTCTCTCTTTCTCTGTGTCTCTGGCTTCTGCTCTGATGGTCCTTCCGCCTGTCTCTATTTTTATCCCTCAGACACACCCCCTGTGTCCACTTCTCTGTCTGTCTGTCTCTCCCCCTCCCGATTCTCCTCAGGTCCCAGCTCCTGGTCCCAATTAGTGGGTGGCCGACAAGGCAGCCGCTGGGCCCCCACCCCCGGCTCCTCATTACCGCTGGCAGCTCCTAATGAGCCTGGGGTGGGGGTGACCCGGTGCCCCCGGCCCCCTGGTCTGCGTCACTGGCCGCTGCGGGGGCTGTGGAGGCGATATAAGGGGGCTGCCAGCCTCGCTGCCGGGAGCCCACTGCGCGGTAGGGCACCCTGCACATGGGCTTCGGGGGTGGGTGGGTGGATGATGGGGTCTGGTTTCTGGGCCCAGACGCGGGCATCACTGAGCTCTATCTTGTCTCTCCACAGGTGATGGAGACCCGCCAGGTACCCAGGAGCCCCCGGGTGCGGCTGCTGCTGCTGCTCCTGCTGCTTGTGTCCTGGGGCCACCGCACCGCCTCAGGAGTCGCCCTACCTCCCGCGGGGGTCTTCAGGTAAGTTGGACATCCAAGTCTCCCAGGGAAGGGTGGGGACTCCGATAGGTGGAAAGAGACCCAAAGAGAATGGGGAACAAAGACTCAGAAAGGGGAAATAGAGACCCAGAGAGGAGGACAGAGGTGGGAGGTGAACAGGTGGGTAATCTGCAAAACAAAGAGGTACAAAAGGATTCTGAGAAAGGCTTTGAGAGACTTGAAAGGAGTCGAAGCAGGAATGAGTTTGTTCCTTGAGCAACGTTTATTGGGTCTGCGGTGTGTGCCATGCGTGCGCCGAGCGCTGGGGCCGGACAGGGGCATCAGACTCGGTCTCTGTACTCAGGAGGCTCGGAACCTGGTGAAAACTGAGCCGAAGACCCACACAGAGCAAGAGACGGGGACAGAGACCGAGCCCCTCCGCAGCTGGTGCAGTCACAGGGCTTCGAGTTAGACGGTGGGGAGAACAGGCGGCGGGCCGCGGGCCGGGACCCACGGTAACCGCCTATTTCCATCTCATCTCCCGGCAGACTCCGCACCCCCAGCGGGGCTCGGGCGGGTCCGGCCACCCCCCAGTCGCGGCGGAGCCTGGCGCTGGCGGACGACGCGGCATTCCGGGAGCGAGCGCGGCTGCTGGCCGCCCTCGAGCGCCGCCACTGGCTGAACTCGTACATGCACAAGCTGCTGGTGCTGGACGCGCCCTGAGCGCCTGCCCGCCCCACCTCAATAAAGACCCTGCTGTGCCTCCCGACTGCGCCTCCTTCCTGCGCCTCGTGTGCGTGTGGTGGTGGTAGGGTGTGTGTGTGTACACGTGCAGGGGGCGGGCCCTGAGTCCGCTACTTTGGCCTCTACCCTTCCGTCCCCTCTGTTCTCATCTTTCCCTCCATTCATTCTTTCTCCCCTCTGCCCACCTCCTCTACACTACTGCCCCAGCTCTGCCCCTTGCTCCCACTCTGTGCCTTTGTCCCTCTTCACTCGCATACCTGCTCCCAACCCACCCCGAGTCTCCATCCTCCCCGCTTCTCTCGGTCTCTGTAACCTCTCTGGTCTCTGTCCCCCTCTGGGTCACTGGCCCTTCTCTGGATCTCTATAGCTCACTGGGTATCTGTCCTCCTCTCTCGGAGTCTCTATAATTCTCTTCCTCCTGGCTTCCCGGCCCTCTGGGGATTCTTCGTCTCCTTTATTCTTCTTTATGCCTAAAACTCTTCCTTTTTCTGAAAAATAAGGAATGCTTGGCAAATTTGTGTCATCCTTGCGCAGGGACCATGATAATCTTCTCTGTATCATTTCAATTTTAGTATATGTGCTGCTGAAGTGAACACCTTCCTTCAATTCTTAATCACTTTTTCTCTGCCTGCCTTATTCGTGTTCTTCCCACCCCCCGCTTTTTCCTATTGGTCTCCATCTCTTTCTCCCAGCTCTCATTTTCTCTGAATTTCTTTTTTCTCACTCTCTCATCACTTCTCGACTTCTACTTCGGGCACAGTGGAAAGATCAGAGGCGGTGGGATGGGGTGGGGGACTTGGAGATGTACTTGCTATTCAAAACCAGGCTCCCCGAAACCCAGATGTGTGGTATTGGGAAGGGCTTCTAACCTTTCAGCTTCTTTTTCCTCATCTATTGTAAGACTTAAACCAGATATACAAGACTTAGGTGTAGTGCCCTTCTGGAAGCAAAATGTATTATCATCAAAGGGTTTCTGGGGATTCCCTGGTGATACAGTGTTAGGACTCGAGGCTTTCACTGCTGGGGTGGGTTCAGTCCCTGGTCGGGAACAAACATTCCGCAAGCCACACGGAGCGCAACCCCACCCCCCTCAAAAAAACAGAAAAGGCCTCTCTTGCAGCAGCCTGCAGCAGTTTCTACAGGGTGGTGTTCTAACTGCGCGACTCCCAGATCCGGGCGCCAGTCGGGACGGGAGGAGAGGAGGGGAGAAACGAGACAGGCGACAGGCTCCAGGAGGCATGGGACGGAGGCGGAGAAACATCTGACCCACCCGTGAAGGAAGCGAGGAAGCAGCTAATCAGAATCTGCCCCTCGCTTTTCTTGTCTCTCTGGAGGCTCCGCTGGCCCTTCAGTCTCGCCCCTCACTGGTGACCATGGCAACCCACTCCCCTAACCAGACGTTGAGGGTTCTGAGTCGTGCTCCCGGGGCAATTCGCGCGGACCGCGCTCTGATTGGTCTTCAGAAGAGAGAAGCTGGGCACGTCATTGTGGGGAAGGGGGCGGGGCTGGCACTTTGTGATTGGCAAGTTCTCCGGTAATTTGCATTCCGAGAGGCGGATGGCGCCCTAATTGGCCGTTAGGCTGTGGGGTGGGGCCTATTTCCCTGTTACTCAGAAATACTAAGCAATGAGTAACTGTATTCCTGGTGGCTCAGTGGTAAAGAATCCGCCTGACGATGCATTAAACATAAGAGACCTGGGAGACTCGGGGTCGATCCCCGGGTCGGAAAGATCCCCTGGAGTAGGAAATGACAACCCACTCCAGCATTCTCACCTGGAAAATTCCATGGACAGATGAGCCTGGCACACTACAGTCTATGGGGTCGCAGAGTCAGACATGACTGAGCATGCACATGTCACAAAAACAAGGAGTTGGCCAACTTTTACAAAGACTCCGGCAGACTGAGGTTCATTTCCCCAGGTTGTCAGTGCTAGGAAAGGACAGAAGAATAACTGGAACCCAAACATGTGCAACTTCAGAAGTCTGATCAATCCTCTACTTTCTTGGAGAAAGAGAATTAAAATGTCATGAGGAGGCTTATCTTCTGTTTGCTGAAGGGCCTGGTAATTGTGTCTTCTTGGATCCTGGCCTATGCTCTTCCTGCATCTCCTCCCCAGATCTCTTTCCTAGCATTTGAGGCTTTTCAGAGAATGGTGCCTGGAACCTCTTCCCTTCTCACACTACTCCCCTCTCCTCAGGAAATTTCAGCAATCTCCACACTTCAATCACCATCATTGCTAGTAACACCCAGACTCCATTTCCAGACTCAAGGTTCAGGGCTCCAGCCTTCTTGGAACACTCCACCCCACATGAGCTCACTGTCCCCCGAAACCCACTCCTTCGCATGGGGTCCCCACGTTGGGAATGGCTCCACTGTCCAGCAGTCACTGGGCCACATGCCGGCCCTTGCTTTCCCCCTTCACAGCCTGTCAGGCCTGGTGCCGTACTTGCTGCTCTACCAGTCTCTGCCCCGCGCTTCTTTCCATCCACTTACCCACCCCCTTCAGGCCTCATGCCCTCCTCTCTCTTCCCGGCTTCCTGCCTCCAGCTTCACTCCATTATCCATCCCCTGTACAGGCTCAGGCGGTCCCTTTCCCACCTAGAGTTGATTCTGCCTCTTCTCTGATCAGAGCCCTTTCTCGGACACTTGGCAGTACAGCTCAAGCTGGTGTTCAAAATGCTTAATGGACTCTTGTCTACCTATTTTACTTCTCGCAACTCTAAAGCATCAAATCCATCTCTGGCTTCACTTTTTTTTTAAATTCAAGCAACATAGTGCTGTCTCTATGGCTTTCTGCACACAGACAAGTTTTCCATCCACCTGGTCGTTACACATTCATTTTTTCCTCTGCCTGGGATACCCTTCGCTGCCTCTGATCACTATAACCAACCTTATTCATCTTTAAAGACTAAATGCAAAATTTGTCCCATATTTGGAAAGAAATCTCTAACTTTCCAGGCGGGGTTAGGTGCTTTTTTTGAACTCTTACAGAGCCTGAAGCCACCTCTACCATGGTCCCTCCCTTGCTCAAAGCTCTCCTGAAGAAATCTCTGCGGTGCTGAAACTGCTTTCTATCCTGACCTGGGTTTTGCTTTCACGGGTTTACATGTATAATAATTTATCCAGCTGATATTTGGGATTTGTCCATTTATAACTGTATGTCAGTTACAGCTTAATTACAAAGTAAATAACCAAAAACAAGTAGCAAAACATCCCCTTGTCATCCTCAGGAGAAAAATCAACACTCTTCAGCCTGGCATTGGAGGGTCTGTTTTTCTGTCTTCTAAGATCTAGCCATGGCAAATAGATGATCACTAAGAATGCGCTGAATGAACAATTGGCACATCCTTTCCTGCTGGCTGTTGGTGGCATCTGTGTGTGTGCGCGTGGCGGCCCACATCTCGTTCTCCCTCTCTCTGCCAGGAGTCTCCCAGCTGCCCTCACAGCGAGGAGTGGTCATGCCGAACAGTTCTGGCCAACAAGGCAGAGTCTGCTGCTGGCTCTGGGAAGGCTATAGCTTTCCTTTATAAAAAGGAAGGGATGTGTGTCCCCTTCTCCCTGCAGACATCACTTATGAACCTACAGTGTCATCTCCTGAGCACAAGGGAAGGGCCAAGAGAGGTAGAGAGAATTACAGCACTCTGCCCCAATGCTGTGGAGACTGAGCTGTGGGCTGACAGCTGCCCTTCTTCAGACTTGGTTTGTGAGGAAACTATAACCCCTAGTATTTTGCTATCATTAAAAAACCAAGAGACTGTGCATAAAAACCCAATACAGAGGTGTGGCTCCTGGAGCACTGTATCTGGGGCCCCTGACAGTGGGATAATCCCAAGTCACAGTGGCACGACCACGGCAATAACAGTAGAAAGAGCCCCAGGAAGTCACTGAACTAGACATTGCTCTGCAGGGGTGGGGCATGGCTCACACTGGAGGAGGCTGGAGGTAGCAGAGCTGGAGGTGGGGCCACCTGGGGGGCGGGGACTGGCCCAGCAGCAGGACGGAGAGCAGCAGCAGCAGCAGGCCCAGGAGTGGTGCCGGGATCAGGAGGTGCCAGCTGACCCTGCGGGGAGGTGGCACAGTGCTCGGCGGCGCCTGGGGAGCCCGTGGTGTCCCAGACGTCTGACCACCACCCTCCTCCTGGAGATGCTGTGGCATGCACCTGAGCCGCCGGAGGCGCAGGGGGCACAGGCAGAGCTGGCCCCAGACCGGCCTCCTGACTGGGACCAGCTCCTTCACCACGGGCACCAGGGCTTGCTGCAGCTCTGGTTCTGAGGGGCTGCTAAGGAGAAAGGAAGGCAGGGCAATGGTGTTGGTCTTCCCCTCGGCCCTCAAGTCCCGTCCCAGGCCCCTGGGTCCCGCTACCTCTCAGGAGGGTTTCCGAGGATGTCTCCAGCGTGTGAGTCTTCTGGATGGATGGGGAGGTCCACCTGGAAGGACAAAGGGGACAAACGGTCTCAGGTTTGCTGGACCAGGAGAGGTGCTCGAATCAGCCCACTGGACAGAAGTGCGCACACAGAAGGGGGCGGGACACAGTGGTTCAGTGTGAGAGCCTCCCCAACACACGCTGCGGCACTGGGCTCCCAGCTCTGCCAGGTTCCTGCCGCGTGGCGCTTGCACGTCACTCCACCTGTCAGGCCCCACTTTCTCCATCTGCCAGACATCAGTGATGACGACGCCCACCTCAAAGGGCTGAAGTGGAGAATGAGAGAATGTGGGCAAAACCTAAACTGTCAGGAGGTGGGCTTAGAACAGCACCTGGTGGACAGCACCCAGTGACTATGTGAGCTACTCAATATTATTATTTCCACTTTCTGTCTGATTCTGGAAGCACCCAAGCCCCCTGAGGTCAGAGACACTATCTCCTCCAGGAACCCAGCCCTGGCCTGGGCCTAGTGCAGCATGGACGCTCCTTGGGTCCATCTACCTGCCCTGCACCAGGCCCAGCAGGTATTTTAAGATTAAAGCCCCCAATACTCCTTACTTTACCGCCTCACCCCCCACGTGTTTCTTTTTCCCTGTGTCTTTCTGAAAGGGTGTCCCCTCTGTAGATCTCAGGCTTTCTCAGGCATGCCTGTGGTCTGTGGATGATGACTATGGCAATAACAATACAATAATAAACAAGGAGTTCCAGCAACACCCCGGTCTCAGCCACTGTCTTCACCGCTGTCACCTGCTGCGCGTCTGCTCTGTGCCAGGCACTTTATCATGTGATCCTTAACCTTCATCCCCACCCTGGGAGCTGGGTAAGATCGTCGTCACACTAGCCGTGAGGAAGCCTAAGTGGGCCCCAGTCTCCACGGACGGGAGGGTGGTGTGGTGGGAAAGAGGTGGGCCAGGGAGAGCATCTTGGTCATCGTGGACTCTGAAGAGCCCCAGGTGCCCAGAACGGAAGCCGGCACACCTTCTGGCTTCTGGCCTCACCACGTTTCCTTCCCCCGCTTCCTCTGCCTGAGAACCAGGATTGTCACCTGACGCTTTGAGGAGCAAAGGAGCTGCTGTGTGTGGTGCCGCAGGGCAGCTATGACAGATGCGGTGCCCCAGGAGTTCTGGGCTGGCTGGGGAAGGTCTGGCTCTTCCGGAGTGTGGGCGTACATACGTGTGCATTTCTGCAGTCCGGGGGTGTAGCCACGTCTGTGGCGTAGAGGCTGCGACCCCGTGTGTAGTGTGTGTGTGGGGGGTCCCCTGGGAACATTCTAGCTGCCCACTTGCCTGAAGCCTCCCTCTACAGCACCGTCTGCTCTCATTAGCTACAGCGAGGGCATTGTTAACTCTCGGCCAAACGATTTTTCTGTCTGCTTGGGGGTGTGGGCAGGGGCTGGGGAGGAGCTGTGACTACAGAAGCTTCATCTGAGGGCCTGGAGAGAATAGTGCCGGGGACTGCCTACCACAACCTGGATCTCCGCTCCGTCCTCTTCCTCTCTTCTGAGCAACCTGGGGCGACAAGAAAGTCACTGCAAGCATCTGTCTCCCCTGCCTGGCTCCCATTCACCAGCTGTGTGGCAGAACCTTTAAAGCAGGGGGTCTTCACGTACATGGACCTGGAGGGTGCCCTGGAGCCCCGTGAGCAGACTGTTGCGTGTAGGTTAGCATCTGTATTTTTTCACCAAATTCCCCAGAGAGTCTGTGTATGACCCCTAAAGGGTCAGGGGCCCCTCCACCTTATTGGCTTTCTTAGCTGCTCCTTTCCCAGCAGGTCCCCTAGGTGATCAGAGGCTTCTAGGTCTTAGACATCTCTGAGACCCTGCCCCCTGCCGCAGCTTCCTGCCTGGTGGGTTGGGCCATGCTCAGGGAGTCTGGGTCTCACTGGGTCTTCTTTGAGAACTGGGACTCCAGCTCAGGCTTCCCTGACTCCAGAACTCAACTGTGTGAACCCCGCCCCCATCCCAAGTCACTTCTCTTAGGTGTGCAAGCCCCAGCCTCTGTGCCCGCCGTGGTCACAGCTGCCTGAACCCCTGAAACAGGCGCCTCTCTGGGGACTCAAGACACAAGCTGCCCAGCCCCAGCGTTCCTTGGAGGCTGAGATGTCTGCACCACCCATCACCACCTTCACTGGGGACCAGGGACCCAGTGATCCAGCCTTAGCCACCAGTTTCAGACCCAACACCCTCAGGATACAGCTGTTTCCTCAATTCCGATTCAGTAAGGCACCCAGGCTCATAGGCCCCAGCCTCTGGTCCAGTCAGATAACCAGCTGTCTGATCCCCTGGGATTTCTACGGTGGGGTGGAGGTTGGGGGTGGGACTGAGCCCTGGGCCACAGGACTCACCTCTTCCCTCACTCCCGGCTTCCCACTTTGTGGACCATACTGCCCTCCCCAGCCCCAGGGAGACTGGGATGCCCAGCCTCTACACCAGCCCTGGTCCCCGCTGCTGCTCAGCACTGTCTTCTTTCCATTCCCTGGTGACGCAGGGGGAGGTTACAGCACCGGGGGCGGGGGGGAGGGGGGCGCATCCCGCCCAATCTCAGCTTTCTCAGACAACTCCAATTAGAGGCCGTAGCAGGCAGCCTCATTAGTTGTCACAGCCAGGAGCCTGAAAGAGGGGAGGAGGGAGAGACAGGCCCTGCAGGGAGGCAGAGGCCCCGTGGAGGAGGGTGGGCCCAGACATCCGGTGCTTTCCCTATCTTTGGAAGCTGCACAGAAGCCTCGTAATAGTCAATTAACAGTCACAGGGCGCAGGATTGCCCCATCCCATCGCAGAGTATCTAAGCGGGGATCTGAACCCAGGCTGTGTGATCACAGAGACCCCAGGGTATCCCAGCTGTCTGAGTGCTCTGCTGGGGCACAATCTGGGTCTCATTTGCCCCAGGGCTCCTTGGGAGCCTTGGAGAAGTGTGTTCAGTGACAGTGACTGAGTGAGCTGTCCCATCCACCTGACGACTGTCTTCTTGCCTAGGGGTCTCCTATACAAATACCACTCCCAGAGGACCCCAAGCAGCGCTTCAAGTCTCCCCCGCCAGGAGGGGTCAGGGGCTAGATGTCCTCCTGAACTACCAGGGTCTGGGGGGTAAGGCTGGTCTGATTCATTCTGGTCTGCAGGCCCAGGATCGCCTCTGCGCAAGCGAGGGGCCCAGAGGTCACGCCTCTGCGTAAGCCTCCCTTGGGGCTCTTCCAGGCCTGTACTCCAGCCATCTCAGAGTCACCCCGGGGCAGAGGGATGGCAGGGAGGACCAACCTCCTTACCTCATTGATGGCTCCTCCCTTCCTTCCTGAGGGTGCACTGACTCTTCCTCCAAGTTTCTCTGTGGGAAAGAAAAGCTTAGGTATCCTGGGCTTCCCCACCTACTTCTAAAACCTGCCCTTCTCCTGGGCTCTTCCTCAAGGGTGGCTCTACCTTCCCTCCAGGGGCAGAAGCCTGAAAGCAGACCAGTAGTTTTCCTTTGGGACCAGGAATTCAGGTCCCCCTGAACTTCTCACACTCCCACAAGCCTCTCACACTCATCTGGGCCCCAAAGAGGCTCAGCATTTCCCTTCCAACCCCCTTCTCCTCCCAGGTTCCCAGTCGTGGGCACCCAGGTCCCCCTCTATTTTCTCTGAAGACATCCAGCCTTGCCTATGGCCTCAACCAACTAGACACCTTTCTAAATGCATCACTGAGCTCCACCCTTGTGTACCCACTACCCCCGAGGCAGCACCCCCCATCCCTCAGGGTGTTCTCCTTAGGGGGTCACAAGGTAGGTTCAGCGTCTTTCTGTCTACCCCATTTTCCAGAATCCAGAGCTCTTAGCCCCCTGTTGGTGAGTTGGCAGCTCTGTCTCCCTGCCTAATTCTCACTGCCTGTCCCTTTTTCTCCATCCCAAGGCCCTGGCCTGGCTCCAGCTTCATCCTCTAACTCTGGACCACTGCCCCAGCCTCCTCCCTGGCCTCCTAGCCTTCCATGTGGCCCCAGAGGGATCTTTCTGTGCAGTACATCCAGAGCTGACCTGCCCCTCCCCACGCACAGCCTCTCAGCCTCACTGGCAGGGAATTCCTTTCATGATCCAGCCTCACCTCATCTCTGGCTAGTCACTCCCAACTGCCCTCTACTTTCCAAATGTGTTAAGTGGTTTCCCGCTCCCATGTCCTCTCCGCATACTGTTCCCACTGCCTGGAAGACCTCTCCTTTCTCACACCACTTAACTTCTCTCTCTTATTTCTTCAATATAAACTCAAGCGTCAGTTTCCCTGTGGTATCTCCTCCTCCACACAGGTACTCCCTTCTCTGGGCTTCCCCAGGGCCCTTCCCCCAACCCTCTAGCACACAGATCATCCTGCATTGCGATGGCCCGTTTTCATGATCTATCAGGTCCTGAGCCCCAGAGGGTCCTCAGGACCCAGTGCAGGCAGTACGCAGAGGCCTGGCTCAGTCTCCCCCTCCAGGAGGCATCTGAGAGCTCTCAGCGGAAGCTCTACTGCACACTTGTGGGGCTTCCTTGATGGCTCAGCAGGAAAGACTCTGCCTGTCATTGCAGGAAACACGGGTTTGATCCCAGAGCCGGGAAGACCCCACATATGGAGGGCAACTAAACCCATGTGCCGCAACTACTGAGCCTATGCTCCAGAGCCTTCTTGCCCTAGAGCCCATGCTCCACAACCAGAGAGACCACTGCAATGGAAGCCCGCACACAGCAACTAGGGAGTAGCCCCCCACTCGCCTCAACTAGAGAAAAGCCCTCGTGGCAATGAAGCCCAGCACAGCCAAAATTAAATATAATTTTTAAAATGCATGCTTCCCCTGAGGGACGCAGCTGTGCTCCCCACAAGCTGTGTGATCTCTCTCTGAGCCTCAGTTTCCCAAGAATAACAGGGTGAAGGATGAGGGCGCCTACAGCCCGCAGAGACAGTGGGAGAGGGCAGCGAGGAATTCAACAGAAGAGTCTCTCAATTCAGGGAAAAAGCTAACAGAGAAACTGTCTCTTTCAAGGGTGGTGAGCAGCTAAGAACCAGTATGATTTTCAAGACAATAAAGCATTGTTTACAGAACTTTTAGCAATATTTTTTTTTAAAAAAAAAAAAAAAAATCCTCCCGTCACTAACAGATTACAAATCTCACTTTTCAACTGTGAACACTGAAGATGAGCTGTCTTCATTGTTTCAAATGAGGTTTGAAATATTGTTCAGGTAACTACAGATGATGGCTATTGTTGGATTCAGGATTACATAGTGGGCTTGTTTTTTCTTAAAGGTGACTTGTATTCAAAAGGTAAACGCACCTACATGGTATCAGGAAGAACAATTCACTTTCTCCCTTCCCGCCTTGTAACATTTTAAATAAGGTGATTCCGGACAGTGTTTTTGAAACCACCACCACCCCCACGAAATCTGCATGTTTGGTTGGCTCACTTCCACACCAGCAGGCCAGTCCCTGGAGGGCAGGGGTGGTGTCCTGTCTGGCCAGGGGCTCTGAGGCCAGCACCCAGCAGGCCCTCAGTCGACACCTGCCTATGGGATGGGGAACAGTGAAGGCGTCCCGGGCCCCGCTCCCAGCCCCTGGACCGGGGAGTCTCAGGGCCCTCCCGTGCTCACCTGCCCCTCAGCAGGGGTTTCAGGAGGAAGCTCATCCTCCCCATCCGTCTCGCTGACCACCTCCTCCCACGGCCACACTCCACACAGTGGGCTGGAGAGATCGACGGCTGTCTCCTCTTGTTCCTGAGGCCAGGGAGAGGCCAGTGAAGGCAGAGGTCAGGGGTGGCATGGAGATGGGCTGAGGCATGAGGTTGGGAGCGGGGGGTGATATGAGGGTGGCTGGGGGTCAGCAGGGCAGCACCGGGAAGGGTTTGGTGCCCGGACCAAGGACTGGGATAGGGATGAGGTTAGGGACCGAGGTGGTCCTGGGAGGACTGGGGTGGGGTGAGAGTCAGGGTGGGGTCAGAGTTGCCGCTGGTGGTGGCTTAGGGTGTTCTGGGGGTGTCAGGCCCACCTGCTGAATGGCCTGGATCTCCACACCCAGCGATGGCGGCAGCAGGTTGGTGCAATCCGCTCTCCTCACCTGGGCCCCTTCGGATAGCCTGGCCACACAGTCAGGAGGGGGAAGGCTGCCTCCATGCCCAACCATCTGTCAGCCAGCCTATGCTGAGGCTACTGCCCTGCCCACCTTGGGGCTGGAGGCCACGGTGGGGCTCCCTGTCCTTGGGCTCCCCTCCTGCCTCCTCCTCCCCCGTCGTTCTACTCACTCATCCAGCCCCTCCTGGGTCTGACTCAGCTGCTCCTCCAGGTGGGAGATTTCCAGCCTCAGTTCCTGCAAAGGAAGGAGTGAGGGACCCCTGGCTCTGCCTTTTCCCCAGCCCCATGACTGGGCTCCTCTTCCAAGGCCAGATCCACTCCTTTGACTTCTTTGGGATCCTCCATACACATATAGACAAGAAGAGAAGGGGAAGAAACAGTAGCAGAAACTTAGGAAGCCAACGAGAAGTAAAGAGCAACAGGAACCCAGAATGTAACCTATTGGTCAGGAAAACTGAGAAAAGGAAAGCAGAGATGGAAACACATGGGAAAACGAGAGACACATATAGGGGACAGGGAGGCCTGGCGTGCTGCGATTCATGGGGTTGCAAAGAGTAGGACGCGACTGAGTGACTGATCACCCCTATCACACACAGATGGGGTGCAAGAGACTCTGAAGACAAGGGACAGAGAGAGGAATCACCCCAGGAGACAGAAGAACTGACCCAGAGAGCGGCAGATACTGAAACCAGCCAGGCAGAGATATAGACCCAGGAGCAGGGCAGGTGTTGTGAGAAATCACCCACAGAGAATGAAAGTGGATGGGAGATGAAGATACAGAGAGAGGAAGGACAGAGGAAAAGTGAAAATGCAGAGGGAGAGGGAGAGACGCACACAGTCAAGCAGCAGTGACGGTAGAAACAAGAGGTGGAGACTCCGAAAAAGATCATCAGACACAGGAGGAGGCAGGACACCCCAGAGGTGGCAAAACAGAAGCGGGGCCTGTGGCCGGGCCAGGGGGTTACCTGGGTTGTGGCTCTGTACTCCTCCAAGGTCTTGGTCAGGCTCTCTGCATGGCGAGTGCGCTGGGAAAGCCCAAAGCTGATTGAGGCTGGGCTCAACCCACCAAAGACTCTGAGGTCAGGTCCGGGTGGCAAGGGGGGTCGGATGGGTGGGATGGGCTTGGGGGCAGAGCAAGACCTGTAGAGAGCATCAGCTTCCCTGGAAACTCTCTGACCTCTCTGGACTGAGTCTCCAAGGATTAGGGTCTAGTATGCGTGCATAGCTAAGTCACTTCAGTCATGTGGACCGTAGCCTGCCAGGCTCCTCTGTCCATGGGATTCTCCAGGCAAGAATACTGGAGTGGGTTGCCATGTGCCCCTCTACAGGATCTTCCCAACCCAGGGATTGAACCCGTGTCTCTTATGTCTCCCGTATTGGCAGGCGGGATCTTCACCACTGGTGCCACCTGGGAAGCCCTTGAGCCAAGGAGGCCTTTCCTTTGTAGACACGGGGCAGGAGACACATCAAAGGCACATTTCCCTCCAGCCCACTCACCTCGGAGAGGATGGCGTCTCGCTGGCAAATGAGGTGTTCACACTCGTAGAGCTGCCGCTGCCAAGGAAGGAGCCCATCCGTCTGTCTGGCCTGCCCTCCCTGGCCTATCCCGCTCTCTGGAGCTCCTCTCCTCAACCTCCCTTCACGTCTCTGGACATCAGCTACACCGAGGGGGACTCCAGTGAGTTGCCCACTAGCCCTGGGGACCTCAGGGCTTGAGTCAAGTCCCTGATCTCACCGGACCAAAGGGGCTGAAACTGGTGAGGCTAAAAATGGGTCTCGGGGAGGTAGGAAATCAAGGCACTAGGGAGGGGTGCCACCTTCAAGATGTCCTTCTCCGAGGCCAGCTCCTCACTCCTCCTCTTCACTCCATCCCGCTCGGCCAGGAGCTTCCCATTCTGGAAGAAGGGACCCTGGTCGTGATCACGTCAGCAAATGGCCATGTTAATACTCAGAGAAGACATGTGCTGAGCACCTGACGTGCATCAGGCCTCATGCTTGGCACTTTTTTTTTTTTTTCTGAGCCTTTTAGATGTGGCTTTAACTATCCTTCAATGGCAGTCTTTCTAACACTTTTTTTTTTTTTTCACTTTTTATTTTGCCTTGGGATATAGCCAATTAACAACGTTGGGACAGTTTCAGGTGAACAGCCATATACAGGCATCCATTCTCTCCCAAACTCCACTCCCATCCAGGCTGCCACATAACATTGAGCAGAGTCCCATGTGCTATATAGCAGATCCTTGTTGGTTATCCATTTTAAATACAGCAGTGTGTACATGTCCATCCCAAACTCCCAAACTATCTCTTCCTCTATCCGTCCCCCTATTCCCCGTGCTCAGCACTTCCTAATGTTTCAGCCCATTTAATCCCTCCAACAATCCTATAGGATCTCAGCTCTGATGTGCAGATGAAAAAATAAAAACAGCTGTAAAAATGGAGCTATGATGGGATGCATGTGAGGATTAAATGAACTAATTTTACTGCTAACATTTACAGGGCACCTTGCCAGTGTTAACTTACTTCTGTGCCCTCTTTTAAAGATAAAGATGGGAGTTCCCTGGTGGTCTAGTGGTTAGGTTTGGTGCTTCCAGTACGGTGGCTTGGGTTCAGTCCCTGGTACAGGAACTGAGATCCTTCAAGCTGCGAGGTGTGGCCAAAATAGATAAAATAAAGATAAAAACAACTGACTCACAGAAAGACTGAGCAACTTTGCCCAGGTTATATAGATGGGAATTCATGCAAATACATGTTTAATATATGTTAATGAACACAAACACATTTAGAACAATGCCTGGCATATACCAAAATTTGGTGTTATATTAAAAAAGTATTTCTAAAACTTTGTATTATGAATTTTTAACCCACAAAAGTAAAGCTAATGGTGTGGTAAACCCAGAAATTCCACAGTGGTCCAGTGGGTAAGACTGCACTTTCACTGCAAAGGCCTGGGGTTCAACCCCTGGTTAGGGAACTAAGATCCCACAAGCCGCTCGACTCAGCCAAAAAAAAATTATGAACCCCCATTATTTGTCACCCAATTTCAGTAATTACATACATTTTTCCTGTTTGTTTCTTCTCTATGCACAAAGAGTTTGCTTTGTTTAAACCAGATTATTTTAAAGCAAACCCCAGGCTTATTATTTCACCTGTAACTACTCCAGCATTTGTATTTGCTACTTGAAGACTTTTCCTTTAGAAAGGACCAGTGCAAGGATCACTCTCAACAAAGTTAAGAATAATCCCTTCGTATCGTCGCACACCCAGTGCTCTTTTTTGGTTTTGGTTGTCTCACAAATGCTTTTTTCACATTGAGTTTGTTTGAGTGAGAATCCAAACAAGGTCCACCATGGCTTTTGGTTGAAATGTCTCATTTCACCCGGCAGTGATTCCCCCACCTTCCCAATCCGGGCACTTTTCCAGGCCCTTCATTTGTGGAAGAAACCGGGTTACTTTTCCTGTAGAATTGCTTTACTGTGTTCTTGTTTCCTGTGCAGGACCTTCTTCATGTTCCTCCTGCCTTATTATTTCCTATAAACTGATGGATAGATGCAGGGCCTTGTTCAGATTTTTGTTCAATATTTTGGCAGGAAGATTTCATGGGTGCTGCTCTGCTATCTGTGTCAGTCAAAGCTATGGTTTTTCTAGTAGTTATATATGGATGTGAGAGCTGGACCAGAAAGAAGGCTGAGTGTTGAAGAATCGATGCTTTTGAGTTGTGGTGCTGGAGATCTCAAGAATCCCTTGGACTGCAAGGAGACCGAAACAGTCAATTCTGAAGGAAATCAACCCTGAAAGTTAATTGGAAGGAATGGTACTGAAGCTGAACCTCCAATACTTTGGCCACTTGATGCAAAGAGCCCACTCACTGGAAAAAAAACCCCGATGCCTGGAAAGACTGAAGGCAAAATGAGAAGCGGGGGGCAGAGGATGAGATGGTTAGATAGCATCACCAACTCAATGCATGTGAATCTGAACGAAGTCTGGGAAATAGTGGAGGACAGAGGAGCCTGGCGTGATGCAGTGATATAGTCACAGAGTCAGACATGATTTAGCAATTGAACAACGATGTTCAACATCGTTGAACAACAATGGCACAACAACAACAATGGCACATCTGCAACATCTGTGCCTTTCAGGAAGAATGTAAAGTCTGGCTGTCCCAACGATTCATGTTTACACTGTCACCATCCCCAATCTTACAGAAAAAATTCAGGAGTGTAGGGGCTAAGAAACTTGACCAAGTTCACATGGAGAATAAGGTCAAACTCAAGTCTGATTCCAAATCCTGCACTTTTAGCTCTCACTCTCCTCTGGAGCTTGGGTGAGAACGGGGAACCAGATTCACCCCTCAAGTTGCTCATCATTGGAGGTGGGGACTGACACAGAACCTTATGATAATAATGCCTGAGTTGGATTCTGATGAGGCCTAGGACCTCATCAGAGGTCCTAGGGAGCCCACAACCTCCTTGCAAAAACCCTCTGGGAGCTTTTCAAGGAGGTTGTGCTGAGGCTGAGTCCTCAAGGGAGAGGACAATTATCTGAAAAACAAGGGGGCCAACAGAGGGCAGCTCACATCAGCCAAAAATGGGACCTGAGAATAAAATGGACCAAGTTCTAGCCTAGAGCTTCCAGGCACCAAAAACCTAGCAAGCTGCACTGAGTTGTTGTTTAATACTTATTTTTCTGGCTGTAGTGGGTCTTCATTGCTGCATGCCGGCTTTCTCCAGCTGTGGTGTGTGGGTTTCTCATTGCAGTAGCTTCTCTTGCTGTGGAGCACAGGCTCTAGGGGTGGGGGTTTCAGTGGTTGCAGTAAGTGGGCTCGGTAGTTGCAGCTTGCAGGCTCTCTAGTGTGGGCTCAGTCACTGTGGTGCAGGGGCTTAGTTACCCGGAGACATGTGGAATCTCCCCAGACCAGGAATCGAACCAGTGTCTTCTGCATTTCAAGGTGGACTCTTGACCACTGGACCACAGAGGAAACCCTGCACTGAGTTTCTATATAGGGAAAGCATTTTGAAGCACAGAGGCAGTCAACTTTCCTCGGCCACACCTTTCCTGGTGCCCCTGGGGAAATCAAGGCCAGTTCCTCCCTCACTCCAACCCAGCTCAGCTCCAAGTCTTCCATCAGCTGCCCTTCCTCCCTGTGTCTCAGCGGGTCTGAGCTGACAGGTGAAGGGCGGAGGAAGGACGGAGCCAGGAATGCTGTGTCAACATCTGTCCACCTGGCTGGGATTTGCAGGCTGGATCCTGGGCCGCTCGGCAGGGAACCTGGTTACTCAGCCGCTCTGGCTTCTTCTGCAGTAACCTGAGCCCCGCCCGCTCTGTGGGGTCTGTAAGAAAGCTGAGTGTCTGAGTGTCCCTTACTCCAGCATTATTCTGCTGTAACTTGAGAACTTGATCTATAGATGCTCTGTAGGCAGCTGCTGAGAGGGGAAAGGTAGGGGGAGGGAACCAAGAATAGCTGATTTATCGAGCGCCTAGGATGTCCCAGGTGCTGCTCAGAGCACTTGATCTGGCAGCAGGCCTTCTGGGCTGGAAGGAGAGACCACTGCTGACTGCCATTTGCCCTGCTTTCCTGGGGGGTCCACTCTCCAAGGAGGTGGGGGAGAGGGGGTCCCAGCCCCAGGCTTAGAGGTGAATCAAGATGGAAATCTTGGCAGATTCCAGACACCCGGTTGGTCAGCTAACCCAAAGGCCATTCTCACCGCCTCTTACTTGCTTGCCTCCCACTGCAGAGGCCGAGGAAGGTCAGATATTATCCCAGCCTCTCTTGTCAAGTGATCCAGTGAGATGTAACAGAAGTTTGTTGCTGCAGGGGTGGAGTGGAAGTGCTCTGGGAAAAATTTTCCCTTCTGATGAAGAGAGCCACGAGAGGAGCATTTGTCCCTCTTTGTCCTGCTTTGAGTGAGAACATGACGTCTGGAGCTGTTGCAGCCATCTGGGATCCTAAGGCCACAGGCAGACAAACAAGCCAAAAAGCTGCCAGACTAGCCCAGAACCTTCAAAACCTCTTGTTAGTTAATGTTCTTCATACGGAAGCTGCCATTTCTTTGGCGTTTTCTTCCCTGGAGCTGAAAGTAGTCCAGACCTATCAGTGGCTGTGTTACCCACGCCAGGGAGTGGTTTGGCTATAACCATTTAATGTCTTCTTGGCCAATGAGATATGAGGGAGGTCCCGTCATGGGGCTTCAGGGAAAGTTTCATTTAAAAAAAAATTTTTTTTCTCAAGTTTTTTGTGGGATCTTAGTTCCCTGACCAGGGATTGAAACTGTGTCCCCTGAATTAGAAGTGCACAGTCTTAACCACTGGACTGCCAGGGAAGTCCCTCTCCTTATTCTTAAAAAGACATGTTCTGGAAAGAACAGTCACATCCTGCCTGCAGCCCATGCTTCACACCATGGCAGCTGTCCCGCAGCAAGATTCTCATTGCCCTAACAGAGAGAATTTTCATGAAAGAGCCAAGGAACAATAGTGGAATACTTTTTGGTTTGAATGTAAAAGCCATCCTACAGACATAGGCCAAAGAGATTTTGGGTAACTAATGAACAGAGATACCAGACGGAGTATTGCTGCTTGGACTGGGCAGAGATTCTCAGGGCTGGGGAGGAGTTCAGGAGAGTCAAAGAAGAGAAAACAGAGTGAAAATGCCTTCAGGCCAGCCCCAAGCGACAGGTCAGAGGGCTGGAGAGGAGGATGGATATAGTTGAACCCCAGAACCTCTGGGACATCTGGAATCTGAGAGAGGTGTTTCCTAGCTCAGTCTGTGAACCAGAAACATATGTGAGTAGGAAATAGAGGTGGTGGTGTGAGGAGTTAAAAGCCTAGAAGGCCCAGTGAGGCCCCTGTAGCCACAAAGTCACAGGAAAGCAGTTAGACCTCCTCTGTGCCCCTACAAGGGTGTGGAGAACCCCCAGAGTATTCCTGGGTCGTGGGGTCCAAAGGAGGGCCACCACCATCACATGCAGTGAGGACGGTACATCCAGAGACCAGAAGGCAATGTCAGCCTCCCAGTGGATGCCAGCACGTAGTGGTGACTAAGGCTGAGGACCAGATGGGACAAAGAGCATCAGTCTTGTGACCAGCAGAGAGAATAGACATTGAGTGAGGAGCACTGAGGCGCTGCATGGGTTTCCAGCAGCGTAGATGCCGCCTTGTGTGTGGGGTTTATTTCCCCCTAAAAGGACTGAGTGGACCCAGAATTAACTAAGATAATGTTTTCTGTCTAGGATAGAATGAGGCTTGAATCTGATCTGAGGCTGGACTGGGCCTGTTTATGTTATGTGCGAGGTTCTGGGATAACGGAGACCATTTAATTCCCACAACAATCCTAATGAACAGATACCCTTCTCCCCTGTTCTTACAGAATAAACCTATGGCTCAGGAAGGGGAGGTCACCAGCCTACCGGTTGTCTGTTGTGCAGGGATGGACTTTGAATCAGGGCTGGCTGTAAGGCCTGTTTTCTTACCATCATAAAAAAATACTAATACATGAACAATAACAGCTAGATTCTAGTGAGCTCTTCCCATGTGTTCTGCCTTGTGCCTCGAGCTGTAATAATCCCCTTGTTTAAATTTCACACAGTCCAACCATGGAGATTCCGATATTTTGCCTTTTATCACAGATGAGGACACTGAGGCAGACAGAGAGGCGGACTGGCCCAGGCTTACGTCGGCAGCCTCACCAAAACCAGGAGTCAGCCCCGTGCCCCACGCTCTTCTAGGCTGTAGCAGCCCTCACATGCAGCCCTGTGACCTTCAGGGATGTTCACACATTACTGTGATTCTGGGGTCTCCTTCACCAGACTGAAGGGTGTTTGTGGAGGCAGTGGGCAGGAAGATCCTGAGGACTGGGGAAGGGGTGGGGGGGCCTCAGCTCACCTCTTCCTGCAGAGTCTCCATCTCGGCCACCAGACGCTGCTGCTCCTTTTCCTGACCGAGCGAAGAGAGAGAAGAAAGGCTTCTTTTTGGGCCCCTCTGCCCCCATGCTGCCCTTCTCCCACCCCTGGGAACATGACACAGGTTGGTTCATGGAGGAGCAGGGCTGGGGGAACCGGTCTGAGGAGCCCTGCTGGCTCCTGCTGTCCCCCTTTGTCATGAGAGGGATGGCAAACATTCGACTCAAAGTCTGGGGTGAGCAGAAAGGGGATTGAGAGAGACCTGGGTGACCTTTGCCCTTTTCCATTCTGTAGTCAAGCTCTGTTGCTCAGACTCCAAGAAAGTGGGAAGAAGAGAACAACTTTGTACCCCTTGCCCGAAACCCACCGTGTGCCGGGCCTGGGCCAGAAGGCTGCGATTCTGTTCCTCCAGGCTCTTGGCCAGAGTCTTCAGGTCCTCCAGCTCCTCATCCACACCCCTGGCAAACTGCAGAGCCTGCTGGGTACTGGTGGGGGCGGGGAGGTGGGCCACAGGAGAGAGAGGAAGACAAGAGGTCACAGAGGTAGATGCCCTCAGAGCAACAGAGAAATCTCAGAGCCCTGGAGAGGGGGTACAGAGACCTACAGAGAGGGGCAGAGACCCAGCAAGAAAAGGAAAGCAAGAGACAGAGTGGGCGACAGAGACCCAGTTTCCACCTCAAATACCAAGAAAGTATGAGGGAACCTGGGCCTGTGGGCAGGCGGGACGTGGAGGGTACAGGGTGGTGGACGTGGGGCCCGGCCAACCTGCGGAGCTGCTTGCGCAGGGCTGAGATCTCCTCCCCAAGGCGTGCGGACCCCTCCTCGGCTGTCTCCACGCTGCGTTGCAGTTTGGCATTCTCCCCAGCCAGCCGGCGGTTGCTGAGCTCCAAGTCCTCCAGGCTGCTCAGCAGGTCGGCAGTGGCGGGCCTGGGGGCAGGGAAGGGGCAGGGTCACTGTCTGCAGCCCTGGACTCCATTCCCCAGGTTGGGTAGGTGCTGGTGGCGGGGAGACGTGGCTCCTCCAGACAAACAGGAGACAGCCCTGTTCTCCCTGAGCTATTAGCCCAGCCTGCTTCCCTCACCCACTCCCCGGAGGACCCTAGGCCCTAGGCCAGGCCCTGGGCCTGAGGCCGCTGGAGGGCATGGACAGGGGGAGGGCAGGGAGGGGCTGAGGATAGGTACAACTCAGGTCTGGGGTCTTCGCCTCCGAAGCTCTCCAGATTGGCCGGATCCTCAACTTCTGGGCATCCTGGAGGGAGACAGAGGGTGGTGGGCTCCCAGGTGACCCGAGGTGTTAGCAACCCTGGACTCCCGCCCTGGCCCTCCTCTGGCCCCCACCCTTGCGTTCACTCTGGGTGATCCCCCCTGCTCCCAGGGCTGCACTTATACTACCATCCAGAAAGCCTCTTGTTCATGGGCACCTTGAGCTCAGGCTAGATTTCCCCGTGGGGCCCAACCAGGCTACATTCTTCACGCCTGACCCTGGGCAGCATTCCAGCTGCCCTGAATCTTGTCTCTCTTCTCAGTTCCCCCACTCACTCACCCAGCCCCTGGGCCGTCCTGGCTCCCTCCCTCCTCCTGCCTCAGGCCTTCTCCCCCTGGACCCTCACCGCAGCCTCCACCCTGGCCTCCAGCCTCTCCCTCCTGTCCTTTTCCCATTCAGCCCCAAAGGGGTCTTTCCTCCCCTAGAGCTAACATCTCCTCCCCTTCTCACAACCCTCCCCTGACTGCCCCCAAGCCAGGTTGGAGGAGGTTCAAGAGAATGTTAAGAAAGCTCTATTTTTCGGTTTTTGTTTTTATAAGTCTGGAGAAACATAACACCAGTAACACCAGCACTTTTTTATGGAGCGCCTCCTGTGTTGAAGGCTTTGGGGTAGAATGGTGAGCAAACCAACTGACAAAACAAGAGGGCAGGTAATGAGTCATCATCAGATTTCTACAGGGAAGGGATGCGGATCTGTGCTAAGGATGCTGGAGAGAAAGGGACCTTCACTTGCAGGATCCCAGGCTTTCCCCACCAGGGCTTCCCTACCCCGAGTGAAGGATGAGGGAAGACATGGAAAGTTTAGGCTGAGAAAACAGCCTGAGCCCAGGCCAGGTGGGAGGTGGGGCAAGACCAAAGGGGCAGAGGATGCAGGAAGTAGAGTGCAGGGAAGGGTGATGATGGTAAGAGGTGGGAGAGACCTCCGTGATATGGCTGGTGTCAGGAGGAGGACCTGACAACAACCACTGAGGGGAAAAAAAGCAAACCCCAAAGCTCAGGGCATGTGGGGAGGCAGTCATGGAGGTGCCTAGAAAGCCAGGTTAGAACAATGTCTCTGGGGTCCAGCCCTATCCCCTGCTTTGCCCTCTTGGGAAGTCCCCCCCACTGTCTGACCCTGGGCCTGCCTGCTTCATTCTATATATAGCAATCTCACCAGATGGCAGTTGCTGGGAGGTCAGGGCTCCCTCAAAGGCCGTCTCCTCTTCCAGCTCTAATCCCCTGTATCAAAGGGATGAGGCTTAGGGCCCCTGCAGCCACCCCCGTGAATCCTGACCAGCCTCCGACAGGGGGTTGCGGGTGATGGGAGGAGGGGGCCAGGTCAGCTGAGAGCAAGCACCATGGGGAGGAAGGTGAGGCCAGATGGCAAGCGCCTGGGGCCAGATGGAAAAGCAGGAGGGGCAAAGCCTGTGCTTGGAGGGGTGGGGAGGGGCCTCTGTCAGCCCCTCAACATCCCCCTTCTCCTCTCTCCAGCCCCTTTCATTTCTGCCCTCAGACCCTTCCCTCACCCCAACCTCATCTCTACTCTCCTCTCTTCTCAGCCTCCTTCCAACCACAGCAGGTCCCTGTGCCCAGAGCGTGCTGGCTGCAGGAAGCAGGTATGCGCTTAGGTCTCAGGAAAGGTTTTCTGAGGGGGGCTGGGGTGGGGGATGGAGGTGCGGGGACCCACCCATCCAGCTGACAGGCAGTGATCCAGTCCCGCATGACCACCAGGAAGGTGTCCAAGTCCACGGTGGCCTGAGGGCCCTCCCCACTGGGGTCCAGGCTGCAGGCCAGTGTTTGGAGGCAAGCATCCTGGGGACCCCGTCCAGTCACGGCCTCCAGGTAGGCTAGGAGATGGGTCACAGCCACAGTGCCTGGGGACAGAGAGGCTGTGAGGGAGGCTGGGTCAGGAGAGGGGGAGGGGTGGGGACCATGGGCTGGGCTGGTGGCACCCCTGCACCGTGGCCTTTGGGCAACTCCTTCTTCCCCGAGTCAACGTTTTCACCTGGAAACGGGGCCCAGTCATCTGCACCTCAGAGCTGGACCAAAGAGGACCAGCTGAGCCCCACCAGGCCCACGGTGGCTGCCCTTCCCCCCTCCTCCAGGCTCCAAAGCCCGCCTTCCTCTGCTTACCCTCCTTCCCCAGGTTTCCTCCCCTCACCATCCCCTATCCATTTTCTTCCTGAAGCTTCCCAGTCACCCACATCACCCCAGCCCATCCCTCTCTCTGTGGTCCCCCAGTTCTCAGCCCCCCAGCTCCGTTCCTTATTATTCCTTGACTCTCTGACCTGTTTTCTGGGGGTCACAAGCTTCGAACGTGGAGTTGAGTATTTGCTCCTCTAAGCTGAGCGGTGTCCCCAGGCTCCCGTCCTCTGCCTGGTCCCAGACGTACACTGAGGAGACAAGAGGGCCAGCCCATCTGTGGGGAGGGGGACGATGAAGAACAAAGAGGGGCTCCTGCAGAGGGGAAGGAATTCATTCCAAGCTGCCTGGGGTTTGGGCTGGTGGGGGCCACAAGGTGAGGGTCTTCGAGTCACCTTCCCCATCCCCCGATTTGGGAATGTGGGCCCCCCCCCAATCCTTCAGGCCAGGAAGTGCCCCCTTATGTCCAATCGGCTCAGGAGCCCACAATAGTGAACAAACCCTCTTATAGCCTTTTTTCCTCTCTTCCCTGGCTTAGAGGGGGTGAGGGACAGAGGAGGATGAAGAAGAGAGGATTCTGGGAGAAGTGGAGAGTGAAGGGGGCCCAGGAGCCAGGAACAATCCGATACTGCGCGGGCAGCCTGGATCGATCCTGCCTGCCCTCAGCATCTCCAGTCTCCCAGCCTGCCTCAGGGCTGAGTCTCTCCATCCCACATCCCTGAGGCTGGCTGGCGTCATCAGCGCCCACGGGCTGGGGCCTGAAACAAAGGGGGATGGGACAATCCAGGCAGGGTGAGTGGTGGGGGAGCGGTTCCGACCTCAGAGTTCCAGCTGCAGGACTGTGGGCAAGTCTCTTTTCCTTTTGGAGCCTCAGTTTTCCCACCGGTAAAATGGGTGGAGAGAGTGATCCTCCCCCTCCCTGAGGCTGGGACGGTGAGGTCTCTGTAAGTGAAGAGCACTTCCTGCTTCCCACCTCCACACAATGTGAACATCCTGGGGTCTGTCTGCTGCTGTATCCACTGTGCCCACACAAAGAAGCACTCAAAAAATGCTCCAAGATATAGAAGGAGCCTATACATTCTCCAGCCCTGGACCCACTGGATCTTTCCCCAGGGCTGGAAGTGACCGCTGAAGCTCCCTGCCCTGCCCCTGAACAGATGGGTATAGCAGAGTGCAGGCTGCAAGGTCTGGCAGACTCAAGTGCAACCTGGGCAAGGGACTCAGTCTCTCTGAGCCTCAGTTTCTTCCTATGGAAAATGCGTGGGTGGGTGAGTGGGGGTTACTTCCCTCCTAGAGAGGAGATATTAATAAAATCTGGAAGCTTGATAATAAAACTGAACATTTATTCAGCATTTACTAGGAGCCAAGCCTCTTCTGAGCATTTGACATGAACCACAGTGGCTGCTATGATTACAAACCCGGATACTTAGGCACAGACCAGGGGGAAACTTGCCCAAGGTCACATGATCAACATCTGATTGCCATTTCTCATCGCACTAACTCTTCAAGGGTTCTCTGTACTGAGCTAAAAATTTAGCCCCTTCGGGTTTGAACTTCGCTTCTAGGGAAAGGGAGCAGGACCTACAGTTAGGGGAGACGTGGTGTCCCCCTACATTATACAGGAGGACCCTGCGGCCCAGGGAGCTCACCCAGGACTGCCTGGCTCCAGATGTCGTGGGATCTGAGGAGCTGCATGGATCTACAGCGCAGATGCAACCCTCAGCCTCCTGGGGCCCCTCAGGAAGATGTCACTCTGCTTCTCTCCTGTTCTCTTTCCTTCCTCAGTGTCTCCACCTCTCTGTCTGTCCTGTCCTTTCTCTAGTTTTGTCTCTTTCCATTCTCCTCCCCATCTCTCTGGCCCTCAAGTCCCACCCCTGTCTCCACGTCCTTCACCCCCATCTTCTCGTCTCTGTGCTGCTTCTCCCGTAACTCAGCGACTCTCCACTCTCCAAGGCTTCTCTCTCCTTCCTCCACCGTCACTCTCTCTCTCTTTCCACCTCCTGCTTTCCTCAGTCTCCATCTCTCCTGGGTGTGTCCCTCCCTTTTCTCTGGGAGTCTCCCAAAGCTGGCTCAGCCCGCGGCCACAAGTTCCTCGGCGGCCGCACGCCCTCTGCTGGTGCACATGAAGTTTACATGTTCAGATGCTGGTCACTTGGTCAGCCTGCCCAGGTGTCTGCCTCCTGCCTTCCTATCTGGCAAGCCTCCTGAGGTCAGAGAGAAGACACCGGCTTTGAGGCTAGATGCTAGGAGCCTCTAAGAAAGGGGCCCTGTCTCTCCTCTAGGGTGGGAGTCTCCCTTGGCTCTCTCACTGTTTAGTAGATGAGTTTCAGAAAGGACAACCCAACATCTTCCTCCTGAAGCCACTTTCACACCCATTTGGTCTGTGTCCAGCTGATCATTCAAAAGTTAGTAACTGGGTTCCTATTATGTCAGGCATTGCTCCCGAGCAGCATGATCAGCAGGACAGCCGACGGCCACAGTGATTCTTGAGACCCGAACTGTGTTGAGAGTGAGATGAGATGCTCTATTGGTATAAAGTGGCTTCCCAGGTGGCTCAGTGGGTAAAGAATCCGCCTGCAATGCAGGCGACACAGGAGATGTGGGTTCGATTCTTGGGTCACGAAGATCCCCTGGAGGAGGGCATGGCAACACTACAGTATTTTAGACTGGAGAATCCCACGGACAGAGGAGCCTGATGGGCTACAGTCCATAGGGTTGCAAAGAGTCAGACACGACTGAAGCGACTAAGCATGCACACACTCATGTCAGTGTAAAGTACATGCCAGATGTTGAAAACTTAGTATAAAAAGAGAGAATAACTTCAGTACATTTTTATATTGATTGTATGCTGAAAGGACACTGTTTTAGATGTATTAGGTTCAATAATACTATGATTGCCATCCATTTTGTTTTTCTTTTTAATTCAATGTGGCTACTAACAAAATTTAAAATTGTGTGTGTGTATATATATATATATATATAGTTTGCATGTTGGCCAGTGCTGCTCCAGGGACTGGGTATACCAGAGTGAATAAAACTGAGCCTGCCCGGTGGAGCTCATGTTCTAGTCGGAGAGACAGAGTCTAAACAGATGAAGAGATGTCAGTCCTCTGAAGAAAAGGAAAGAAGGAAAGTGGAGAGAGAGTAACAGGGCAGCTCCTTTACAGAAAGCAGAGATCTGCAAGAAGTGATGGTGAGTCTGTAGGTCACTGGAGGGGGTGCTGCAGGCAGGGGGCACGCGCATACAGAGGTTTCTATTCCTGCAGCTTGGCCTCCCCAGAACAAATAAGGTGTCCAGACAGGTGGGCACACAGCAGGCACTTCATCAAGGATCGTTCTCTGCATCCCACCCGCCCTCAAAGTGGAGGCTCAGCCACCCCAAGCCAGCTCTTCCAAGTCCCTGAGTCACAACCTGGTGCCCTGTTCACCCTCTGCTCCCTCCCCACCCTCGGGGCCCAGTCACTTACTTTCTGCAGTGGGGCCACCTGCCTGGTCCTCTGGCATGTCCATGGGCCACCTCTGCAGCTGGTGGAGAAGCTAACAGCTCCTCTCCGTCACTGGAAGGGACCAAAAAGGGACTGGCTGCTCCCCAAGCTCCTAGAAGGACAAACGGGGGAATGGCCTCCTCAACCAGCCACCTGAGGGTGGGGACCCGCCCTGCCCCTCCTGTGCCCCAGGCCGTTCTGGGTTCTCAGAACCTGTTTGCCCACCCCTGCCTCAACCAGAGCAGCTTTCGTTCAGACCTGTTTTATGGATTGGAGACGTGGGCTGGGAAAATGGGGGCCTAAGGAGTGGGCGGCAGAGATCAAAGCGGGGCTGGTGGGTGGGGGTCATTCTCTCCTGCCACCCCTCTTCCCCAGTTTGTCAAGTTCCCCAGCCCTGTCCCTCCTGCTCTAAGATTCTCCCTTGTCCCCTCCTCTCCTTCCCTAGAGCTCCTTTCAGGTCTCAACCTCCCCTCCTGGCTCCTTGGCCCAGCCTCTTCCTCAGCCTCCTGCCTCCAGTCTCCCGCTCCAGTCCATCCTCACAAGCGCTGACCTTCCCATCCCCTGCAGTGTTGTTCCATGGCTCCCAAGCACCCCAGGGACAGACCCTAGACCTTGGACTTGATATTGAAGGCCCGGCTTGGCCTGATCCTACCTGCCTCCCCCACCCTCAAACCCACTTGCAACCCTGAACCCTGTGCTATTGACCAAACTGGGCCGGCTCTTCCCACCTCCAGGTCTCTGCCTGGGACATCCTTCTTGCCTGCCCTTCCTGTCTCGGCTCCCACGTCCCCTCCTCTGGAGACCATTTCTGGGCTAAGTGATGTCCCTGGGTTCCCACACTGCCCTGGGCTACTTACATTCTCGCCCATCAGCCTGTATCTGGAACTGTTGGCCTCCTGCTTGAGTTTGAACCCCATCTTCCTACTGTTTCCAGCCCTCCCATGGTTCCCTAGTAACCTCAGGACTAACTACCCAGCCTTCTGGGCTGGTGTGGCACAGAATGGTTCCTGCAACTCCTGGCTTCTTGTCATTTTTCTCTACCCTGGCCAACCTCCAGGTCCCTCATGGCCCAGGAGAACTCAGCATCTTTCCTGGTTCTCCCAGGCCCAGGCTCCCAGCTCCTCTGGGGAGCCTCCCCTGAGTCCTGGGAGCAGTTAGAGGCTCTGACACTCTCTTAGGGAGAAGTTTGACAGTATTTCTAGAAGATTCTGACAGGATTTCAGGGGTCATGTACCAGATTTCCTGGAGGGTTCCTTTCAGTATGTCTGAGGAAGTTTGGTTAGGATTTTAAGACTTTTAACAAGACTTGGAAGGCCCTGATATTGGGGACTCTCCCCTCGGATTTGGGGGCTTGCCAGGATTTCGGGAGGGGCTCTGACACGGCTATTCTTGGGAGCCTCGCCACGGCCTGGGCGCACCTGGAGCCACGTCGCAGTGTTCCAGTCTCGGGACACAAATGAGGGCCACGAACGACAAACAAACGACAGTTGGGTCCTGAAGAGAAGCGCGCGCGCTGTTCCCACCGGAAAAAGAAAGGTGCGAGGGCGGGACCGGGAGCGCACGAAGGGTCTAAGCCACGCCCCTCTCGGGCTCCTCCCCGGGACGCAGGCGCACACCGGAACAAGGCGCTCTCCCGTCGCTACGGTTACCCACGAGGCCGCGCATGCGTAGGACTGCCCGGGCGCGCCCCCACTGGTGGAGCGGGCGCATGCGTACTGGCTGAGTCGAGAAAGGCGGAAGAGATTAAGGCTGCTGGAAGTGTCGAAGGCTGGGGTCTTCTCTGCGGCCTCAAGCTTGGGTGAAATGGGCCCAGGCAAGGGAAACTTGTCCACCCCCTACTTCTTATCAGCCACCAAGCCGTGTCTTTTTTGCCCTCTGTTCCGTGCCAGGCTGCCAATCACCGTCACAATGATGTCCTGTCTGTCCTACCTCACTACTCCCGTGCCTTTTTTTTGCGGCTCCAGTCACAATGTATTAATAGGTCCCCGAAGGATTCTTTCCCAAACGGTTTCATTCCTTCCTGTTAGGAAAGAGTAGAGGAAAGATAACCTCAGCTTTTCAGGCTAGAGAGAGGTGCGTGCTAAGCCACTTAAATAATCTCTTGACTCTGCAACCCTGTGGATTGTTGCCTACCAGGCTCCCTTTGTCTATGGGATTCTCCAGGCAAGAATACTGGGGTGGGTTGCTATGCCCTCCTCCAGGGGATCTTCCCGACCCAGGGATCAAACCCGCGTCTCTTATGTCTCGAGGATTACATCCCAAATTGACTTCTGAGCGTGCTCAGTCACTTCAGTCGTGTCCGACTCTGCGATCCTATAGACTGTAGCCTGTCAAACTCCTGCTGCTAAGTCGCCTCAGTCGTGTCCGACTCTGTGCGATCCCAGAGACGGCCTCCCACCAAGCTCCCCCATCTCTGGGATTCTCCAGGCAAGAACACTGGAGTGGGTTGCCATTTCCTTCTTCAATGCATGAAAGTGAAAAGTGAAAGTGAAGTCGCTCAGTCGTGTCCGACTCTTAGTGACCCACGGACTGCAGCCCACCAGGCTTCTCCGTCCGTTAGGCATTTAGGATAAAAGATGTCCCACCCGGGCTTCCCAGGTGGCGCTAGTGGTAAAGAACCCATCTGCTAATGCAAGAGACTTAAGAGATGCGGGTTTGGTCCCTGGGTCAGGAAGATCCCTAGGAGGAGGGCGTGGCAACACACTTCAGTATTCTTGCCTGGAGAATCCCATGGACAGAGGAGCCTGGTGGGCTACAGTCCAAAGGGTCACAAAGAGTCGGACACGACTGAAGCGAGTTAGCATGCACGCGTGTCCCACTCACTTGGCTTCTTTGCTAGCCCAGACACAGAAATCATGTTACATTCTCCCATTCATCCCATCATCGTTCATCCAGCTGTTACTTCCTCAGAGAGTCTTTCCTCTGACACACAGTCTATAATTCAGACTCATCTCTCTACTTAGTTTTTTATTCGTCCTTGAGGCTCGTCTCTCCACCGTGAAATAGTCTGTATTTGTATACAGTCTTTGTCATCCCCTGCTGGAATGTGAGCTCCTAGCGGTAGAAGCTTGTTGGGAACTAGAATATCCGTGGCCCAGGGTGGGTTCTCAAACATTTTTTGTCGAATGAATGAAGGGACAGAATCTATGCCTCAAAACTGTTGGACTGTGTAGAATGAGGATAAGGCTGGAGTCAGACATTCCTGGGTTTGAATTTTGACTCCATCACTCTCTACCTGTAACCTTGGCACAAAGGCTTACCCTCTCTCTGAGCCTCAGGTTTTTCACCCAGAAATGGAAATAATTGCTTTTTAGGTACCTTGAGGGCTTGAAGTAGTAATCCTTGTTGGGTGATAGTTATTATTTTGGCTATTAGGTGGTGGCTTGTTATAACACTTGGGGAAGAACCTGTTTAACAAGTGATGTGGTGATTGGTTAAAAGTGTGAGATGTGAAATCAGAAAACAGTGCCATTGCTGTGTGACTTTGGCAAGTGATTCCACCTCTCTGAGCCTTCCCTTCTTCCCTAAAATGGGAACAAACAATATCCACCTCATGGAGTCTTATAGAGTTCAATAAGAATGTTTGCCTAGTGTTTTCTTAGCACTGGCTGACAGGTGGTGGACCCTGCTGACTTTATTAGTATGATTTTATTCTTTCATTTTTTTCTTTTTTGTTATTTTTCATTTTATTCCTTCAGTAGTTCTTGTTTATCCCCCCCCCCACCTTTTTTTTGAGGAAGATAATTTTGTAAAACCTAAAATAATTTTTAAAACTGTTTTATAATATAGTTGTAACATACATAAAGTGCTAAATTCTAAGTTACGGGTCAATTAAGCTTTTAATAGAGTAATACAGTAATGAAACCATCCATATAAAAAAAGAGAATACTGTCTGCAGCCCAGAAGTCTTCACATTTCCTCCTAATTTTTGCCCCTCCAAAGGTGACCACCCTTAATTATGGCCTCTTTTGCTCAACACTATAAAATCCATCCTACGGCAGTAGGTCATTCATTTCACTGTTGTATAATATTCCATTCTGTGAATACGCCACGACTGAACCATTTTACTCTCAATGGACATTGGTTGTTTCTGCTTTTTGGCAATTATGAATACTGTTTTAAAATTTTATTTATTTATTTATTCCTGTGCTGGATCTTTGTTGCTGCATGGGCTTTTCTCCAGCTGGGATGAGCGGGGGCTAATCTCTATTCTAAGTGCTAGGGCTTCTCATCGCAGTGGCTTCTCTTGTTGCAGAGTATAGGCTCTAGGTGCACAGGCTTCAGTAGTTGCAGTACCTGGGCTTTAGAGCACGGACTCAATAGTTGTGGTGCACAGGCTTAATTGCTCTGCAGCACGTGGGATCTTCCCAAACCAGGGATTGAACCTGTGTCTCCTGCATTGGTAGGCTGATGCTTTACCACTGAGCCACCAGGGAAGCCATGAATACTGTTACTATGAATTATTTATTTAGATTTCCTTTAATTACTCTCAGTAACGTATCATAGTTTCCTGTTTAGAGATCTAGCAAATCTTTTGTTAGGTTTATTCTTAGGTATTTTGCTTGTCATGCTGATTCAAATCATATTTTTAAAAATTTCAGTAAAAATCTTTTTGTTCATAATGTTTAGGGATATAATTGATTTTTGTATGTTAATATTATATACAGTGAAGGGTAGCAGAATATGTCATTCCCAAAATATCCCACTATGACATAAGGATCGTTTTGAGCCGAAGACAGTCACTGAAGCGAGTTAGCATGCACGCGTGTCCCACTCACTTGGCTTCTTTGCTAGCCCAGACACAGAAATCATGTTACATTCTCCCATTCATCCCATCATCGTTCATCCAGCTGTTACTTCCTCAGAGAGTCCTTCCTCTGACACACAGTCTATAATTCAGACTCATCTCTCTACTTAGTTTTTTATTCGTCCTTGAGGCTCGTCTCTCCACCGTGAAATAGTCTGTATTTGTATACAGTCTTTGTCATCCCCTGCTGGAATGTGAGCTCCTAGCGGTAGAAGCTTGTTGGGAACTAGAATATCCGTGGCCCAGGGTGGGTTCTCAAACATTTTTTGTCGAATGAATGAAGGGACAGAATCTATGCCTCAAAACTGTTGGACTGTGTAGAATGAGGATAAGGCTGGAGTCAGACATTCCTGGGTTTGAATTTTGACTCCATCACTCTCTACCTGTAACCTTGGCACAAAGGCTTACCCTCTCTCTGAGCCTCAGGTTTTTCACCCAGAAATGGAAATAATTGCTTTTTAGGTACCTTGAGGGCTTGAAGTAGTAATCCTTGTTGGGTGATAGTTATTATTTTGGCTATTAGGTGGTGGCTTGTTATAACACTTGGGGAAGAACCTGTTTAACAAGTGATGTGGTGATTGGTTAAAAGTGTGAGATGTGAAATCAGAAAACAGTGCCATTGCTGTGTGACTTTGGCAAGTGATTCCACCTCTCTGAGCCTTCCCTTCTTCCCTAAAATGGGAACAAACAATATCCACCTCATGGAGTCTTATAGAGTTCAATAAGAATGTTTGCCTAGTGTTTTCTTAGCACTGGCTGACAGGTGGTGGACCCTGCTGACTTTATTAGTATGATTTCATTCTTTCATTTTTTTCTTTTTTGTTATTTTTCATTTTATTCCTTCAGTAGTTCTTGTTTATCCCCCCCCCCACCTTTTTTTTGAGGAAGATAATTTTGTAAAACCTAAAATAATTTTTAAAACTGTTTTATAATATAGTTGTAACATACATAAAGTGCTAAATTCTAAGTTACGGGTCAATTAAGCTTTTAATAGAGTAATACAGTAATGAAACCATCCATATAAAAAAAGAGAATACTGTCTGCAGCCCAGAAGTCTTCACATTTCCTCCTAATTTTTGCCCCTCCAAAGGTGACCACCCTTAATTATGGCCTCTTTTGCTCAACACTATAAAATCCATCCTACGGCAGTAGGTCATTCATTTCACTGTTGTATAATATTCCATTCTGTGAATACGCCACGACTGAACCATTTTACTCTCAATGGACATTGGTTGTTTCTGCTTTTTGGCAATTATGAATACTGTTTTAAAATTTTATTTATTTATTTATTCCTGTGCTGGATCTTTGTTGCTGCATGGGCTTTTCTCCAGCTGGGATGAGCGGGGGCTAATCTCTATTCTAAGTGCTAGGGCTTCTCATCGCAGTGGCTTCTCTTGTTGCAGAGTATAGGCTCTAGGTGCACAGGCTTCAGTAGTTGCAGTACCTGGGCTTTAGAGCACGGACTCAATAGTTGTGGTGCACAGGCTTAATTGCTCTGCAGCACGTGGGATCTTCCCAAACCAGGGATTGAACCTGTGTCTCCTGCATTGGTAGGCTGATGCTTTACCACTGAGCCACCAGGGAAGCCATGAATACTGTTACTATGAATTATTTATTTAGATTTCCTTTAATTACTCTCAGTAACGTATCATAGTTTCCTGTTTAGAGATCTAGCAAATCTTTTGTTAGGTTTATTCTTAGGTATTTTGCTTGTCATGCTGATTCAAATCATATTTTTAAAAATTTCAGTAAAAATCTTTTTGTTCATAATGTTTAGGGATATAATTGATTTTTGTATGTTAATATTATATACAGTGAAGGGTAGCAGAATATGTCATTCCCAAAATATCCCACTATGACATAAGGATCGTTTTGAGCCGAAGACAGTCGAGAAACAGATACAAAAATGGTCTCTGCCCTTCTCTATTTGCCTAAAAGCTGGATATAAGATGTTTCTTTTTTTTTTTTTCTGCCGTGCCTTCTGGCTTGTGGGATACCTTAGTTCCCTGACCAGGGATGGAACCCAGATCCACAGCAGCAGTGAAAGCACTGAATCCTAACCACTAGACCACTAGGAACGGAGAAGGCAATGGCAAGCCACTCCAGTACTCTTGCCTAGAAAATCCCATGGATGGAGGAGCCTGGTAGGCTGCAGTCCATGGGGTCGCTTGGAGTCGGTCGCAAGTGAGCGACTTCACTTTCACTTTTCGCTTTCACACAATGGAGAAGGAAATGGCAACCCACTCCAGTGTTCTTGCCTGGAGAATCCCAGGGACGGGGGAGCCTGTTGGGCTGCCGTCTATGGGGTCGCACAGAGTCGGACACGACTGAAGCGACTTAGCAGCAGCAGCAGCAGCAGACCACTAGGAAATGCCCTGTATTTTCTCTCGTTATTCAGCGTGATTCACCTAGATTTTTTTTTTTTGAGTTTATTATTTTTGGACGCACAGGATGTGGGATCTTCATCCCCCAGGCAGGGATTGAGCTTTTGCCCCCTGCATTCACAATGTGGAGTCTTCCACTGAAAGTGTGGACTTCCACTGGACCACCAGGAAAGTCCCCAGTCTAGATATTGTCTCCCGATCTGTTTCCCATTGTGTCTCATCTGCTGTGAAACTCATCTACTGATTTTTAAATTTATAAGTTCTAAAATATACATTGGATTCCATCTCCCTCTCCCCTCTCTTTTATTCTATTTTCCCCTCTCTTTTAGATTCTAGTTTTCTGATGAAATTCTCCATCTTTTCATCTATTGTTTGAACTTATTCATCATAGTTACTTTAAAACCTGTGTCTTAATGTTAGTATCTGGATCACATGTGGATGCATACTTCAACTGTTCTGCAGACAAACATCTGTTTCCCCAGATGCCAGATGTGGTTAAGGTTTATGGCATCCTTATGGACTGGGGGCTTCCCAGGTGGCCCTAGTGGTAAAGAACCTACCTGCCAATGCATGAGACTTAAAAGACGTGAGTTTGATCCCTGGGTTTGTAAGATTCCCTGGAGGAGGAAATGGCAACCCACTCTTGCCTGGGAAATCCCATGGAGAGAGGAACCTGGCGGGCTACAGTCTGTGGGGTCACAGAGTTGGACACGACTGAGAAACTTAGCATGCATGTATGGTCTGCTAGGGGGAGCAGACTTGTCAGAACATTCTACCTAATCAAAATAGGTAGATACATCCCCTACAACCCAGCAATTCTTTTGCTGATTAGAGCCCCCCCCCCAATCCTGTCTTTCTTCTGGACCACAAAGGGGCTTATATACTAGTGTTTGCTGCTGCTTCTGTGCTGCACTTAGTCACATCTGGCTCTTTGCGAGCCCATGGTCTGTAGCCCACCAAGTTCCTCTGTCCATGGAATTTTCCAGGCAAGAGATACTGGAGTGGGTTGCCATTTTCTTCTCCAGGGGATCTTCCCAACCCAATGCTCTAACCTGTGTCTCTTCTTCCTCCTGCATTAGCCAGTGGATTCTTTCAACAATGCACCACCTGGGAAGCCCCAGGAAGCTTTCTGCTGCTGCTGCTGCTGCTGCTGCTGCTAAGTCGCTTCAGTCGTGTCCGACTCTGTGCGACCCCATAGATGGAAGCCCACAAGATTTCTCCATCCCTGGGGTTCTCCAGGCAAGAACACTGGTTGCCATTTCCTTCTTCAATGCATGAAAGTGAAAAGTGAAAGGGAAGTCACTCAGTCGTGTCCGACTCTTAGCAATCCCATGGACTGCAGCCTACCAGGCTCCTCTGTCCATGGGATTTTCCAGGCAAGAGTACTGGAGTGGGGTGCCATTGCCTTCTCCAAGGAAGCTCTCTACCACTGTTTATTGTAGCATTATTTGTAATGGTGGGAAATCAGAGGCAACTCAGGTGTGGATCACTGAGAGGGTGGCGAGGTTGACCATGGAATCTTATTCAATGGATTGGGTGGATTTTGGATGTACCTGTGCAATATGGAGGCATCTTAAAGATGGTACTGAGGGACTTCCCTGGCGGTCTGGTGGTTAAGACTCCGTGCTTCCACTGCAAGGGGTGTGGGTTCATTCTCTGGGGAACTAAGATCCCATGTGTTCCACAATTCAACCAAGAAAATAAATAAAGATGGTACTGAAAAGAAAAAAGGCCCACCAGAATGACATAATACCACCAATGTAAATTAAAAATTTTTGTTGTTCAGTGGCTCAGCCTTGTCCAACTCTTTGTAACTCCATGGACTGCAGCACGTTAGGCTTCCCTGTCCTTCACTACCTCCTGGAGTTTGCTCAAACTCATGTCCATTGAGTTGGTGATGCCATCCAACTCTCATCCTCCATCGTCCCCTTCTCTTCGTATCCTCAATCTTTCCCATCATCAGGGTCTTTTCCAATGAAAATTAAAGATACATGCATAAAAAAGGAATTGTATTAAATAAGACTACTTATTGTTAGGAACTGAAATGTGTCCCCCGAAATTTCATATGTTGAAGCCCTTACTGCTGGTATCTCAGAATTCTATCATATCTGGGGAAAAGATCTGTAAAGAGATAATTAAGATGATGAGACTTCCTTGGAGGTCCAGGAGGTCCAGTGGTTAAGAATTTGCCATATAGTGCAGGAGATGGAGTTCAATCCCTGTTCGAGGAGCTAAGATCCCATATGCCTCGCAGCCAAAAAAATCAAAGCTTAAAACAGAAGCAGTGTCATAACAAACCCAATGAAGACTTTAAAAATGGTCCACATTAGAAAAAAAATCTAAAAAAGAATTATTAAGATGAGTTCTCAGGACCTCCTGGTAGTGGAGGTCCTCCTGTGCTCCCAATACAGGGGGGTCCTGGGGTTCAATCCCTGGCCAACTAGACCCCAGATGCCACAGCTAAAGATCCCACATGTCACAACTAAGACCCCCTCAAAACCAAAGAAATAAATATTTTTCTTTTTAAAAAAGAGAGGAGTTCTCTAGGGTGGGCCCTAATCCAACATGACTGATGTCGTTATAAGAGGAGGGAATTTGGACACAGATGTGTGCATGCATGAGAAAAGACCACATGAAGATACAAAGATGGCTGCCTACAAGTCAGGGAGGGAGGCCTTAGAAGACATGATACCTGTCAACACCTTGATCTCCGACTTCCAGCCCCAGAACTGTAGGAAAATAAATGTCTCTTGTTTAAGTCACCCAAATCTGTGGTATTTTCTTAGGGCAGTCCTAGCTGGCTAATATACCAAAAATACACTTACCAAAAATACACATTAAACACAAATAGTTGTCAATGGTGGGAAAGGGAATGGGACTGGGGGTGGGTTGGGGAGAGAAGGTATGAAAGGCCATTCAGGTTTTGATATTCTTCATGAAGACATATTGATGCTTATTTTGGATAATAAAAAAAATCTATTTTTCCCCCCAAAAGAAAGTTCTCTTTTATTTACACGCACACATTGCTAGTTTCCTGAATGTGCTGAGTCTCTGTGCAGGGTGATTCCAACTGGAACCTGGGCTTTGAGGGGGGAAAACACACGTTGTGTCTGCCTCCCCTGCAGGACCCAGCACCTAAACACCGAGATGTGCCTTCTCAATGGTGCGTCTGGAGGGAGGTGTTCTGGAGGGAATAGGAGTTGCTCCTAGGATTTGGAGGGAGTGGGCAAGGTGGACAGGGTGCCCAAGACAGGGACTGTGAGTTTCCAGGTAGCTGAGGCAGCAAGCCTAGCTCTCAAAGATGGAGTCTGAAGTGACAGACATGGAGGGACAGATAGAGGGACAAAGGGAAAGAGAAACAGAGCGAATCAAGATGGAGTTAGCATGTGATCTGAGAGGAAAGGAGAAGATAAAAATGAGGAAGACATCTCTGGTGGTCTAGACGTTAAGACTGTGCACTTTCAATGCAGGGCACATGGATTTGATCTCTAGCCTGGGAACCAAGATCCAACACTGTGTGGCATGGCCAGGAAAAAAAAAAAGATGAGAGTGGAAACAAATGGTGTGGATGTGAGATGGAAATGCACATGCATAGCTGGGAGCTGGAGGTGACAGTCTGGACATGCAGTGAGCAGAATAATGGCTTTCCCCAAAGATGCCGTGCTGTGCTTAGTCGCTCAGTTGTGTCCAACCTTTTTCGACCCCATGGACTGTAGCCTGCCAGGCTCCTCTGTCCATGGGGATTCTCCAGGCAAGAATACTGGAGTGGGTTGTCATGCCCTTCTCCAGGGGATCTTCCCAACCCAGGGATTGAACCCAGGTCTCGCATATTGCAGGTGGATTCTTTACCGTTTGAGCCACCAGGGAAGCCCAAGAATACTAGAATTGTTAGCCTAGCCCTTCTCCAAGGGCTCTTTCAGACCCAGGAATCAAGCCAGGATCTCCTGCAGGCAGATTCTTTTACCAGCTGAGCTCTCAGGGAAGCCCCCTCCCCCAAAGATGGCCCCCCTCTAATTCCTGGAACCTGTTTCATATGTTGTCCAGGCGGGCCCAATCCAGTCCTGTGAGTCCTTCAAGGCAGAGAACTCTCTTCTGCTAGAAGAGGAGGAGAAAGGCATAAGGGAGATGGGGCAGAAGGGAAATTTAGAGAAAATTTTTGTGTATTTTTGTGAGATTTGAGGTGTGGGATCCACATACAAGAACTGGAGAGAGACCTCCGGGAGCTAAGAGTGGGTGGCCCCAGAAGACAGCCAAGGAAGTAGGGACCTCAGTTGAACCTTCAAGGGACTTGATTGTGCCAACAACCTGAATGATCTCAGAAACACAGGCATCCCGGGGCCTCAGGTAAGAACCCTGCTGGCTAATACCTTGATGTTGCCTTTGTGAGACCTGCACAGAGGACCAGGCCAGCCATCCTGGATTTCTGAACTATGGATTAGTGAGAGGATACATTTGCACTGTTTTAAGTCGCTAGGTTTGTGTGGCAGTGATAGGAAGCTAATGGAGAGTGGACAGAAAGGACTGGAGTGAGAGTTAGGAGCCCGAGGGCAAGCAGAGCAGGCGGTAGCAGAGATGGAAGCTGAGGGTACAGGTGGGACAGAGGTGACAGGGGAGATGACAGAGTTGCTCAGTTGGAAGACAGATGGCGTTCGAATGAGGGAACAACCTGGGAACGCTGGCAAGAAGTTACAGCTCAGCCAGAGGCCATGCGCAAAGCTAGGGTTGGTTGGCTGAGGCCTGGGGACAGATCCAAAAGGAGACAGTGCTGCTGGAAAAAAGGTTTAATTTCCATATGGTGCTGGGGTCTGGGGGAGGGTACAGGCAGGCTTCCCCGGGCCCCACCCCTACAGCTGCTGGGAAGGCCTGAGGATGTACAGGAAGTGGGTCTTGCGGGCGGGCAGCCTGGAGTGAGACGAGCTCTGCACGCTCTCTTCCAGTCCGTCCTCGTGGGTCCCCTCTCGGAGCCCATCCCGGATGGCCTGCAGACGGTGTCGCTTCTCACTGAGCCAGTGACCGCCCTCCTGAGTATCCTGGTGGGACCTCCGCCGCGGCAGCTTCATGATCCAGAAGGCCACTCGGGGATGGGGCTCCGGGTGGAAGCTGTCCACGGCCTTTGGGACTGGCGCCAGGGCCTCCTTCTCCTCTATCTTAGGAACCTGGTGCGGGGGGGGCGGGGAGGGGACAAGGAGACCCTATCAAACTCAAACTCCAAGGGTTAGCCTCAGGATGCTCCCCTGGCCTACTCAACCCACTCTGCCACCTAGGGAATACTTCGGGAATTACAGAGTTGACCAAAAAGTTCGTTTGGGTTGCTCTATAGAAGTTTGGGAGAAGGCAATGGCACCCCACTCCAGTACTCTTGCCTGGAAAATCCCATGGACAGAGGAGCCTGGTGGGCTGCCATCTATGGGGTCGCACAGAGTCGGACATGACTGAATAACTTCACTTTCACTTTTCACCTTCATGCATTGGAGAAGGAAATGGCAACCCACTCCAGTGTTCTTGCCTGGAGAATCCCAGGGACGGGGGAGCCTGGTGGGCTGCCGTCTATGGAGTCGCACAGAGTCGGACACGACTGAAGCGACTTAGCAGTAGCATAGAAGTATGTTAATCACTCAGTCATGTCCTTACTCTTTGGGACTCCATGGACTGTAGCTCACCAGGCTCTTCTGTCCATGGGGTTTCCCAGGCAAGAATGCTGGAGTGGGTTGTCAGTCCCTTCTCCGGGGGATCTACCCCTCACCACTCCCAAGGATCAAACCCAGGTCTCTGGCATTGCAGACAGATTCTTTACTGTCTGAGCCACCAGGAAAGCCCTTTTCATACAAGTTTATGGACAAACCCAAACTTTTGGGCCAGTCCAATAAAGCTCACTTTGCCTTATTTACAAAGGACTTGCGTTTTAGAATTAAAAATACTCTGATGTTCATAATATACTCTGGGTTTGAAAACACATTTTGGAGGTTTCAAAAGCACTTCCAGATTAAGCAACCCCTGAGGTCTAGAAAGTAATCTGAAATGTACAAAGCTCTTTGGGATTAATGAATCATGACCATAGTTGCAACGGGTGATCCTGAATCAAAATTGATTGAATCCTGGATCAAAAACCGTATGAGCTTTTGTGGACAGCTTTCGGTCCAGCAGAGACATGTCAGTGTCCGTTTGGTCCTTGTGACTCAAAGTGAGGGCTGTGGACCCACAGCATCAGCATCACTTGGGAGCCTTTAGGTATGCAAATAAGCAGTCCGCCGCCAATCACCTACTGAATCAGAGTCTGTGTTTCAGTCCCTTGAGGTTTGGGAAGCCTTATAGGAGATGGTTACACAATGAATTGTAATTCCCTGCTCTCCAATTCATGTGTTGAGGTCCATTAAGACCCTAGTACAGGGGTCCTTAACCTCTGACATCTCATGCTTGATGATCTGAGGTGGAACTGAAGTAATAATAGTAGAAATAAAATGTACAATAAATGTGCTTGACTCCTCTTCCAAACCACCCACACCCCGGTCTCTGGAAAAACTGTCTTCCATGAAACTCGTCCGTGGTGCCAAAGAGGTTGCCCTAGTAGCTCAGAATGTGACCTCTTTGCATATAAGATCACTGTAGTTTTCATTAGGTAAGATGAGGTCATTAGAGTGGGCTCTAATCTAACATGACCAGTTTCTTATGAAAAAGGGAAATTTGGACCTAGAAATGCACAGAGAACCACATGCGAAGATAAAGACAGATGGGGTTGATGCATCTACACACCAACAACACTAAGTAACTGGCAGTAAACCACCAGAAGCTAGGGCAGAGGCACAGAACAGGGTCTCCCTCACAGCCCTCAGTAGGAATCAACCTTGCTGACACACCTTGATCTTGGACACCTAGCCTCCAGAATTATGAGAAATACACGTCTGTTGTTGAAGCCACCCAATCTGGGAGACTGTTATGGCAGCCCTAGAAAACAAATATGGAGATAATTGACGTGTGTGTGTGTGTGTGTGTGTGTATGTGCTGGGTCGATCACTCGTGTCTGACTCTTTGCGACCCCATCTACTATAGTCTGCCAGGCTCCTCTGTTCATGGGATTTCCCAGGCAAGAATTTTGGAGTGGGTTTCCATTTCCTCCTCCGAGGGTTCTTCCTGACCCAGGGATTGAACCAGAATCTCTTGTGTCTCCTGCATTGGCAGATGGATTCTTTACTACTGAGCCAAGTCAGAAGCCCCGAGATAATGGATATCAAAGTTACATTTCTTGGGTGTAAAAATGGAACTGTGGTCATGGAGGTGAATGTGTTATTCTTAGGAGATATCTGCTGAAGGGTTTAGGGGTGAAGTGTTGTGATATCAATCATTTACTGTCATATGGTTCAAAAATAAAAAGGTAAAGAGTCCGTCTGGTAAAATGTTATACAGCTAGTGAATCAGGTCAAGGAGACATTTTTGGTTGTCACAGCTGAAGCGGGTGTGGGTGCCTCTTCTGTCCAGTGGTAGAGGCAAAGATGCTGTTAAACATTGTATAGTGAACAGGACAGCCCCCACAACAAAAAAATTACATGGCCCTAAATACCAACAGCGATGCTGTTGAGAAACCCTGCTCTGTGGAAAAGGGGATACAGGTTTATTGTACTTTTTTTTTTTTTAACTTTTCTGTAGATTTGAAATTTTTAAAATAAAAAACTGGAGTGTGTGTGGGAGAACCATGTGGGTTTACTAAGCACTTGAGGGTTCTTAAACCTTTTTAGGTTCAAAAAAGAAGCACTTTGTGATCAGAATTGCTCTTAGAGGTTTACGAAAGTGAGATGCACAAAGGATTGGGGATTCATAAAGTACTTAGGAATTATTTTAAAAAATCACATTCTGACGTTTACAAGGGAGAGATTTACTAAGCTCTTTGGGACAGATTAAAAAATACTTGGAGGTTTGAGTATACTGTGAGATCAAAACACTCTTTGAGGTTTATGAGGGTGAATCTTATTTGGGGAAAAATACACTTTCTTTGGTTTACAAAATCCTCTGGGGTTTAAAGTAAGAGAGGATGCATCTCTGAGGTTGTAAACCTCATTTCCGAAAGCTGGTTAGTCCCTTTTGACAGATGACAAAACTGAGGCCCAGAGAGAGGAAGTCTAGCACAGAGGGAGTGGGAGAGTTAATTCATTAATCTATCATTTCTTGCTAAACTACAAAAAATGTTTTGGCTTGGACACTTTGCCAGGGGTGTGTCCTAACCTTCCAGTCACCCTTCAAACTCCCCTCTCCTGGCTCAATGGATGCCACCACCTTTTCAGAGATCACCACCTCTCCTGTCTTGTTGTCGGTCACCTGTGAGGACAGGAGGAGAGAGTGAGAACAAAACTGCCTTCCTCCTTTGCCTTCCTCATCCCCACCTCCACCAGATACTGCAACATGAGGGATCGTGGGGATACTCCAGGAGGGACTTCCTGGCATAGGCACCTTGTCAATCTGGAGGTGGCTGGAGAGAGTGTTGTTTCCCAGCCTGCGCTCCTGGTTCTCTTCTTGGTGGTAGTTCCTAGGGAGGCCCCGGAAGTCCATAGGGGCAGAGAAGAAGCTGTCCATGCCCCGCAGCAGGTCATCCTGGGCCAGAGGAGGAATCAGTGAGCTGTGGAACCTCCAGACTCCCCAGGAACACCTGGAGCCTTGTTAGGGTCCCCCTCCATCCTCTGACCCTGAGGGCCTAACTCGGTCGCCTCCTGATCACCTTTCTATTCCTGCCCCTCATTTGTCTTCTGTCTCTCTGTCCCTATTGCCCTCTCCTCCTGTCTCCCTCCCTCTCTTCCTATCTCTCGGTCTTTCCATCCATCTTTCTGCCCCTTGACTCCCTCTCTTCTTGTCTTATCTTTCTACCTGGCCACGATCCCTCTCCCACTCTTTCTTCTCTGAACTCTTTCCATCCCTCAGTCACCATCTGCCACCCCTGTTCCTCTTCTCTGTACCTCTTCTTTCCCCCAACCCAGGCCACCGCTTACTTTCAGGAAAAGCCGTGTGAAGCCTTGGAGTAGACTCTGAAGACCTAGGAAACCTGAGGAGCTCTCCTGGTCGTCACCATCGCGGATCGGGGCTGCAGTGGAGGCGGGCACCGAGGCAGAGGAGAGCAGCAGCAACGGGAATATCTGGTGCCACATGGCGGGGCGGGCCGGGAGGCTGCGGCGAGGACAGGGGTCAGAGCTTCCCCTTCCCTAGACAAGGACACTTCCCGACCCCTGGTCCGGAAACTCCTCAGACTCCGGCCATTTGCCCCCCTCCCCTTACCTAGCAGCAGCAGCAGCAGCCTTACCTTCTACTCCAACATCCCCAGTCCAGTCCGGTCCCTCCCCTCCCCCCAGACCCGGCTCTTCAGGGCTCGGTCTCACACAACGGATCAATCTCATTTCTTTCCTTCTCCCACATTCGTATCCAGATCTCATTCCTCCTCACCTTCTCCCACGCCCCGCCCCTTCTTCTGGGCCCCGCCTTTATACTAGACCACAGCGCGGTCACCGGACTCAAGACTCCTGCCGTCCACGGACTGTTAAATCCAAACAGTTCTGTTCTCGAGCCCAGGTCGGATACTGAAGCGTTGGAGGGGCTCCGCGAGCCCTGGACCCACCCCTATTGTTTGACCACGCCCCATCTGCTTACCTCACCCCTGAGGCCGGCCCGCTATTGGGTAGTCTCACCCTTGAGGTAGGAGCCACGCCCCTTAAGCCAGAGCGGGGCATTGATTTCAAATTCACACCCCCATAGTCAAACCGCGTCCCTGTCGGCTGACCTCTGCCCTGGAGACTCAGTGTGGCCCGTATTCTCTGATCCTGGCCACCGTGCAGGAGTCTCGCTCCAGTCGAAGGTGGCCCCGCCCCTGACTTAGGGCCACGCCCCACACCTAGGCCACGCCTCTGTGCCCTGTATCTCGTCCCTAGAGCCCTCAGTTCCATTCCTAGGCTTCCTCTGCTCTTGAAATACAGGTATCCGAACAGTTCTGATTCGCCCACTGCTTAGTTTTGTATCTATCCTTGAAAGCTTCTCCGTGTCCCTTCTCGTCTTCTTTAGGTTTTGAAACGATAAATGCGCTCAACAGAGGGCAATGTAGGGATGCTGAACTCTACGATTCCACCAAAAAATTCCTCCCTAGAAACCCTAAAAACAGTCTTATGTCCCACCTTACAGGGAACCCGGAACCTGGGCTCCCTTCTTCCTCAGGACATGAGATTCTTGATCCAGCCCCTCTAGTCTCGTCAGTTTGAACACTCATCTTTAAGGGATATAATTAAGGGACTCTCATCTCTCTCCTTCGGCAACCAAGGCTCTCTCCTGGTCCTGGGACAGCGGCCACCTCTAGTCCACTAATGCATGTGGATGCGGGAGTCTGCATCTTCGTGAACTTCCAATAAACTCCCAGTCGTCTTGCCCAATACCCTTAACTCTGATGAGGTTACAAGGAGGCCAATCAATCAAGAGAAACCAATGGAAATCAATGAGATACCCATCTCCATACTTCTAACCTCAAAAATACACTTGAGGTTGAACAGGGAAGATTCTTTTGTGTTTCTATTAATATCAGTCACTTCCACATCTGCAACACACAAACTACACTGGAGGGTGGCTGGGAGGCCAGGGCTCCAGACCCTTCCTCCTCCAAATTCAGGAATTTTAGCCCCCAGTCTCCTCTTCCTTCAGTCCCAGGTTTCCGGGCCCCCATCAATTCTCCCTCAGACCCAGGTGTCCAGACCCTCCATTCCCCTCCTCTCTCAGGGATCCAAGCATCAGAATCTCGGAATTCTCACAGGCCCCAGCTAGACTTCACCTCTCTTTGGCCAAAGCAAAAATCCTCCCCGAAACTGTCACCGTAGGATCCCCCTTCCCGCTGTCCGGCTCCGGGACCCGCCCCCCCCTCCGGTCCCTCCCACTTTTCCCAAACAAAGCTCCCGGGCAACTTTCTCCCTCGCAGCCCCGCCCGCCCGCGGCTCCCCAGCCCCAGGCCGGGAGGTAGGTAGGAAGGCGCCGGCGGGAGTCGGGGATCGTGCTTTGGGGTGTGTGAGTTCGAGTGGGAAGTTACACCTTACGAGTTGAAGTGTTCGTGGGACGGTCTCTGAATTGCTTGCCGCCTTCTTTATGCCGGGGGGCAGGAATTTGCGCTCTTGACCGAGTCTAAGTGTGGAGTTGCAACTTTCGCCAGAGTTGGGGTGTCTGTTGATGTGTCTGAGTTTGGAAGTGTGCGCCTGGGAGTAAGGGCTGGGGACGCTGGGGGGTGTGAATGTCTGTGGAGGTGTCGGTTTCAAGTGAGAAAGGGTCCCATGCTTGTTTCTGACCGAATTGGTTTGTGCGTGTCATTTATGGACGCCTGGTCCTCCTCATGGAGAAAGGAGGCCTCCGAAAGGGGGCTCCGGGACTTTCTGGATCTTCATCTTGTCTCTCTGGAGGTTTGGGACCTGGGGCGGGAAATTAGGGGGAACCTTTCTGACTCGGCTCCTCCGTCCCTTTGTCTGGCCACATGGGGGAGAGCTGGGCTGGGATTTTGGCCTACGGGGGTCCTGAATGCCGCAGCGCCACTGGGCTCGGCCTGGGGTCTTTGTCTGTCTGGACCCGGGCTCCGGGGTCCGAGGGAGGAGGGGGATGGGAGTCCGGACTCTGGGGTCCTGGGAAAGCCGTGGAAGACGTGGAGCCGCCAGGGAGGCGGGATCTGACTGTATTGGAAAAAGTTTCCCCTGTTCCCGGCCTCCGGAAAGTCACTGGGAACTTGAGTTGGATCAGAGCCCACGGCGCAGGGAGGGGGGAGCTGGGCTGCCTCGTCTTCCCCAGAGGAGGCTCGCTTCCCCACATGCTGTGTCTGCAAGCCCTTATGGGGAAAAGCCGTGTGTGCATCCAGAACGTCAGAGCGGAAGTTCTGCTAGATGTGTATAAGAGACAGGGGGAGGGAAGGGGCGGGGCTGGGGGGCCAGAGGGGAGGCGCCCTCGCTGGCCAGTCCCTCCCCTGATAGGGGTTGTGGGAAACTGGGGGAGGGGACGCCTGGGCCCTTTGTTCTGGCTCTCCTGATGGCAGGGCGCCCCTGCCCCCCAGTCTGTGGTTCTGTGGGTCTTTCCTGGTCTTGGCTTGAGTTTCTGCCCTGAGTCTCTGTCCTTCTCTCTCTAGGTCTCTGTCCCCCTGTCTCTGGATCTCTGGTCCCCCTCCCTCTGGGTCTCTGTCCCCCGACATTAGGTCTGTGTTTCCTCTCTCTGGATCTCTGTCCTCTCTGAGTCTCTGTGTCTGGATCTGCCCTCAGCCTTCCTAGGGCCGGTGCCCCTCCTTTTCTAGCAGCTGCTGCTCACACTCTGGCACCTGTTCTTGGCACGGGACTGAGAAGATCTCACCCACGTCCCCCTTCCCTGCAGCTAGGCTCTGACGCCTATCTTCTTTAAACCAATAATCCACAGCCAAAGTTTCAGCCCTCCTGGACCCTAGGCATTGTACTGGGGTCTTCAAGGCTTCATCACAATCCAGGCTCCACTGAGAACACAGAGGAGAGCCCTCTCACCCTCAACTTCCCCAGAAATCCAGCCCCTTTTTCTCCAAGACCCAGGAATCCAGGCTCCCAGTCTCCTGCTTCCCTCAGATCCAGGAGTTCAGCCTCCAGCCCCCTCCTCTCTCAGATACGGGGGTCCAGGTGTCCCCAGCCTCTCCCCTCAGACCCAGTGATCTGGACCTCTGTTCTGAGGTCTCTCTGGGTGGATCCGGGGAACCTTGCTGAACTCTGTGTTCCTCCAGGCCCAGATGGGGGAACCCCGGGCTGGGGCCCCTCTGGACGATGGCAGCGGCTGGACAGGAAGTGAGGAAGGAAGCGAGGAGGGCACCGGCGGCAGTGAGGGGGCGGGGGGCGACGGGGGCCCAGACGCAGAAGGTGTCTGGAGTCCAGACATCGAGCAGAGCTTCCAGGAGGCCCTGGCCATCTACCCGCCCTGTGGCCGGCGGAAAATCATCCTGTCTGATGAAGGCAAGATGTATGGTGAGTCCAGCCCTCGTTTTTGCCTTAGCCCCTACTGGTTAATAAAAATATTAAGGAACATTGGCGGAAGCTCTAATCACTGTTCACATAAAAGCATATTGTGTGCTCACGATAACTCAGGTAGGAGTTAGCATCACCGTTTGCACAGATGAGGAACCCAAAGCCCAGCAAGGCTAAGTGATTTGCCTGAGGCCACACAGAGCCAGTGTGTGGCAGAACTGGGATCCGAACCCAGGCTGCCTGGCTCCAAAGCCTGCAATCATAACTCCTCTCCTGTGTAGCCTGCGGCTTGCTGAGGAAATGTTGCGTCTCTTTCCTTTCCTGGTGTCGTCTCTGTTGGGAAGTTCTGCTGAAGGTCTAACTCTCTTCCATCTTTGACTTTTCAGGTCGGAATGAACTGATTGCTCGCTACATCAAGCTGAGAACGGGAAAGACCCGAACTCGCAAACAGGTTTCAGGACTGTCTGGTGGGCTTCTGTCTGGGGTGGGCTTGTCTTCTTAGGCTTTCATCCTATTAGCAGATTCAGATTAGAGGAGAGGCTTGTTCATGTGCTTTTTGTCTCTCCTCTCGGCACCTTGGTTAGTGTGTGCTAACTGTGCCTGTTTTGGTATAGTTCTCTTAGCACTTGCATGGGAACCAAACAGAGGGCCAAAGAGAACAAGGTGTGAAAGGGAAATAAGACCTGGATTTACTGGATCTGGGGATGATTAGTAGTGTTCGTGAGAAGAGAAAGGTCTTTATGGACACAACTGTTCCGAAGCGCCAAGATGACGGGCCCATTCTGTATATTTGTCATTTTTCATGTTCACCAGCTTTGTGGGGGCACCTGGAGGCGGGGAGGGAGGGAAGGGGTAGGGGATGCAAGGCGTGAGTGGCTGTGGCCTGAATCTGCTTCTTTGTCCCTCCCTTCAGGTCTCTAGTCACATCCAAGTTTTGGCCCGAAGGAAATCGAGGGAAATCCAGTCCAAGCTCAAGGTAGAGGTCAAGGAACTGACAGACACCTTGAGAGGGAAGCAGGCACCAGAGAGAGGGGGACAGAGACCCAGAGAGAGAGAGGGCAGTAGAGTCCCAGAGAAAGAGGGAGAACCAGGGTGTGGGGGCAGAGACCTGGAGAGGGGGACAGAGTCACCCAGAGAGGCATACCGAGCAGGAGAGCAGAGACTCAAGGTGGGGGGTTCGTGGCCCAGCCAAGGGGTGAACGGAGATCCTGGGTAGAAAAATGTCATAGAGAGAGGGGGACTGAGATTTAGCTTAGGACAGGCCAGAAGGATGGGGTGTTGGGCTTCTCCTCTGACTGCTCCTGTCTTCTTTCCCCTCCCCTCCCTCTTCTCTCCCTGGGATCCTCATTGCTCTTTTCCCTCTTGTGCTGTGAAGATCTCCTCTTTGTCTCCTGGTTCATCTTCCTATGAACTTTCTCTGCCCAGAAATCTTCATTTCCTTTTGGAGATGTTCATATCCCTTTCCTTTTTTTTTGCATCCTCTGGATTTCCTGTTCCCTCTTGGCCTGAGATCCTCATTTTTCTTCTCTTCTGAGTTGATGTCTTTTCTTGCTCTTCCCTAGGACTTGGGGACCACCGCTTCCTGGTCTTTTTGTACCCAGAAGGTCCCCTTCCCTTTACTAAGTCTGAAAACCTTCACTTCCAGTCTTTGGTCTTTTCTGGAGCTCGCTGTTTCTCCTCTGCCCTGTCTGGGCTGGTAAACTTTCAGCGTCTCTTCCCTCCGGGTCTAATAGTCTCATTTCCTGTGGTCTGTGTATTCAGAAACCTCCACTTCCGCTTCTTTCTGAAACCTAGAAACCCCCATTGCTGTCTTATATTCTGGCTGGGGGATCCCCTTTCCCCCTCTGGGCTTGGCCTTCTCTATTTCTTGTTCCATATTCATCCCTTGCTCCCCCTTCCTCCCTTTGCTCAGCTCAGGGTGGCTGGGCTGTAGGGGCTGGGAGGGCAGGAAGGTGTGTGTGTGTGTGGGGGTGGGAGGAGTCCAGGAGCCCCGCCGCCCATGGGCAGGCCCTGAATGTGGTAAGTCCCCCTGCCCATTCTCCCACTCGCTCCTTTACCCAGACAGACATTCCTGAGGAGGCCAGGAGGGGCAGGGGGCTCTAGTGAGAGGGACCTGAACCCGCCCCAACGCTTTGTTTAGACTCCCCAGCTCTGCATCTCCCCAGGTTTGCCCTGCCTTGTCCTTGTCCCACCCTTCCTGTATCCACTGGGACTCCCCATTAATGTGGACCTCCAACTTTTCCTCCAGGACCAGGTTTCCAAGGATAAGGCTTTTCAGACAATGGCCACCATGTCCTCTGCCCAGCTCATCTCAGCACCTTCCCTGCAGGCCAAACTGGGTCCCACCGGTCCTCAGGTGGCCTGGGTGGGAATTGTGGGGTTCAGGGCTGGAGGGATGGGGTTGCAGTTGCAACAGGAAATTGATTGATGCCACCCTTCTTTGTCTCTTCTTCAGACCCCGGAGCTTTTCCAGTTTTGGTCGGGGAGTTCTGGGCCCCCGTGGAATGTTCCTGAGTAAGTTCTTATTCCAGCTCAGCACCTGCTCCCCATCCCCCTACAACCCCCTCCCTCCTCCCCGCCCAGACCTTTCTCGCTCCACCTTCCAGCTCCTAACTCTGTGAATGTAGGCTCTGGAGTTAGGCTGTCTGGATTTGGATCCCAGGGAGGCGGCTGGGGCAGTGGTCTGGAGAAGAGGAGCTGGTCTGAGCGGGGACAGAGAGACAGGAGGAGGAGAAATGAGGCTGGGGTCTGCTGGGGTAAGAAGGAGGGAGGCAGCAAGGACAGTGCTTGGGGTCTGGCTGGTGACTGGGGTAGGTGGGACCATCCAGAGATGTGCAGCTTGGGGGAGGAGTGGGTTTGGGGCAGAAATGAGCTCAGCGTGGGATTTGATGAATGTGAGAGTCTTGTAGGATGTCCATGGGGATAATGGCCTCCCAGAGAGATTGTCTGAGTCCCAGAGGCTCATGGGAAAGGCAGTTGTAGATCCAAAGTGTTGGGAACCTCTGCAGGTCCAGAGGAATGAGTGGAGTCCCAGAGGCTCATGGGAAGGCTCATTCTCATCCCATAAAGGTGATTCTTGGGCCTGAGGGTAGAGCGGGGATCCTTATCTTCTTTCAGGGTCAGAAGGAAGGAAATGGGCCCCTTTTCATCTCTGAGAGCCCTGAGGGTGATAAGATATGCTTCTAGTCCTGTTTGTTGTTCAGTTGCTTAGTCTTGTCCAACACTTTGCAACCCTATGGACTGCAGCTCGCCAGGCTTCCCTGTCCTTGAGTCTAGAAGACTAGTAATGGGCCACAGAGGCTCATGGAGTCTTCAGCCCAGAGAGGTGGGAGTGGATCCAGGCTAGGTGGGCATTAGTGGAGCAGTGTGGCCTCAGGATGGTGAGGCAGGAGCATGGTGAGTGTTACCAGAGAAAGACAGGCTGTGGGAGCCAGGCTGGGAGAGAAGAAAGTTCATTGGGAGCTACTGCTGTATGTTGGCACAGAACATTGTCTGAACAAGTCTCTGGGGGCCAAAGGAACCACAGGTTTGCAGGGGAGGAGGTTGGGCTGGAAGGAGAGTGGTTCAGCATGCATTTCACTGGGTACTGGGATCCCATCTTTATGGAGCTGATAGTCAAATGCGGGACAGTGAATGTTAATTAAATTATCACCTATGTAAACACAAAATTGAAGTGTGATCCATATGCCAATTTTCTTCTCTCAGTATTATGTTTTTCAGAGTGTCTATTAAATTTTTTTTTAAATTGAAGTATAGTTGATTTACAATATTAGTTTTGGGTATATAGCAAAGTTATCAGTTATACATATATATACATTCTTTTGCATATTCTTTGCCATTATAGTCTATCAGAGGATATTGAAAATAGTTCCCTGTGCTATGTAGTAGGACCTTGTTGTTTATCCATCCTGTATATAATAGTTTGTATCTGCTAATCTGTTCCCTGGGTCTGTGACTGCTTCTGTTTTGTGGATAAGTTCATTTGAGTCGTATTTTAAATTCCACGTGTAAGTGATATACTATAGTATTTGTCTTTCTCTATCTGACTTACTTCAGTTAGTCTGATCATCTCTAGGTCTATCCATGTGGCTGCAAATGGCATTTTCATTCTTTTTTTATGACTGAGTAGTATTCCACTGTATATATGTACCACATTTTCTTCACCCGTTCATCTGTTGATGGACACACAGGTTGCTTCCATGTTTGGCTGTTGTGAGTTGGACAGCACTGTTTTAGATTCTATTGTACTGCTCCCTTACCCTGAACTTGGGCCTGATGTCCCGCTGGTCTTTTTTTCCCCCCCTTCCTGAGCCTTCAGCCTCCTCTTTCTCCAAGTTTCCTACGTTTTATTTTCTTCCCACCTCTTGAGACCCCATTTGTGTTCTCTTTCTGCCATTTTATGAGAGGTACCAGAATATCCTCGAGACCAGGGGTCCCCAAGTTCCAGGATCTAATGCCTAATGATCTGAGGTGGAGTTGATGTAATAATAATAGAAATAAAGCACACAATAAATGTAATGTACTTGAATCATCCAGAAACTGTTCCCCTCCCTCCCACCTCTAGTCTGGAGAAAAACTGTCTTTCATGAAACCGGCCCCTGGTGCCAGAAAAGTTGGGGGCCCCTTAAGATCACAGGCTTTGTGGTTGGGGCTGATCTGGGTTTGAACCCAGGTTCCGCCATACCAGCTGTGTGACTTTGGGCAGGTCAGTTGACCCCTGTTTGTCTCAGTTTCCTCCTATACAAAATGAGAAGAGCAATCATCACACCTACCTTGATAGGCTGTGAGTCTTCAAAGAAATGGTGCCCATAATGTGCTTGCACAGGGTCTGGCTTGCCATGGCGCCTCAGTAATTGTTAGCTGCTATGATTAGCATCTTTCCTTCTTGCTGACCCCCAACTTCCTTTCTCCCTCAGTGTGAAGCCATTCTCGCAGTCACCGTTCTCCTTGTCACTGACTCCTCCATCTACTGACCTCCCAGGTAAGAGCCTGTTCTCCACCCTTTCTTGTTTTCCCCTCTCTTCTCCGCTCCAGCTGCCTCTCTTTCTACCTTCCATGAATTAGGGGATACTGTCTTACTGAGGTCTAGCTCTGAGGCAGGGCCTGTGGGAGTGTGGAAAGATGTCCCAGAATTTGTAGTGGTTGAGATCCTCGCTTCTGTAGCCAGATCTACTGGGTTTATGTTTGATCACTTGCTAACCTGAAGGATATCAGGGACATTGATATATTAATCAAGATTCTTTCAGCTGCAAGTGATAAAAATCCAAATCAAGCTAGATGACCCAAAAAAGAAAAAAACAAAAAGGAGAGATTCTGTTGGTTCAGGTAACTGACATTTCAGGAGTTAGGGCTTCAGGCATGGCTGGATACAGGAGCTCAAATGGTAGCAACAGGAGTTGCTTGGTTCTGCTTTCCTCTAAGGTGGCTTCATTCTCTGGCAGGCTTTGTCCACCTGGTAGCAAAGATGATTTCCAGAAGTCCATGCTGTGTGGTCCTAAGAACTCACATTGGTGAAAGAACTCTCAGGTTTCACAGATTCATCAAGTGGGAATGCTTTTGGCTCCAAGTTACAGAATATCCAAATTAATAGTGCCTTAAATAGTAAAGGCTTTATGATTCCATGTAACAAAAAGTCTGGAGGTGGACTGCTCCTATGCTGGTTCAGCAGCTCAGCAGTACCAGGGCTGGCATCTCTCTAGTGGCCTCTGTCTTATCCCAAGATGGCTGTTGTGACTCCAGGCATCACAACCCAAGCAGGACTTGGCCAGAACCAAACGCTCTCTCCTCCCAAAGTTCTATCTTTTTCATTCAAGAAGAAACTCCTTCCCAAAAGCCCCCCAGCAGATTTTCCATAACATCTCATTGGTTAGGACTGTGTCACATGGCCACTTCTAGCTGCAAGGGAGGCTGGGAAAGTGAGTATTTAGCTTTTTCAGCTTCTTAGAGGAGGCAGGCAAGAGAGAACAGTGCTTGACAGAGTCAATCAACATTAGCAATTTTTACTGGTGGTTCTTCTCTCTCTCTAGGGTACGAGCCCCCCCAGGCCCTCTCACCTCCTGCTTTGCCCCCACCTGCCCCATCACCCCCAGCCTGGCAGGCTCGGGCTCTGGGTACTGCTCGGTTGCAGCTGGTGGAGTTCTCAGCCTTTGTGGAACCACCGGATGCAACTGACTCTGTGAGTACAATTTTGGCATAGTCATGGGAGGGTTTTGGAATAAAGAGGGTTCTAGCAAGGGCAAGCATAAAGCAGTGGTTCTCCAATTTTACCATGTATCAGAATAACATGGAGAGCTTGTTAAAACATAGTTTGCTAGGTCCACTCCTAAAATTTCTGATTCAGTTGATCTGGTGTAGGATGTGAGAATTTGCATTTCTAACAAGCTACCAGGTGATGTTGGTGCTGATGGTCCAGGGACCACATTTTGAGAACTACTAAAATAAAGGAACTAGAAGGTCATGGGGTCATGGGTTGGGAAAGCCACAGAAATCCCTCAGGACATCACTCATTCATTAAGTAAACATTTTTGAATGCCAGCTGTGCACTAGGCTTTGTGGTGGATACTGGGAACCTGGGGAAGAAAATCTGTTTCTAGGTGCGAGCTTTCCTGGCTTAGGATAGAGACAGGTGGCAATAAGAGCCCAAGTGGACTGACTATTAGAAGTAATAACTCCCAACCTGCAGGGCTTGAACATCATAGAAGTTTCTCACTTATTAACATTTCAATATGGCTGGTCGTTAAGAGCCTTCCACAGAATGATTTGGGAAATCCGGGCTTCTTCCATTTTGTGGCTCTGCCATTTTCTAGGACTTGAGAAGATGCTGCTGGATGCTCTGCATCTGGCTGGCAGGTGGTGGAAGGCAAAGAGTCAAGAACTATGCAAGTTTTATGAGTCTGGGTTGGATGTGGCAACTATCAGGTCTGCTCACATCCCATTGGGCAGAACTTAGTCACATGGTCACATCTAACTGCAAAGGAGCCTGGGAAGTGTAGTTTAGTGGTGGGAAAAGGAAATGGGGTTTGTGAACACAGCAGTATCTGCCACAGTGATCTAAACACCAGTTTCTGTATATCGTGGTCCTGGTAAAACCCAAGTCAGATCAGGTTAAAACCCTCCCATCTCACTTGGAGCAAAAGCTAGCATCATTCAGTTGCCTCCAAGGCTCTGGTCTGACCCTCATTCCTGTTCTGATCTTACCTCCTTCCTCTCACCTTTGTTTACTCTGGTCTGGCCATACTGACCTCCACGCCCGTTCGGAAACATGCCAGACCCACTCCTGGTTCAGAGCCTTTGCACCTGGATGTGCTTTTCCCAGATATCCCCATTCTCTCCTTCCACCCATTCATTGCTTTGCTTGATTATCTTCTCAGATGGGCTTTCCCAAGCCACTTTATGGAAATGCCAGCTACCATCACTCTTCCCCTCATCCCTGTGCTTTAGTTTTTCATAGCATATATCACCCTCTGAAGGTTCTATCATCTATGGAAAGATGTAAAAATTGTCCTGTTTCTGCCAGTAGCTCCCTGAGGTCAGAGACTTTGCCTTGTAGCCCTGGGACCCAGAATAGTGCCTGCAGTTTTGATAGATGTCAAGTATGTGCTGGGATAGGGGAAGCTCATGTGTTTCTGAGTGTACAGAGGAATCATATCTGGGGAGTGAGTGAAGACATCCCTGAGATGACAACATTTGAGTTGAGTTTTGAGGGTTACATAGGATTTTGCCATGTGCAGAACTGGATGCTTCAGACACAGAGATAGAAACAGCATGAACTTTTCAGGAAAACAAATAATCGAATATGGTGGGAGCTGGTTCTGGAGAAGCTGGCATTGCCAAGCTGAGTGAGGGACCCAGGCTTTGTCTAGAGGGTTATGGGGAACCACGGGAAAGGGAAGGTAGAGAGATGCCATCTGATTGCGATCCAGGGAGGCTTCCAGGAAAAGGCAGATTCGGATGGACTTGAGCCTGGGAAGATCAGAGGAAGGTTAGTTCTGGAAAAGAAGAAGGGGAATATTTTCAGGGTATGAACAGAAATGATAAGAATAGAAATAGAGGGACTTCCCTGGTGGTCCACTAGTTGAGAGTCCACGCTCCCAAAGCAGGGGGCCCGAGTTTGATCCCTGGTCAGGGAACTAGACCCCACATGCCACAACTAAAAATCCCACAAGCCACAGCAAAGATTGAGGATCCCACATACGGCAACTAAGACCTGGTGCAGCCAAAAAAAAAAAAAAAATAGGAACAGAGAGGAAGTTCTGATGTGGGCTGTGTGGATTCCCATCCATCCATCTATGAAAACCTTTTAAATATAGGGTCAGGTTGAGGGGCTGTGGGCTTTGTCCTGGGCGGCACTGGGGAGCCATGGGAGGATTATGAGCAGGGTTGGTCAGCTCTGGAGCCATGTGAGCGATGAACTGGAGAGGAGAGATTGGAGGCTGGGAGGCCAAGGAGAAGGCTGGAGTGAGGTGGGAGAGGAAAGGGCTGTGGGGACGGGGCAGAGAACTGGGCACCAAGGACAGGGCTTGGGGACTGAGGGACCGGGGGAGTGAAAAGGCAGCAGGGAGTGGGGACGGTGCCTGAGAGCTGGGCCCAGTGGGACAGTTAGCAGGAGCTGTGGCAGACAGTGATGGGGTGAGGGATGGGCTTGGGCAGTGAGGACTGGGGGTCCAGCCCTCCTCCCACTCCTTACCCCTGGCCGTCCCTCCTCAGTACCAGAGGCACCTGTTTGTACACATCAGCCAGCACTGCCCCAGCCCTGGAGCACCCCCCCTCGAGAGTGTGGACGTCCGGCAGATCTACGACAAATTCCCGGAGAAAAAGGGTGGTCTGCGGGAGCTGTATGATCGCGGCCCCCCCCATGCCTTCTTCCTGGTCAAATTCTGGGTGAGTTCCCCTACCAAAAACAAAAGGGCTCATAAATCATGTGGCCTCCCAGCTCAGGCCACTGGCTCTAAGGGAGACAGTCTCGGGACCTGCCCAGGTCAGCCTGAGCCTTACCAGTTCTCACGGCTCCCAGTGTCAGCTCCCTTAGCAGCAAGGAACAGGAAGGAGTTTTGCTCACAGGGCGGGATGGATGGGACCAGGGCGGGATGGATGGGACCAAGCTGAGTGAGGGACCCAGGCTTTGTCTAGAGGGTTATGGGGAACCACGGGAAAGGGAAGGTAGAGAGATGCCATCTGATTGCGATCCAGGGAGGCTTCCAGGAAAAGGCAGATTTGGATGGACTTGAGCCTGGGAAGATCAGAGGAAGGTTAGTTCTGGAAAAGAAGAAGGGGAATATTTTCAGGGTATGAACAGAAATGATAAGAATAGAAATAGAGGGACTTCCCTGGTGGTCCACTAGTTGAGAGTCCACGCTCCCAAAGCAGGGGGCCCGAGTTTGATCCCTGGTCAGGGAACTAGACCCCACATGCCACAACTAAAAATCCCACAAGCCACAGCAAAGATTGAGGATCCCACATACGGCAACTAAGACCTGGTGCAGCCAAAAAAAAAAAAAAAATAGGAACAGAGAGGAAGTTCTGATGTGGGCTGTGTGGATTCCCATCCATCCATCTATGAAAACCTTTTAAATATAGGGTCAGGTTGAGGGGCTGTGGGCTTTGTCCTGGGCGGCACTGGGGAGCCATGGGAGGATTATGAGCAGGGTTGGTCAGCTCTGGAGCCATGTGAGCGATGAACTGGAGAGGAGAGATTGGAGGCTGGGAGGCCAAGGAGAAGGCTGGAGTGAGGTGGGAGAGGAAAGGGCTGTGGGGACGGGGCAGAGAACTGGGCACCAAGGACAGGGCTTGGGGACTGAGGGACCGGGGGAGTGAAAAGGCAGCAGGGAGTGGGGACGGTGCCTGAGAGCTGGGCCCAGTGGGACAGTTAGCAGGAGCTGTGGCAGACAGTGATGGGGTGAGGGATGGGCTTGGGCAGTGAGGACTGGGGGTCCAGCCCTCCTCCCACTCCTTACCCCTGGCCGTCCCTCCTCAGTACCAGAGGCACCTGTTTGTACACATCAGCCAGCACTGCCCCAGCCCTGGAGCACCCCCCCTCGAGAGTGTGGACGTCCGGCAGATCTACGACAAATTCCCGGAGAAAAAGGGTGGTCTGCGGGAGCTGTATGATCGCGGCCCCCCCCATGCCTTCTTCCTGGTCAAATTCTGGGTGAGTTCCCCTACCAAAAACAAAAGGGCTCATAAATCATGTGGCCTCCCAGCTCAGGCCACTGGCTCTAAGGGAGACAGTCTCGGGACCTGCCCAGGTCAGCCTGAGCCTTACCAGTTCTCACGGCTCCCAGTGTCAGCTCCCTTAGCAGCAAGGAACAGGAAGGAGTTTTGCTCACAGGGCGGGATGGATGGGACCAGGGCGGGATGGATGGGACCAGTGCAGGTGTGGGGACCTCCATCCTCCGCAGACTCCACTAGACTTTGCCACACCCAGTCGTGCGACTGATATGGCCCTGGGGATTGGCTTGTGGCATTTCAGATTTCCCTATGTCCCACTTGACCACACCAAGCCTCATTGCTGATGAATGGCCCCATCCCCTTAGCAAATGAATCCTGGAGTGTTCGGTTTCTAAAGAGAGGATGAGACTTTGCTGGGTTCCACTAGGCCCTGTTGCTAAGAATGTCTGGCCTTGGGACTTCCCTGGCAGTCCGGTGGCTGAGACTCCGTTCGTCCACTGCAGGGGGTGAGGGTTCGATCCCTGGGCTGTTTGTCCACCTGGCCACTGGGATTATGACGGGATCTGACCTCTGAGAATTGGCTGAAAGGGCCTGGGAGAGTTTTCCAGAGAGGCGTCGGGCTTCCCCAGACCTCACCAGGCCCCGCTGCTAGGGAGTAGGCGCTTGTCTTAGCAACCAGGGTCATGAAGGGCCGTGAGGGAGAGCCTCTGGTTGCTAGGGAATAGCTACCTCCTTATTAACCAGACTCTTGGCAGGGACTGACCTCCTGAGCTGGAGGTTTCAGGAGAAAAACTTGAATTCCAGGGCCTCTTTGATGGGGAAGTTACCGGGGAGAGAGGGTCAGGGACATTGGGGGACCCAACTGCTGGAAGGAAGGGTGGGTTTTTTTCCCAGAAACTGGAGAGGTGGGGACTTTGTTAAGGAAGAGAGATGGGTGATTGCAAAGCAACAGGCGCCACCAGGCTGTGGGGCAGAGTTCCTACTTGAGAAGAGTTCCCACTGTTTATAAGGGCCATCCCTTCCAACTTGCCTGTACCTCCCCATCCCCCAGGCGGACTTGAACTGGGGCCCGAGTGGTGAGGAGGTGGGGGCAGGCGGCAGTGGCGGTGGCTTCTATGGAGTGAGCAGCCAGTATGAGAGCCTGGAACACATGACCCTCACCTGTTCCTCCAAGGTCTGCTCCTTCGGCAAGCAGGTGGTGGAGAAGGTGGAGGTAAGGCTGGAGGGGTGGCGCTCTGGGTGGGTAGGCACCCAGCCACCTGCTACTCGGGAGGGCGCAGACTAAACGGACCAGGAGCTACAACAGCTCTGGGCCTTTGGGGGTCTGCATGGTGGGGTGGGGGTACCCTAGCCTCTTTCACACATGGACTTAGAGCTAATCTGGAGTTCCAAAGTTATCTATAGGGGTCACTTTGAGGGTTTAAGGTTACTGTGTGGTACAGAGATTTACTGTCACTAAGATTCAAAAGGTTCTTGTGGATATGGAAGAATCCTCAGGGCAAGGCAGTTAGGGGTCACACTTAGAGGTTGCTGAAGTCTTGAGGGATCTCAAGTACAGAGGTCATACAGGCTTTGGAGAGCTCATGGAGGGATCTCTGGAGGGTCTGAGGGTATCTGAGGACCTGGAGATCACATGAGTTCAGAGGTCTTTGAGGGTTCAGAGGACAGCTCTGAGAGGCTGGCTCAGTAATCCTGAACTGGATACCTGAGGGTTTAGGCTTTCATCTTTGGTCACTGTGGATGGGGCGATGGAGAGAAGATGGCAGTGGGGAGTGGGTGTGGCATCTGAGAAGTCGCACAGAGTGGGTTTGGACTCTGGGGGTGAACCCCTGTGTCTCTAAGTCACTGTCCTCCCTACTTTCCCAACCCCTGGTTCAGACGGAGCGTGCCCAGCTAGAGGACGGAAGGTTCGTGTACCGCCTGCTGCGCTCACCCATGTGCGAGTACCTGGTGAATTTTCTGCACAAATTGCGGCAGCTGCCCGAGCGTTATATGATGAACAGCGTCCTGGAGAACTTCACCATCCTGCAGGTGATGCGCTGGTTCCCTGCCTGAGCAGGGCCCCTGATGTGGAGGGGAGTGCCCATGACTGACCCTCAGCCTGTGAAACTGACACGGGGGCACCTCACGCTTGACCCTTCGCTTATGGGAGCCCTTTACCCAGGAAACTGATATGGTGGGGGTTCCACAGCATTCTCATAAGAGGAAAACTGACCTGAAGGACGCCCCACAGTGGATCTTCAGCTTAGGGGACCCCCCTTCACAGGGAACCTAACCTTAGCCCATGGAGTATGTTATGTATGGTAGGATGCCCTTTAACTCTGGGAGTGTGATGACCCTGTAACATGATACACCATCTGATGTGAGGCCCCTTCCTTTGGACCCTCAGACCTAGAGCCTGGCATGTGGGGCATCCCGTCGACCTGGGGGAACATGACATGGTGGGGACCCCTTATCCCATGACATCTCAGCTGGGGGGTCCACAGTGTTCCCTGCCCTCTGTTCCAAGCATAAACCCCTTTCTCCTGGCCTCCTTGACAGGTGGTGACAAACAGAGACACCCAGGAGCTGTTGCTCTGCACTGCCTACGTCTTTGAAGTCTCCACCAGTGAGCGGGGGGCCCAGCACCACATTTATCGCCTGGTCAGGGACTGAAGGGGGATCCCAAAAGTGGCTCACTCTCCAGAATACCCTCTCCTCCCAGGCAGGACCTCCAGCTTTCCCCATGCTTTTTACGTGGGGAGGGGACTGCTCCCTGTTAGGACTGTAAAAGCTGGGTGGTGAGTGGAATGGGCTGGGACTGAGAGGGGAGGACGGATCCTGATCTTGGAACCTCACAGGGGTGTCTGAAAGGACAGATCACCCCAGAGCATTAGGCACTGAGGACAGGAGTGAGACAACCCCTGGGATAGCACTGGTTTCTGTCTCTGACAGGTGCCCTCCCTTTTCTTTGTTCTGGATGTTTTGGAGGGCCCCAGTGACACATGGGCTTGTCCCTCCCTGTTTTTCCACATCTCCCTCTTCTCAATCTCCCTCTTCTTACCACCTCCATCCCGGGAACCCTGGTATCGAATATTGAAGGTTAACCTTTTCTGTGCAGGGGCAGAGTCAGGTGGGCCCTGGAAATATATTATTATTTTTTTTTTAATATAACGAGATATTTATAAGTGGGTGTTAGGGTCGTGACTTTTTCTCAGCTGGGCAAGCAGTGGGGTGAGGCTTTTTAATCTCATGCCCTCTTCTAAATGTACCGTGGGGTAAACTGTGTTGCCTCCCTCTCCTCTCCTCCCGCCCCCATTGGAAATATATTATTATTATTTTTTAATATAATGAGATATTTATAAGTGGGTATTACGGTTGTGACTTTTTCTCAGCTGGGCAAGCAGTGGGGTGAGGCTTTTTAATCTCATGCCCTCTTCTAAATGTGCCGTGGGTCTAGACTGCGTTGCCTCCCTCTCCTCTCCCCACCCCCCCTCAAATGTGTTGGTTTGTGTTTTGACAGAGGATAAAGCTATTTTTACCAAAACGTAGGGGATTTATTTGGTGCTTGGGCTAAAAATAAATCTAGTGGGAGGTGGTAGGCTGACAGCTGAGGCAAGGAAATGAGGTATCTTTCGGGGCAGGAAGCTGGTGGCCGGAAACCCCACGTCCCACGGCGGGGGGCAGGTGACAGCAGCGGGAAAGGCAGACACCTGGGTCCCCGAGGGGAATGAGGGCTCAGTGGCTGGGGCCAACTGGGGATTAAACAAATATTTACAGGCGACAGGGAACTAAATGCCCTGGACACTTGAAGGGGTCGGGGTGGGGCTTGGGGAAGAGCGGGGCCTAGCGGTACCGAGCGAGCCGATCGTAGACGTGGTCCAGGTTTCTGCACAGGAATATGGAGAGCGTCATGAAGCTGAGCTACAGAGAAAGGAGACGCGGTCAGAGGTCGGGAGGGTGCCAGGAGAGTCGAGGGGTCCCGAGGGAAAAAAATCTAGGGGGTGGGGCCAGGGGCAGGAAACGAGGACCCGGGAGTTGGGCGGGGCTTCGCCTTTGGGAGGTGTGGAGAAGGGAGTAGGTAGGAGATGGGTCTGGTGGTGAAAGACTCAGGGACGGCAGTTTGGAGAATGTGGTGGCATTAGTGTAAAAGGGCTAGGGGTAATTGGGTGGGACACCAAAGATATGGGCAGGCTGGGGAGGGGTGGGAATAGAGTTTGAAGCAAGAAGGGCGAATAGGGTGGGGTAGGGGGAGCCCAGCTCCATCTAGCATAGGGTCTAGCGTCTGAGAAGGAGTGTGATCCGGAGAAAGCCCAGGGTCCTTTATTCTGGAGGCTCATCTATCTCCTCCTCCGTCTCTAATTCCATCTCGGCCTCCACCTCTGCGCCTGCGCTCCCGATCTCAAGTTGCTCCTCGTCTTGATCCCAAAGCGACCAGGGCCCCAGCACCTTGGGCAGCTTGCCCAGCGGGGCCTTGTCCCCCCAGTTGGGGCAGGCGTCCGCCATGCCCCAGCCACCCCACAGACTGCCGCTACGCCTGCTGCTGCTCAGCACGCCGCTGCGCCCACCGATGCCGTTGGTGCTCGGGCGTGGCCCGGAGCTCGAACTGTAGGCACCCTGCACCTGCGGCTGCGATTCGCGGTGCAACAGGCTGCGCGGTAATAGCAGGCTCAGCCCCGCTACACTCACCTGCGGGGAAACGGGGAGATTGCGGCCAATAGCAAGATGAAGTAAGTGAAGTCGCTCAGTCGTGTCCGACTCTTTGCGACCCCATGGACTGTAGCCTACCAGGCTCCTCCCTCCATGGGATTCTCCAGGCAAGAGTACTGGAGTGGGTTGCCATTTCCTTCTCCAGGGGATCTTCCCGACCCAGGGATTGAACCCGGGGCTCCCTCATTCCAGGCAGACGCTTTAACCTCTGAGCTACCAGGGAAGCCTAATAGCAAGATATATCCGCAGATATCAAGGAGGACCAATGGGAGCCTCATGAGGAAGGGCGGGAACGCCTGCTCCTCCGTTCAACCAATCAGGGCTCACAGGCCAGAAAGGCCTGGATTGGCTGGCTGTATTTCTATCAATGCATGCGCCTTTCCCAGAGACTGGGCCAATCGTGAGTGGGGGCGGGACCAGATCACCTCGAGTAGACCCACGCCGAGACAAATGCCCACTATGGAGATGAGGTTGTTGGTCAACCAGTTGGAGAGACTCCGTTCGCAGCCCTGGGGATACAGGGACAGGTTATAGGTAGGTTCCTTTTGGGATTCTCAAGCCCGGGGCCCACTATCCTCAGTCCAGCCTTAACCCCTCTTTCAGGTACCACCCCATTCCCTAGTTATCAGGGGTCTCTAATTTCTGGGCTTCAGTCCGTCCAAGCCGAAGACCCCATCCCCAGGTATCAGCATTCCAGATCCTACCCTTTCGCCTGGGCCTTTTCTTTAGGCCCCGCCCTTCCAGAAGATCCCTCCCCTTGTAGGGGTTCTGCCCCTGTTGTAGGACAGCCCTTTCCCGTAGCCCCACCCTGTCAGACCCCTCTGGTCCTGCGCTCCACATCCTCCCCACCTGTTGGTAGATGTAGCTGTTCGCGGGGACCGAGCAAACTTCTGCACTGTGTCGGGGCCGCGCCAGTGATCCGAGCCGGCTGAACTGGGGGAAGGAGATCTTATCGAAGATTGTGGAGTCGTTGGTCGCCGATGAGTTATAGCAAGAGCAGGGCACGTGGTCCCCTTCGGACTCGTTGCTTCTCATACTGGGGATATGGAACCAGTCCTGAGGAGACTCCCAGCCACAGCAGCGCAGCTGAGAGAAGAACAAGAGTCAGAGGAACAGGGTACAGCAGAAGTTAACACAACATTGTAAAGCAACTACAACAACAACAAAAAGTCTGAGGAACAAGGACTAGAGAGATGCAAGATGCTTTGGGGGATCCGGGGACTAGGTGACGGGTGTGACTGGGTACTGGGTCATATTGGGGAGTAGAGGGCTAACAGAACTGTGGGCTGGAGTGGGGTCACAGCAGGGCCAAGGGACAGTAGGGGTACATGAGGTTTGGAGAGAGGAGTCAGGGGGCGGAGGTCTTGGGGCTGGGAAAGAGCTGCAGAATCAATCGTGCTTTGGAGGATTGGGTAGGCAGTACAAACCAGCCGTAAGCAGGGGGAAATGGATGGGAGAGCGGGACCGTGTGAGTGACCAGGGAAAGGAATCTCACTTGGGCCTGGTCCCTTGGGAACCAGAGTCACTGCTGGGCAGGGAGTGGGGTCAGGCTAGGGCCTTGGGACTGAGGGCGGAGTCCTGTCGAGCCAGGGGGCGGAGTCAGTGCAGGGGTTGGGAGCTGGGGGACTGGGCCAAGTCGCCATGGGTTGGAGGTGGCTTGGGTGGGTAGGGTTACGTTAGGGTCCTAGAGCTGGGGTCTCGGATCCCGTCGGGGCCAAGTCTCCTCCAGGCAGAGGGCGGAGCCACGTCCGAATCCCACAGCTAGAGGGAAAGATCCTGGTGGGCGGGGCCTCACGCACCTGGAACTGCACGTAGTCCCAGCTCTCCTCCGCTGCCGTCTCCTCCAGGTGAGCGCGGTAGGTTTGGATGGTCTTTTGCACAACGTCCTTCACTTTCCTCTTCAGCTGACAGGCCGAGAATGAGGCTGAATCCCCCACCTGCTTCCCCACTGCCCTCTGCTCCAACCCACTCCAGCCACTCAGTAGCCGTCCCAGCCTCTGGTGGTCTCTGAGCATCTTCGTGGCAGCCTCGGTGTTTCACTGAATGGCTAGCTATGTCTCTGTCCCTCCAAACCGCTCTCTGCCTGTTTCTACCGTTTGTCTTTCTGTGTCTCCACTGTCTCCCACGATCTCATTAAGTTTCCGTCTCTTTCTTGGAGCTGTTTCTCCAAGTGTTTTCTTTCCTCGCTTCTGTTTCCCTTTGGATCTCTGTCTTCCTTTGTGTTGGTGAGTCTTTCTCTGACCCTCTCTGTCTCTAGATCCTTCTCTGTGTCTCTCTACCAGTCTCTGACTTTGTCTTCTCTGTCTCTCTGTTATTTATCTTTGTCTGTGTTAGCTCCTGTCTGCCTTTGCTTCTGTCTCTTTCCACTCTCCTCCTCCCCACCCACTAGCTCGGGTGAGGAGAGGAGAAGGTGAGCTCACCTGGACTCTCTGAGTGGAGATGAGGATTCCTAGGGTGATCTGTGTGGCAAACAGGAGCAGCAGTGTCCCAAAATACTGGAGCAGGGAGGAAGACAGAGTGGGCAGGTCAGGCTGAACTCCCCAGGGTGAAGGGGCTGCCAGGGCTCTATTTAAGGACAAGATGTGAACGATCCTAGAGGTGGAAGGGTGGAGGGGAACTCACCAGGCCCAGGAGGCAGCGGAACTCCTTCAGGGCCCCCACACAGCCCAGGAGGGCAAGGCCCATGGTGAGGATTCCTGAGACGGCCAGGACCTTGGACCAGATCTGCAAGGGCATGAAGGACAAGCCTGGGGGGGATGAGAGGCAGTGACGCTGGGCTCCATGTGCACAGCTCCAGACAGCCCCATTCCCCACCAACCCCTCTCCCAAGTGGGGAACAGTAACCTGGGGGAGGGGGCCTCTTCCTGGGCTCCTGGCATCTTTTTCTCTGAGTCTCTGTCCCTGTCCTACACTGAATCTCTGCCTCCTGGAATTCTTCCCACCTCTCTTTGGTCTCTGGCCCTCTCTGTCTTTAGGTCTGTGTTCCCTTCTTTCTGGATCTCTGTCCCTCTTTCTTCCTGGTCTCTGTCTTTCCCTCTTGTTCTCAGTCTCTCTCTCCTCCTTCAGCCCCTCCTCACCCTCGGTAGTTTCAGCCTCATCACTTGTTCTGCAACATTGGATCAGCCACCTAAATCCCTGAGACCTAGGGAATAATGATATCTATTTCCTAGAGTTGTTTTGAGGAACACATGGGAGACATGTGTTCAGTCCGCTCCTCTACACCAGTCCTCTAGGCCTCCTCATATTTAATAAATCTTGTAAACATTTATTAAACATGATTTATTGGGATTTTGACTACTACCCCAGTGTTATTTTCCTGCAATGATTATTAGTGTTAATCTGCTTTTCTACTTCCTTGCTGTGTGACATCCAGTGACTTCCCCTCTCTGAACCTCAAGAGAGGGAAGACTTATGGGAGAATCTGATAAGCATCTCTGCCCAAGATCTGATACCTACGTGTCACCTAAGATGTGACTCTTAGCTGTCTGGCACCTAAGTGCCTGAGAAATGGCCACTATTATTGTTATTGGTACGCATAACTCATTTGCCAGAGGAAGAAGCTGAGGCTCAGAAGTTGTGGCCATAGCAAGGAGTGGAGCAGAGCCTAAGATCAGACAAGAAAGCTGGGCACCGTGGGCCTCCCTGGGATGAGGGAGACCCCAGGAGTCCCCTAGGAGTGGAGCCCTGTTCATATCTGCTCCAGGAAGACCGCTCCAACCCCCCTGACAACGTCCCCACCCAGCCCCGAACTGCCTCAGCCCCCTTACCCACGAAGGACACGAAGCTGGTTTTGTCGATGAGTATCCAGATGCCGAAGCAGAAGATAAGACTGCCTAGGACCTGGGGAGAGGAGAGGACGGCTAGTGGGCGACACAGGGAAATGAAATGGGGTGGCTACGGCGGGGGCTGGGGCCTGGGCTCCGGAGCCAAGAGGCAACTTACGAAGAAGAAGAGGTTGAAGACGAAGAGGAGGTACTTGACAAGGCTGAGGCAGCCATCGTGGGCTGACATCTTCTCCTAGAGGGGTGAGACACCGGTGGGAGGGACAGGACTGAAGGGGTGGTGGCAGTAGGGAGAACAGGCAGAGAGACCTTGAGAGAGAGACGGGGAGAGGCTGAGACAGAAGAGAAAGGAAGAACTCAGAGAAAGAGGAAGTGCTGGGGCTGGAGCCCCACCCCCCGCCTCTCTACATGCAGGGTGACTTTCTTCTGGGTCTTCATCCCCATCTCCCCTTGCCTGCCCCACTGGGACGCACATCCCAGTACCTGAGGGGCCTTGAAATTGATGGGCACCAAGGACACGCCAGGCAGTTCCAGATCTCCATGGCTCAGGCTGGGGGACCCATAGGGCATCCTGATGTACTTGCAGCCCACCTACTCTGGGCACCAGGACCCCAGGCTGGCCCTGGATAGCAGCCGACCTCACAGACACTCTGACCTCACTGCCTGCAAAGCTCTGCCATCTCTGCATTCATCTCTGCCCTCCCTGCCCCCCCACCACTTCCTGGCCTTTGCAGTCTCTGGGTCTCTGTTCTTTTCTCTGTGGATCTGATTCACTCTCTTTACCTCTAGATCTCTGTCCCCTTCCCCACCAGGTCTGCATCCTCTTCCTCTCCGGTTTCTGGCCCCTTATCTGCATGCCTGTCTTCCTTCCTCTGTTTATCTACCCCACTCCCACCTTCCTATCATTTCCCGCTCTCGGAATCTGTGTCCAGTTCTTAGCCACAAGGTAGACCAAGGTGCTCCCATGTGCTGGGGCAGGGGCTGGGCACCTGGGGGAAGTGAAAGTGCTGCAGGCCCCAAGTGGGAAGATCCCCAGTGCAAAGGGGTGATTTGGCAGTACCAAAACACCCAGAGCGGAAGCTGAGCCTAGGGCAGTACTTCCTGCTTTGGCAACGAGGCCCCGAGAAGGGGAGGCCCCACAGGAGTCAAGACCGAGCCCAGGACCTTGGCCATCAGATCCAGGTTTGCAATACCTGATCATCTTTAGGCCTGAGCTCCACAGCCAGCAGCCTCTGAAATCTCCCCTGACATCTGCAGGCTTCTCACTTGTCAAGTCCCAAATCCCCATCGATGTTTATTTAACATTATGGATGTTCCTACCATTTCGACATCTACCCAGGAAAACCAGACCACCTTAGAGAGCCAGTTCCCTCTCTCTCTCCTGAGCAATCTCATTCACTTTTTTTTTTTTTAAGGCTCTGATTGTAATTTATTTTCTTATTAATGTCATCAAAAATCAATTCATATTAGTAATATTCTGATTTTTAACTCTAGGCTTTCTTTTTTTTAACCCCAATTTTATTGAGGAATAACTGACAAGTATGATTATGTATATTTAAAGTATACAGGAAAATTTTATATATGTGTATTATATATATACATATATATATAGTGGAATGATTACCATGCTCAAGATAATTAACATGTTCTTCATCTCACACAGTAAACAGTGTTTGTGTGTGTGTGTGTAGAACACTTAAATGTACTCTCAGCAACTTTCCAGCACACAATAGTGTATTGTTAACTGTGTTACCATACTGTACATTTAGATCCTCAGATCAGAACTTACTCCTCTTATAACTGAACATTTATACCCTTAGACCTATGTCTCCCCATTTTCCTTACTCCCCAACCCATCCTACCATTCTATAATCTGTTTCTATGAAATTGGACTTAAAAAAATTTTAAAAAGATTCTACATACAAATGATACCAGTATTTATCTTTCTATCTGTGGCTAATTTCATCTAGTATGTCCCCCTCAAGTTCATCCACATTGTCCCAAGTGGCAAGACTGTCTTCTTTTTTATGGCTGAATAATATTCCATTGTGATACATATATTCAGTTCAGTCGCTCAGTCGTGTCTGACTCTTTGCAACTCCATGAATCGCAGCACAGTTCAAAAGCATCAATTCTTCGGCGCTCAGCCTTCTTCACAGTCCAACTCTCACATCCATACATGACCACAGGAAAAACCATAGCCTTGACTAGACAGACCTTAGTCGGCAAAGTAATGTCTCTGCTTTTGAAAATGCTATCTAGGTTGGACATAACTTTTCTTCCAAGGAGTAAGCGTCTTCTAATTTCATGGCTGCAGTCACCATCTGCAGTGATTTTGGAGCCCCCAAAAATAAAGTCTGACACTGTTTTCACTGTTTCCCCATCTATTTCCCATGAAGTGATGGGACCAGATGCCATGATCTTTGTTTTCTGAATGTTGAGCTTTAAGCCAACTTTTTCGCTCTCCTCTTTCACTTTCATCAAGAGGCTTTTTAGTTCCTCTTCACTTTCTGCCATAAGGGTGGTGTCATCTGCATATCTATTAGAAATATATATATCACATTTTCTTGATCCATTCATCTGTTGAAGGACATTTAGATTGCTTCCATATCTTGGCTATTTTGAATAATGCTGCAACGAACATGAGTGAAAAGATATCCCTTCAAGAAACTGATTTCATTTCCTTTAAATATGTACCCAGAATGGGACTGCTGGAGCATATGGTGCTTCTATTTTTAACTTTTTGAGGAATTTCCATACTGTTTGCCATAGTGGCTTCACCAATTTACATTCACACAAAAGTGCACAATGATTCCTTTTTATCTGTATCCTTGCCAACACTTGATATCTCTTCTCTTTTTGAAAACAACTATCCTAACTCTTACGAGGTGGTATCGCATGGTTTTGATAGTTTTGATTTACATTTCCCTCAGTGGCAACCCACTCCAGTGTTCTTCCCTGGAGAATCCCAGGGACGGGGGAGCCTGGTGGGCTGCCATCTCTGGGGTAGCACAGAGTTGGATACGACTGAAGCGACTTAGCAGCAACAGCATGAAGAGTGGGGCTTCCAAGGTGACGCTATGTAAGACATAACAGATTCCGGTTCAATCTCTGGGTCAGGAAGATCCCCTGGAGAAGGAAATGGCAATCCCCTCCAGTATTTTTGCCTGGGAAAACCCATGGACAGAGGAGTCTGGTGGACTACAGCCCATGGGGTTGCAAAGAGCTGGACACGACTGAGCAACTGAGCATATACACACGCACACACACACATGACTAGTGATTGAGCACCTTTTCATGCCTCTGTTGGCCACTTGTATGTTTTCTTCAGAGAAAAATTGTTTATTCAGATCCTTTCCCCATTTTTTCAAATTGAGTTATTGGCTTTTTTTGCTGTTGAGTTATATGAATTATTTATGTAATTTGAATGTTGTTAGCCCTTTATCAGATATATGGTTTGCAAATATTTTATCCCATTCTCCATTGAAAAGGGTGTCTTTTCAATATATCATTTCCTTTTTAAAGAAAATTGTATTTATTTATTTTTGGCTGGGCTAGGTCTTTGTTACCACACCACCTTTTCTCTAGCTGCAGTATGCAGACTTCTCATTGCAGTGGATTTTCTTGTTGCAGAGCTCGGGCCGTAGGGCACTTGGCCTCAGTAGTTGCAGCTTCTGGGCTCTAGCGCACAGGCTCAATAGTTGTGGTGCATGGACTTAGTTACTCTGCATGTGGGACCTTCCCAGGGATGGAACCCATGTCTCCTGCATTGGCAGGTGGATTCTTTACCACCGAGCCACCAGGGAAGCCCTTGATTGTTTCCTCTGGTATGCAAAAGATCTTTGGTTTGATGTAATCTCACTTGTTTATTTTAGCTTTTGTTTCTTGTACTTTTGGTGTCTTATCCAATAAACTACTACCAAGACCAATTTGGTGAAACTCAAGAAACTGTTTTCCTATGCTTTCTTCTAGTTTTATAGTTTCAGGTTTTATATTTAAGTCTAATCCTTCTCGACTTTTGTGAGTAGTGTATGATAGTGGTTCAGTTTCATTCTTTTGCATCTGGATACACAGTTTTCCCATTTATTGAAGAGACTGTTCTTTTCCTATCATGTGTTCTTGGCACCCTTATAAAAATTAGTTGACTGTATATGAATGAATAAATTTATGGGCTCTCTATTATGTTTCACTGGTTTATGTGCTAGTTTTTATGCCAGTACCATATTGCTTTGATCACTATAACTTTGTATATATTACAAAGTTTGAAATCAGAAAGTGTGATGTCTCCCATTGTGTTCTTTCTTGAGATTGCTTTGGCTATTCAGGGTCTTTTGTAGTTCCATACAAATTTTAAGATAGTTTTTTTCCTGTTTCTGTGAAAAATGCAATGAGAATTTTGATAGGGATTACACTGAATGTGTAGATTATTTTGGTCACTATGGGGATTTTCACAATATTGATTCTTTCAGTCCAAGAACATGGGATATCTTTGCATTTTTTTGTGTCTTATTCAGTTTCTTTCCTCAGTGTCTTATAGATTTCAATTTACAGGTCTCTCAGTGTTTTATTGTTTTTGACACAATTACAAATGGAATTGCTTTCACAATTTTTTTAAAGATAGTTTGTTGTTAGCGTATAGAAATGCAATTGACTTTTGTGTGTTGATTTTTATCCTGTAACTTTATTGCATTCATTTGTTAGTTTTAACAGAGTTTTTTTTTGTGTGTGTGTGTGGGGGGTTTAGGGTTTTCTATAATAGATCATGTTGTCTGCAAACAGATAATTTTCTTCCTTTTTGATTTGGATAAGTTTTATTTCTTTTTCTTGCCTAATTGTTGTGGCTAAGACTTCCTGTACTAAGTTGAATAGAAATGATGAAAGCAGGCATTTTTTTTATTGTTCCTGATCTTAGAGAAAAGGTTTTTAACCTTTCACCATTGAGTATGATGTTAGCTGAGGGTTTGTCATATAGGGTCTTCATTATGTTGAGGTACATTCCATCTATATTTGGAAATTTTTGTTGGAAATTTGTTGGAAATTTTTATCATGAAAGGATGTTGAGTTTTCTCAAGAGCTTTTTCTTCATCTAATGAAATGATCATATGCTTTTTTATCCTTCATTCTGTTAGTGTGATATCACATGGTTGACTCTTTCCTGTGAATCATCAAAATTTCCCTCCCTACCATCACTTTCCTATTAGCACACAATCATGCTATTACTTCTTCCATCTAAAAACTCATTCATTGACCATACATCCTTCTACACCTCTGTCCCATTTCTTCCTCTTCTTGATAACAAAATCCATTAAAAATTTGGTTATGCTCACTGCTACTTCTTCTCTTCCAAGTCTCTCAATATGACTTTCATTCTGACTTGTTCACCAAAACCACTTTGGTCAAAGTCACCAATGATATCCATGTGGTCAATTCTTGGTCCCCATCTTACTTGACTTCTCTATATCACTGGTTGTGGTCCCCACACAGGTAGCATAGCCTCAGCTGGGCATTTGTTAATATTCTCAGTCTTCATCCCAGACCTACTGTAGTGGGTTGGATGTGGTCCCCCAAATATATGTCCTTGTCCAAACCACTGGAACCTGTGAATGTGACCCTACTCATTTTTTTTTAACCCTATTTGGAAAAATGGTCTTTGAAGATGTAGTTAAGGATTTCAAAATGAGATTAACACTCAAAGCAAAGGTACTCCTAGAGGAGAAGAAGACAGAGGCAGAGATTGGAGTTATGCAGATAAAAGCCAAGGAATGCCTGGAAACTACCCTTAGCCCACACACATCCTATTGTCTGCCTAGAAGCCATAGGGATCCTCCTGTTAAAACATGAGTCACTTCTTGACTCAGAACCCTCTAATAGTTTCTTATCTCACTCAGGAAAAAAACCCAACTTCCTACCATGACCTCCAAGGGCCTCCATAAAATACTCTGACCCTTATCACTTCTCTTATCTCACCTAATACCCATCTTCCCCTCAATCACTGGGATCCAGTTATATTGGCTTACTTGCTGTTTCAAGAACCTGTCAAGTATACTTCTGCCTCCAGACCTTTGTCATTGCTGTTGCCTCTGCCTGGAATGCTCTTCCTCGTGTTGTTCCTAGTTGCTTTCCTCATCTCCTTCAAGTCTTTGCCAAATGTCACTTCCTCAGAGAGGTTTAACTTGACTATTGTCTACAGTTCTCTGTCTTGTCGCCTCATAACACTCCGTTTTGCTTTAACAGCACTCCCATGCTCAGAAATTCTTATTTGTTTATGTTTCCTGCTTTTGCAACTAAAATGTAAAATCTTTTTCACAACAGCATCCTGAGGGTCTAGGGCAGTGTAGGGTACATCATTTATTAAATATTTACCGAGACTTCTCTGGTGGCTCAGTGGTAAAGAATCCACCTGCTAATGCAGGGGACAAGGGTTAGTGCCCTGATCCAGGAAGATCCCATATGCCATGGAGCAACTAAGTCTGTGTGCCACAACCACTGAGCCTGTGCTCCACAACAAGAGAAGCCATTGCAATGAGAAGGCCCTGAACCATAACTACAGGGTAGCCCCCACTCTCTGCAGCTAGAGAAAAGCCCAGGCAGCAACAGAGACCCGGCACAACCAAAAATAAATAAAAGCATACAATTTAAAACAATTACTGACTGACATTTTTCCTGGTGTCTAGAATTCACACTTTTTCCTGCTCCAGGGCCTCTGCATAGCCTCAGGGTCTGAGATGTTCATATTCCATTTTACACTTAGTAAATCATCCTTTATGTCTCAGTTCCAGTGTTACTTCCTCAGAGAACTCCTCTTGTAACAGAGAAGAACAACCCTAACTGCATATTGGATCTATTCCTTTAGCTCCAACCTTTGTGCTCTATTCCCTGTGCTTAGTCATGCTGGCTCTGCACCTTTGTAAAAGAATGTTACCTATAGCTTGAAAAACACATGATAGTCCATTTTCAAGGCTCTGACCTTTAGAAGTATAACACTCTTCCGTTCATATGAAGATAAAGAGCTGCAGAAGAGAAAATAACTTGTCTTGTTGGATGCTTAGAGGAACACTGTGACCAGACCTACATGGACAGCTTCAAGAACAGATTCCTACACCAAGAAGTTTGCAACAACCAGCTACACCCCACCTCGTCTCTTAATATAAAAGAAGCCTGAATTTTAACTTGGGTAAGATGGTTCTTATGGACGCTAGTCCACCATCTTCTTGGTATGTTGGCTCTCCAAATAAAGTTTCTATTCCTGCCCCAACAATTTGTCTCTGGATTTATTGGCCTGTTGTGTGATGAGTAGTATGATCTTGGACTCAGTCATGCTTTCTCCAAATTAGGTCTCTGAGTTGAAGGACTGGATAATTTCCCCCAGATTGTGATGTATTTTTTTTTTTTTTTACTTTTTTTAAAATTTTTATTTATTTATTATTTTTGTGATGTATTTTTATAGCACCTAGCATTTTTCTTTATATCTTTTTGTTCAGTCATAATGATCTAAGCCTGTGGTTCTCAGAATGTGGCCTAGGGACTGCTGGTGGTTCCTGAGACACTTTCACGGGTTCATGAAGTGAAAATTATTTTCATAATACTATTAAGATGTTATTTGCCTTTTCACTCTCACTTTCTCTTGAGTATACAGTGATGTGTTTTGGAAGCTACAGCATGTGAACTATTTTGACAAGCTGCACCCCCCCACACACACACCCCAAGGACATATGATAATGCAACTGTCGTCTATTAAGCCAGGTGTTAAAAGAGATTTGCAAAAATGTAAAATACTCTTCTCACTAAATTATTTTTGGTGTGAAAATTAGTCATTAAAAATGTTATTTATGTTAACTCAAAGGATTTTTGTGTTATGATGCCAATACACATTCCAGAAATTTCTCATTTTAATATTGATAGATATAGCTCACATAAACACAATCTATATAAATATAACCCACAAAAATAATTGAGGTCCTTCATTTTTAAGAATATCAAAGCAGTCCTAAGACCAGCGATTTTGAGTAATCTTGGGTTTTTGATTCTTCTCTGTAAGCCCAGCAAATTCCTGAACTCTGAAGGCAAGGGCCCCATCTGTCTTATTGGACATATATTTAGAGTTTGGCTAGTAGTATGAAAGCCTTAAGTATTACTGTCAAAAGGTTAGAAGGCAAGAAGAAATGAATGGGAAGAACGATTCCACCTCACCCTTGCTTCCACAAGTGAAGCCAGTGCTCCAGACTCACCTTAGAGCCTGGAAGGAACAGTGCCGGGAGGTAGAAAGGGAAGGGGTTGGGCACCCGGTCTAAATGAGAACATCAGGAAAGGAGGGATGGACGGACGCATGCGTGGAAGTAGGCGCATGTGTGTACATGCACTTACATGTGCAGGGAGGGAGATAGCTGTTGGAAAAGAGTGGAGCCACGGAGTCGCTCGCGCCTGTCCGTGCGACGCGCATGCGCGCAGGAGAATGCGGGCAAGGCGCCGAGAGGTAGAGCGAGGAGCGTCGCGAGATGAGGCCTGTGGGGCCTGAGGCCCCGGTCGCGAAGCTTCTCAGTTGAGCCTTGTACACCCTCGTTTTCGCCTGACTGACCAGACCGAAGAGCCCAGGCCTCGAGGGTGAGGTGAAATTGGCGCCTATGGGATCCCTGAAACGTTCATAAATCTCGGTGTGTGAGGTTGGACGTCCTGCCCTGAGGTCGTCGGACTCCGCCAAGGGATAACAGGCCACCGGCGGAGCCTCCCTGACTGCGCGCCTCCGTGGAGCTGAGGGGTCAAACGGCCTGAGAGAACCCTCCTTTTTTCTCCCCTAGAACCTGGGAAACTGGGCTCAGCCCCTTCGCTCACCAGATTCGACTTTGAGGCCGTCCCAGGGCGCGACCTTCGTGGGCCGCCGGCCAGCGGTCCCGCCCAAGCAGGGAAGCCGATGGGGTCAGGCTCCCAGGCTGCGGAGACCGGGTCCCACCTCTTCACCGGCCTGTTGGGGACGAAGTTATTGCTTTTTTCTTGAGGAAGCTGGACACCAGCTCCCTCCTTTCGTTTTGGGGTTTATAGTTACAGGGAAAGAGGTAAAGGGGCACTTCCAGGAGCTCCGAGAGCTTCCTGGAAGCAGTGGTTGAGGAGAGTCTTGGCCGGGAAGGATGAGGTAGGGTCTCAGGCGTTGGCCACCATCAGGGCCTCTCGGCTGCAAGGACACAAAGGGGCTTTCACGGGGTCGCAGGTGGCCTGTTTGCAGAATCTGTTCGCCGAAAATTAGTTCTCTCAGTAAGAGTCAAATTTACCAATTTACCAGAAAACTTGTAGATTCTGGTAAATTAACCAGTTTACACTTTTTGAATGTTTTCAAGGAAGGTGGATTTATTTTTCATGAACACAGTTTTCCTTTTTTTTTAGTGGAGCTTCAGTGTCGGGCTAAGTGTTAACATGAATTAGGGGAATCAGAAGTACTTCCTGTTATTTGAGTTATGGTTCACTTCAGTTGCTGGCAAACCATCTGGTAATAGTGAAGATTTGCGTTTCTTAGGTAAGCTGCCGGCGATCTGAGAAATATCTCCAGCTTCCTCAACTTGGTTAACTTTTGAACAAATCGAATTAAGATTTCTGATCGATGAGGGGGGGGGGGGGGGGGGCAGGGGGACATTTGTACAGCCACATGTACAGCCGTGGCTAATTCATGGCACTGTATGGCAAAACCCACCACAATACTGTAAAGGAATTAGTCTCCAATTAAAATAAATTTTAAAAAAGAAGTATTGAGACACATACTGTTAAGAATGATTTAACATTTGATAACATAATATGCTACGTGGGTTTTTCACTACCTTTAAAGAATAAAAGTCACTAAAAAAAAAAACCCCAAATGAAAGAATTCCCTATGGATACACTTTAGGGTTTATCTTACTTGATTTGCATTGATAATTGGAGGTTCTTTGTTACTTTTTCCTTGTTGTGACAGCATTTCCTTCTGGTGTTTCTCCTTGTTCTCTGGCTATTTCTTCTTCTTTTCTTTATATTTTATTTCTAACATTCTAAATCATGAAATCTGCAGCCATCAAAGGGCATTAAATGTATAAACAGTTTTAAATGAATAATTATAAAGCTTATACCTGTGTAACTGCCCCCCAGATCAAGAAATAGAATGTTCCCATGACTCTGGAAGATCTGTCATTATCATTTCATAGTTCCTTCTTGGAGAAGGCAATGGCACCCCACTCCAGTACTCTTGCCTGGAAAATCCCATGGACAGAGAAGCCTGGTAGGCTGCAGTCCATGGGGTTGCGAAGAGTCAGACACGACTGAGCGACTTCACTTTGACTTTTCACTTTCATGCATTGAAGAAGGAAATGGCAACCCACTCCAGTATTCTTGCCTAGAGAATCCCAGGGATGGGGGAGCCTGGTGGGCTGCCGTCTGTGGGGTCGCACAGAGTCGGACACGACTGAAGCAACTTAGCAGCAGCAGCAGCAGCAGTCCCTTCTTACCTTTTAGAGATGACTTCAAGTCTGACTTTTGTGCTGATCATCTCCTTGATTTTCTTTATACTTTTGCCATGATTTTGCTTCTGTTTTCAACTTAGAACTATGGGTTCTCTGTCTAGAATATTTTATATTGTGCTTCTTCTGCTCAACATTGTGAAATTTATTTATACTGTTGCACGTAGCTGTAGTTCCTTTATTTTCTTCATATATGGATAGTATTCTTTTGATTGAAAAGTCTATGATTTATGCACTTTGCTGTTGATGGGCACTTGTGTTTTTCAGCTTTGTTACAATTATGAATAATATTTCTGAAAACATTCTTGTGAGAAGTAGAAGAATGTAGTTGGTTAGAGCTGTTTCTGAAACCAAACTGTAATCCTGACTACCCCACTGTAATCCTGACTACCACTCATCGGTAGTGTACAATTGAAGAAGCTATGTAGCTTCTTTGTGTTTCAATTTTTTCATTTTTGTCAAATGGGAGTAATAATAGTACCTACCTTACGTGGTTATGGTGAAGAGTAATGTAATTTAAAAATATAGAGCATTTAGAACAGTGCCTAACACAAAGCAAGCACAATATGTTGTCATTAATTATCACTGTATTCTTTGGCTGAAGTGAAAGAGTTTCTCTGGAGAATATATTGGGAGTTGTTGGGCCATAGTGTATATGTGTATTCAATTTTACTACTGGTACTAGGTTGTTCTCCAAAGTAGTTATAACCATTTACACTGACATTAATTAAGGATGAGACTTTCTGGTTGTTCTACATCTCATCAATACCTGGTATTATTAAACTTTTCCATTTTTTCCCCAATCTTGTTGGTGTGCAGTGGTATTTCATTGTTATTTTAATTACCTTTCCTTGACTGTTAATGACATAGAATTTATAATATTTATTGGAATAATTTAATTAAATGAATTATTTGATACTTATTTAAATATTATAAAATATTTTTGAAGTGCTTCTCAAGCCCCTTGCCCATTTTCCTATTGGGTTGTCTGTCCTTTTCTTCCTAGTTTGTAGATGTTCTTTATATCTTTTGAATATTAGTCATTTGTTATTATGTAGGTTGCGGATATATTCTCCCACTCTACAGTTTTTCTTTCTTTTCTCCTTTTGGAGCCTTTTGATGAAAAGCTGCTTTAAATTTTAATGTAGTGGAATGTATCAAATGGAAGTTTTAAAAATAATTTTATTGTTTATTTTATTTTTGGCTGCGCTGGGCCTGCCTTGTGGTACGAAGGCTTCTCGCTGTGGTGGCTTCTCCTGTTGTGGAGCATGGACTCTAGGTGGGCAAGCTTCAGTAGCTGCAGCATGCCGGCTTCAGTAGTTGCAGCACGTGGGCTCAGTAGTTGTGGTTCCCAGGCTCTAGAGCACAAGCTCGATAGTTGTGGTGCACAGGCTTAGTTGCTCCACAGCCTGTGGGTTCTTCCTTAACCAAGGATTGAACTCCTGTCCCCTACATTGGCAGGTGGAGTCTTATCCACTGTGCCACCAGGGAAGTCCTCAAATTGAAGTTTTATGGTCATTGTATCTTTTATGAGAAACACCAAGGTGTTGTGCTTTTAAGGGCACCATTTGCATCATCAGTAGTTTTGTTCCCTGGAGTAGTATAACAGTGAGCCTCCATTCTAGAGTTTTATAGTATTGTTTTTCACATTTATTTCTTTTTTCCACGTGAGATTGATTTTTGCACGTCCTTTGAGGTGCTTGCTAAGTTGCTTCAGTTGTATCCAACCCTGAGACCCCATGGACTGTCATTTGAGGTAGTGGCCAAATTTTTTTTTTTTTTTCTATCTGGACGCCCAGTTGGTCCAGCACCATTTATTGAGAAGTTCACCCCCTACTCACAGATCTGCTAAGGCACATCTCTCATGTATCAGACTCCGTATAAGGATGGGTCTAATTTCAGGCTCCCTAATCTTTTCCACTAGTCTGTTTGTCCTTGTATCCATTCACACTGTCTTTCGACAAATTTATAATAAAACTTAATACTTGTTAGAGCATGACTTCTCACTTTCTTTTTATTCAGAAGTATTTCAGCTATTTTTTGGCTGAAACTCAAAATTTTCAGATAAATTTTGGTATCAAGGTTGAGGTGGTCTTATAAGTTGAGGAGTGTTCCTCTTTCTGTTTTCTAGACAAGCATATCTTTCTTAAACATCAGTAAAATTTGCCATTACTGACAACCTGGTATTAGAAAGGTTTGTATATATGTGTGTGTAAGTGTGTGCATGAACACATGTGTGTTTAGAAGATTTTCAAGTTATTTAATGGCTACAGGACTTTGGGGTTTTTTATTTTTCCTGAGATAGTTCTTTGGTTAATTTTTAAAAGGTATTTGAGTATCTCATCTATTTTTAAAATTTATTGGTACAATAATGTTAATATTTATTATTATTATGTATTTAATGTCTGTAGCATCTATAATAATGTCCCCTTCTTTTATTCCTGATACTGGTTATTTGTGCTTTCTTTCCTTTTTTCATAATTTTTGCTTATTCATTTTTATTTTTGGCTGTGCTGGGTCTGTTGCTGTACAGGCTATTCTCTAGTCACAGCGCAAGGGCTTCTCATTGTGGTGGCTCCTGTTGCAGAGCACAGGCTCTAGGGTGTGTGGGTTCAGTAGTTGTGGTGCGTGGGCTTATTTGCCTGGAGACATGTGGAATCTTCTAGGATCAGGGACCAAACTTGTGTTCTTTTCATTAGCAGGTGGATTGTTAACACCTGGACCATCAGGGAAGTCCTAATTGTACATCTTTTAAAATTTGACATATAGTTGATATATTACATAAGTTGCAAATGTACAGCATAGTGATTCACAAGTTCTAAAGGTTATGCTCTTTATATAGTTATTAAAAAATATTGTCTATATTCCATGTGTTGTACAATATATCCTTGTAGTTTATTTATTATGTACATAGTAGTTTGTACCTCTTATACCCCTATTACTGTTTTATATCTTTTAATTAAGCGGTAGTTCTTTATATTCCCTAAACACAAGTCTTTTGTCATCTATATATCTCAGGATCATTTTCTCCTAGTCTCTGACTTTGCCTATTAATTTTCTTAAGTTTTTTGATGAGCAGTTTTTTAACTTTGTGAAATCTAAATGATTAATTCTAAATATTATTGCACTTTATGTTCTAGATTTGAAACTTTTGCCTACCCTTAAATCATGAAGGTACTCTCTCATGTTTTTTTTTTTTTTTTGAAACACAACTTTATTCTGATTCTAAAGGAAAAGGAATGGGAATGACAATAACAAACAAGTTTCCACTTCTCAGTATTGTCATGTGACTACAGCAGTCTTATATTTGAAACTCAAGGAGGAAACAACTGCGTTCCAAAACACCTAAATATGCAGGTCCAAAAATGAAGGTTTTTTTTTAACTGCCACATTCACTCCAAAGCCCATCCATCTCCTTTAGCATCCAAAGATTAAGCACACATTCTGCTTACCTATTTAATTAAGTGGCAAACACGCTGCACCGCTGACATCACAGGACAGTTGCCTATATAACTAGACTTCTGACGCTGGCCCCCAGCCTCACTTTCTCATAGGTCATCATCTTCATCTGGGAGAGCAGTTGTCTGAGCAACTTCTAAATCACGCTCGTACTGTGCTGCCGAGGCTGGGTCCATGACCACCTCTGGCGGGGCAAGAGCAGGCATGGCGACAAACTCCAAGTTAGGGTCTCCAATCAGTTTTCTGGTAAGCCAGAGGAAGGGATTTTCCAAGTTGTAGTGACTTTTGGCAGAAATGTCATAGTACTGAAGATTCTTCTTTTGGTGGAAGACAATTGGCTTTGCCTTAACCTTTCTGTCCTTAATATCCACTTTGTTGCCACACAACACAATCAGGATGTTCTCACACACTCATACCAGATCTCTATGCCAGTTAGGCATATTCTTGTAAGTAAACTCTTGATGTTACATCAAACATTATAATGGCACACTAAGCTTGTATATCATAGCCATCTCTCAGTCCACCAAATTTCTCCTGACTGGCTGTATCCCATACTTTGAACTTAATCAGTCCTCTGTTGGTATGGAACACAAGAGAGGAGAGACCTCAACACCCAAGGTAGCTATACACTTCTCAAATTCACCAGTCAGATGATGTTTCATGAATGTAGTTTTCCAGTACCACCATCACCAACCAGTACAAGTTTGAACTGAACTTGGGGTTCTCCTTGGGCAGCCATCATGATGTTACTTCCAGAAGTGACTCCGCACCTGTCGGAGGCTCTTAGGTTTTCTTTTAAATGCTTTTTAGTTTAGATTTTACATTTAGATTGATGATTCCTATAAAATTGGTCTTTGTGTATAGCATGAAATAGGATTTGAGTTTCATTCTTTTTTTTTCCTATTTGGATAATTCAGTTATTCCAGAAAGGACTTTTCTTTTCCAGTTGGATGTCTTTGTACTCTGTTTCAAGAATCAAAGTCTATATGCTTATGGGTTTATTTCCGAATTACATTGCTACTTTTTTTGCCACATGGTGGGATGTGCAGGATCTTAGTCCTCCAATCAGGGGTCAAAGCAGCACACCTGCATTGGGAGCACTGAATCTTAAGCTTTGGACTGCCAGGGAAGTTCCCTACATTGCTACTTTTGTATGTTAAATCAACCATGCATTTCTGGGACAAACTCCATGTTATCATTAGTTATTACCCCTTTTGTATACGTCAGGATTTGCTTTGTAATTTTTGTTGAGGATTTTTGTCTTCATCTATGTTCATGAAGATATTGGTCTTAAATGGTCTCTTTTACTAATATCTTTGTCAAGTTTAGTCATTAGGGTGATGGTAGCCTTATAAAATGGACTGGGAAGTGTTTCCTTTTCTTCTGTTTTTGAAAATACTTATACTTGGTGTTATTTTTTTTCTTCCAATATTCTATGAAATTCACTAATTGGGAACAGAAATTCCATCTGGGCCTGGAATTTTCTTGGTGGGAGGGATTTTGATAAGGAATGCAATTTATTTAATAGTCATAGGACTATACAGATTTCCCATGTCATTGGATATCCGTTTTGTTAAGTTGTATTTTTAAGGAATTCCCCCATTTCATCTAAGTTGTTAAGTTTGTTGGCATGAAATATTTTCTTATTGTCCTTTTAATGTCTATAGGATATGTAGTAATAATCCTCTTTCATTCCCGATGTTGGTGATGTACATATCTCTTTTTGTCCAATCAATCTGTTGTGGGGTTTACCCATTTTGTTGATCATTTCAAGGAACCAGTTTTGGCTTTCTTACTTCCATCAGTTGTCTGTTTTCTGTTCCGTCCTCTATTTATTTATTTCTGGCTGCACTGGGTCTTCAGGGTGGTGCTCGGGTTCTCTGTTGCTGCACTCGGGCTTTGTCTAGTGGTGGTGAGTAGGGGCTACTCTCTAGTTGCAGTGCCCAGGCTTCCAGGCTTCTCATTGTGGTGGCTTCTCTTATGGTGGAGAATGGGCTCTATGGCACGTGGGCTCAGTAGTTGTGGGACATAGGTTTAGTTGCCCCGTGGCATGTGGGATTTTAAGCTCCTGGACCAGGGATTGAACCAGTGTCCACTGCATTGGCAGGTGGATTCTTAACCACCGGACCACCAGAGAAGTCCCTCAGACAATGATTTTAAACCTCTTTTCTGTTCTAATATCAGCGTGTAAAGTTATAAAATTCTCTCAAAGCATTGCTTTTGCTATATTCCACAAATTTTGGCATTTTATAATTTTATTATCCTTCAGTTTAAAAATTTTTACAATTTCTTTGTGATTTATTCTTTGACTTCTGGATTGTTTAGTAATATATTCTTTTTAAAAATATTTTATTTGTTTGGCTGTGCCAAGTCTCAGTTGTGGCACACGGGATTTTTGATTTTTGTTGTGGCATTTGGGATCTTAAGTTGCAGAATGTGGAATCCACTTCCCTGACTGGGGACTGAATCCTGGACCCCCTGCATTGGGAGCACAAAGTCTTAGCCACTGGACCACCAAGGAAAGTCCCAATTGTCTTAAATTTCCAAGTATTTGAGGTTTTCTTAAATATGTTGTTAATGATTTTAAATTAACTAATATGTAGTCATAGAATATACTCTGTGTGATTTTAATCCTTGAGAATTTATTGATATGTGTTTTATGGTCGATATGTGTTCTGCAATTCTGAGGTTCTATAAATATCAATTAGGCCAAAGCTGCTGATAGCGTTTTTGGATCTTCATCTTTACTGATATTTTCGTCTTCTTTTTTCCTGCCAGTTACTGAAAGAGTGCTAACTTCTATTAATATTATGATTTTGGAATTTATTTTTTCTTTAATTTTTATAAAACTTTGCTTCATGTATCTTGAGACTTTTATGTTTGAACACATTTGTAAATATTACCTTCATGATGAATTGACCTTTTATTATGAATAAATGTCCTTCTTTATATCTGATAATATTCTTTATCTCAAACATAATTTTGTTATACTAATAGGGCCACTGGCTTCCCTGGTGGCTCAGTGGTAAAGAATCCTCCTGCCGTTGTGGGTTCAATCCCTGGGTTGGGAAGATCCCCTGAAAAAGGAAATGGAAACCTACTCTAGTCTTCTTACCTGGGAGATTCCATGGACAGAGGAGACTGGCAAGCTATAGTCTATGGGGTCACAAAGAGTCAAACATGACCGAGTGACTGAGCACACGCACACACACAATAGTGTGTTTGAGAATGGTGTGTGAAAAATAAAGACTCACCTACTCGAAAAAAGTTTTGCATGATACAACTTTTTCTAGTAATTGAATTTCATCTATCTGTATCTTTGAACTTAACAGCATATCTCTTCATAAGCATATAATTGGGTCTTGCTTTTTTCTTCATCCTGACAAATTTTGCCTTTTAATTGGAATGCTTAAATTAAAAACCTTTAATGTAAATGATATGGTTGGATTTTAGTCTTCCATTTTATTTTTCTTTTTGTCCATTTTAGGCTTCCATTTTTCCTATCTTCTTTTAGATAGTTTGAATAGTTTTTTAGTATTCATTTTAATTTATCTTTTGCCTTGGTAACTGTAACTCTTTATAACATTTATTTAGCAGTTGTCTAGGGATTACAAGTCATATTCTTAACTTTTTATAGTCTATTTAGAGAGAATATTTTATCAATTCACATATAATGTAGATATCTTGCAATTGTATATGTCCAGTGTATGCCCCCTGCTTTCGTATATGTCCAGTGTATGCCCCCCTGCTTTCAATGTGTTTTTCACATTTTTTCTACTTTCAATCTACTATGCAGTATAAAAACCTACAACTTATAAACTTTTTGTTTGTTTTCTAAGTAATTTTTATTGGAGTATAGTTGATTTATAATGTTGTGTTAGTTTCTGCTGTACAGCAAAGTGAATCAGTTCAGTTCAGTTCAGTCACTCAGTCATGTCCAACTCTTTGCGACCCCATGAACCTCAGCACGCCAGGCCTCCCTGTCCATCACCAAGTCCCAGAGTCCACCCAAACCCGTGTCAGTCGAGTCGGTGATACCATCCAACTATCTCATCCTCTGTCATCTCCTTCTCCTCCCCTCAAAACACACACTCTTTTTAGATTCTTTTCTCATATACATTATTACAGAGCATTAAGTAAAGTTCCTTGTGCTTATTAATTATATATTTTATATATAGTAGTGTGTATACGTCAGTCCTAATCTCCCAATTTATCTGTCCCTCCCTTTCCCCATTGGTAACCATAAGTTTGTTTTCTATATCTATGACACTATTTCTGTTTTGTAAATAAGTTCATTTGTACCATTTTTTAGATTCCAAATATAAGAGATATCATATGATATTTGTCTTTCTCTGTCTAAGTTACTTCACTCAGTATGACGATCTCTAGGTCCATCCATGTTGCTGCAAATGGCATTATTTTGTTCTTTTTTATGATTGGTACAATTATAATTTTTGTTTTTTAAAATTATAATTTTGTTTTAAAAATTCACACATAAGTTTTGTTTTAAAAATTCACATGTATTTTAAAGAAGTAAGGGGAAAATATAGACATACAATCTCCAACATTATTTGTTCTTGAAGATCTGAATTTCCCTCTGATATTGTTACCTTCATTCTCAGAACTAATTTCATCATCTTTTGTTTTGTGAGTCTGCTGTGATGAATTCTCTGAGACTGTCTTTATTTGGATATGTTTTTGTTTTGTCTCCTTTTTAAAGAACAAACTTAAAAAATTTTTAAATCTATTTTTTAAATTATTTATTTATTTATTTTTGGCTGTGCTGGGTCTTTGTTGCTGCATGTGGTCTTTCTCTAGTTCCCCTGAGCTGTGGCTGCTGTCTAATTGCTGTTCACAGGCTTCTCGTTGTGGTGGCTTCTCCTGTTGCAGAGTAGTCTAGGATGCACAGGCTTCAGTAGTTGTGGCCCACAGGCTTAGTTGCCCTGCAGCATGTGGGATTTTCCTGGACCAGGGATTGAACCTGTGACCCCTTCGTTGCCAGGTCCATTCTTAACCACTGGACTATCAGGGAAGTCTGCAGCTTCTTCTTCTTCTTTTTTTTTTTTTTTTAAGGATATTTTTATTGATTATAGAATTCTGATGGGCAGTCTTTTTTCCCCTTTTTTTGTGCTTTGAAGATATTGTTCCATTCCCTTTGGCTTCCATATGGTTAGACTCTTCAGTTATGGGAAACTTTTCTGTTTATTTAATGATCTATAGATAATTCCCTCTCCTCCTTTGTATTTCTCTTTTTCATCTTCTGGAACTCCTGTTATTTGGATGGTACCTCTCCTGAATTGATTATCATTTAGTTGTCCTGTCTTTTTTCTCCCATATTAAAGTGAAAGAGGAGAGCGAAAAAGTTGGCTTAAAGTTCAACATTCAGAAAACGAAGATCATGGCATCTGGTCCCATCACTTCATGGGAAATAGATGGGGAAACAGTGGAAACAGTGTCAGACTTTATTTTGGGGAGCTCCAAAATCACTGCAGATGGTGACTGCAGCCATGAAATTAGAAGACGCTTACTCCTTGGAAGAAAAGTTATGTCCAACCTAGATAGCATTTTCAAAAGCAGAGACATTACTTTGCCGACATAGGAAAAACTCTATGGTTTTTCCTGTGGTCATGTATGGATGTGAGAGTTGGACTGTGAAGAAGGCTGAGCGCCAAAGAATTGATGCTTTTGAACTGTGGTGTTGGAGAAGACTCTTGAGAGTCCCTTGGGCTGCANAAGGCTATGGTTTTTCCTGTGGTCATGTATGGATGTGAGAGTTGGACTGTGAAGAAGGCTGAGCGCCAAAGAATTGATGCTTTTGAACTGTGGTGTTGGAGAAGACTCTTGAGAGTCCCTTGGGCTGCAAGGAGATCCAACCAGTCCATCCTGAAGGAGATCAACCCTGGGATTTCTTTGGAAGGAATGATGCTAAAGCTGAAACTCCAGTACTTTGGCCACCTCATGAGAAGAGTTGATTCACTGGAAAAGACTGTGGTGCTGGGAGGGATTGGGGGCAGGAGGAGAAGGGGACGACCGAGGATGAGATGGCTGGATGGCATCACTAACTCAATGGACATAAGTCTGAGTGAACTCCAAGAGATGGTAATGAACAGGGAGGCCTGGCGTGCTGCGATTCATGGGGTCACAAAGAGTCGGACACGACTGAGCGACTGAACTGAACTGAACTGAATAATTAATGATGTTGAGCATCTTTTCATGAGCCTGTTGTTGCATTAATTGCTTTTTGAATGTTGTATTCATTCAGCCTTGTATACATGGGATACATGGGATAAGCCCTACTTGGTCATGAAGTATAATTCTTTTTATACATTGTTGGGTTGTATTTGCTAATATTTTGTTGAGGATTTTTGCAACTATGTTTATGAGAGATAGTAATTAATAGTTTTCTTTTTCAGTCATATCTTTGTTTTGGTGTCTAGGTAATGCTGGTCTCATAGAATTATTCCCTCTGCTTCTATCCTCCAAGAGATTGTAGAAAATCCCTAAGTTGTTGGTAGAATTCATTAGTGAACCCATCTGGTTTTTGTGCTTTCTGTTTTGGAAGGTTATTATTTGTTCAACTTTTAAATAGAGACAAACCTATTTAGATTGTTTCTTCTTGTATGAGTTTTAGAAGACTGTGTCTTTCAAGGAATCAGTCTGTTTCATCTAGTTCTAGTTTAATTTGATTGTGGACTGAAAGCAGACATTGTATGACTTCAAATAACAAATCTGAAATTTGTTAAGGTGTTTTATGGCTCAGAATGTGGTCTGTTATGGTGAATGAACTTGAGAAAAATGTGTATTCTGCTGTTACTGGATGAAGTAATCTGTAAATGTCAGTTATATCCTTTTGATTGGTGGTGTTGTTGAGTTTAAGTATATCTTTACTTATTTTCTGCCTGCTGATTTTCAGTCTTTGTTCTCTTTGCTTTTCAGATTTGGAGGCTTCTATTCGAGATATTCTCAGGCTCAGAGATTATTTTCTCAGCCGTGTTTGGTCTACAAATAAAACCCATCAAAAATATTTTTCATTTCTGTTACAGTATTTTTTTAAATCTCTGTCAGTCCTTTTTGGTTCTTTCATAGGATTTCCATCTTTCTGCTCACATTGCCCATCTGTTCTTGCGTGCTGTCCAGTTAATCTATTAGAACCCTTAACATATTAATCATAGTTATTTTAAATCCCTGGTCTGATGATTTCAACATCTCAACCATGTCTGGTTCTAACCCTTGTTCTCTCTTCAAATTGTGTTTTTTTTTTTTACTTTTTGGTATGCCTTTTAATTTTTCCCTTGATAGCCTGAACTTGATGTAATGGTAAACTACTGTAAATCAGCCTTTAGTAATGTGGTGAGCTGTAGGACGAGGGGAAATGTTCAGTAATCCTGTGACTAGATCTCAGTCTTAGTGCCTGTGTTTCTGGACTGTGAACTTTACAAATGTTTCTCAGGTTTTTGTTTTTCCCCTTCCCTTTTAGGTGGGACAGGTGTCTAGAGTGGGCTGGAGTTGGGTATTTCCTTACCCTAGGTCAATTTGACTCTGATATTGACAGATGAGGCTCTGGTTAACGAGTTTCTCTTGAGGGCAGGCATTATTAAGAACAGAGTGTTCTAGAGTGGTTCAAAATGGTTCTTTTTCTTCATTTTTAAATTATGAAAATATGATAACACTAACATGGTTCTTTTTCCCCCTTCCCTTGCTGGAAACCCAAGGGGATTTTTTTCCTCTGATATTCTGTTATCCAGTGAATTTTTGTATTTGCCTATCTGTCTCTCCAGTCTTAAGGGCAGTGATTTTCCCTCTGTCCTCACTTCTCTTAGGGATCCAACAAGAATTGCTGGTTTTTCAGTCTGTTCAGATTTTTACTTATTAAGATGGAGTGGCAGGCCCTCCTTACAAGCTCCTTACATGAGAATCAGACACTAGAAGTCCAAACCCAGATGTTTTTCAAGTTCCAGCATTAATTTCTTATTTTGACATACTTTCAGGCTTACAATTGTAATTTTGGACTTAAAATTCTTTTGTCTTTTCTTGTCTTCCTGACTTCAACATTTTTAATGAATAGAGGTCAGTTACTTTATAGAATGTCCGTCAGTTTGGGTTGGTGATATTTCCTCATGATTAGATTCTGGTTGTACGTTTTTGGCAAGAATACCACTGAAATGGTGTTGTGTTCTTCTCAGTGCCTCATATCAGGAAGCAAATGGTATCAATTGACTTTCATTATGTGGTTAAGGTAGTGTTTAACACTGTAAAGATACTATTTTTCTATTTGATGGGGAGGAGAGTATCTTGTGGGGAGACACATTAACACTAAGCACTTATTTTTGTCCCTGTCAAACTTTCTTGCATGAGCAATGATGAACAATTTTTGCTCAAGTCAATTATTACTCATGGCAAATGATAATTTTCTAATTTCATCATTCCTTTGCATTTATTAGTTTGCATTTTACTGTAAGGAAGAGATTTTCCTTTTCCTTATTTATATCACTGTGGATTCATAGATTCTTATTTTATTCTGTGGGTTCTTATCTGTTATTATTTATCTTGATGCTCCAGTTGTCCAAGATTTGGCTGATGGGAGCTCTTTCAATTTGACTTCTGTGTCCAGTATAATGATTTTATTTTTAGTTTTTATTTATTTACATATTTTTCCTGATTATTAAAGTAACACTTTTAGACAATTTACTAGACTGATTTAAAATTAGAGGGAAGGCTAGAAAAATACCTATAATCCTCATCTTCTATATATTAATGTATTTTCTTTTGGCCTTTTCTTTCTTTGCATTTTTTTAAATTCTTTTTTTTCATTGCATTTTAAAATGTAGTAGAAATAGAACTAAAGATGGAAATTTATATCTGAGTTTTATTTTTTTTAACCTATCATTGAAATTTCCTGAGCTACTTAAGAACTCCCTGGAAACAATGTGTCTCACAGCTGATTTATCCTTGTGACCCAGATGTGCCTGTGCTGTCTTGGCAGCTACTCGCTGCCTCTGCTTTTGGGTGGCGTACTCTTTCCTCCTCTGAAAGAAAACTCCAGTTCCCTCTCTTCCCCTCTTCCACATCCTGTTTTTTTTTTTTTTCCTTTTCTTTTCCATCACGATCCTTGCCTATTCTCTTGTAGAGCATTTGAAGAGCCAGCAACAGGTCAGAGTGGTGGAAGCACAGAGAACAGAGAGGAAAGTGGCCGCAGATATGAGGTAAAGCACCATCCACTTGTTGGGGACAGAGCAGTGGGGTGGGGAGCACGGTTAGACTGTGACTAGATTATCAAGAGATAATCACATCAGGAGGTGAGAAATGCTATGAAGAAAAATAAAAGTAGGTTGGATGGAGAGAGTTGTGGGTAGGTAGCTACTATTCTAGATAGGCTGGCAGGGAAGGCGTCTCTGGTGAGGTGATATTTGAGCAGAAACCTGAGTGTTTTACAGGTGAAACAGCTCAGAGAAGTATATCAGCTTTCCTAAGATTGGCTTACCAGGCAGATTTAGTATTAAAGTCCTTTCTTTGATTCAGAAGCCCACTATAAATAGTACTGTTCTCTGTATGGAGTGTACCGCAAAGTTTTCAGAAACTTTTTGAGTGGAATTCCTCACTGTTAGCTTGGCTATTTGTCTTTATCCCTTGCACTGAAACGTTTCTAAGAAGTAAAACTTATGTGAAGATTCTTTTGTGCTTTGAATTTTAGTGGTGGAAGAGACAGAAATGGGTCTCCCCAGTGGTGCTAGCGGTAAATAACCCACCTACCAGTGCAGGAGACATAAGAGACACGAGTTTGATCCCTGAGTCGGGAAGATCCCCTAGAGGAGGGCATAGCAACCCACTCCAGTATTCTTGCCTAGAGAATCCCATGGACACAGGAGCCTGGCAGGCTACAGTCCATAGGCTTGCACAGAGTTGGATATGACTGAAGCCACTTAGCACGCACACATGCATGGTAAAATCTGGGATTTCCCAGGTGGCTCAGTGGCAGAGAATCCATCTGCCAATGCAGGAGATGCAGGTTTGATCCCTGGGTCGGGAAGGTCCCCTGGAGGAGGGCATGGCAACCCACTCCAGTATCCTTGCCTGGAGAATACCATGGACAGAGGAGCCTGGCGGGCTACAGTCCATGGGGTCACAAAGAGTCGGACACGATTGTAGTGACTTAGCATATACACACAGGGACAGAAATGGAAGGTTTCCTTAGGAGATGTTGAGGATTGTTTTGTAACTCAGTCATCTTTTCACTCTAAAACCTAAAATCTAGTTTTTGGTGTCCTTCAGGTCTACTCACAAAATCAAATCCTCCCTTGTGAAAGTTGGAGCTGCTCCTGAAAGTCTGCCTGAAATGACAACAGAGGCCCAGGCTTCAGGAACGTCATTGGCCAAAGTCTCATCTGCTGAAAGCTCCCCAGGAAGTCACGCTTTGGAAGACAAGGGCACAGCCACCTGGTCTCTGACAGCCTGGGTCTCCGAGGTCCAGGCTTTTGAGGCCCGGGCTGTGAGGGCTCAGGCCTGGGAGACGCAAGCTTTTGAGGCTCAGAGCAGGGCCAGCCATCCCAAGGCAACCCCTGTCACGGAGGCAGAGGCTGCTCCAGTCCTGAGACAGGGATTCTTACCTGAGAAAGTTCAGGTGCCAGAGGAGGAGAAGAGTGAAGTCCTCATTACTCGTCCATTGTGGTCCAACAAGGCTGAGTACCTCCTGGCCCAGATGGGCTATACCATGAGGCCAGCCAGTCTCTGGAGTTTTTGCTACCTGTGGCTTCACAGTGGAGGTGGTAAGTCTGGGTACTAGGAACCACGGATCCACAAGGGGCTAACAAGATGGAGGCTTGTCTAGACTTCAAACTCCCAAGGTCTCTGGGGCCTGTAGAGGATAAAGACTTGGTATCCTGAGCAGGATAGAAGTCAGATGACTGAACGTGAAGGATCATGAGATGGGTAGAGGTATAGAATATCTGAACAGGAGGATGGTGGGGCTAGAAGCCTGGGTCAAGGGTGGAGGTGAAGACTAGATGTTTGGGTCTTCCAGGAATTAGAGACCAAAGAACTGGACATCTGGAACTGTAAGGGATGTGGAAACAGTTGATCCCTGATGCTATGCCCCTGAGGGAGATCACTGGTGGGGAACGAGTTTTTCTGTACCCATGAAGAAGTCCAGGTACCAAAAAGCCAGCTGGTTCTGAGAGCTCCTCCTTGAATCCCCTGCACAGGCATTTTTCTCATCATCTACATCTTCTTGCTGTTCTTGATTGGGATTCCTCTTCTCTTCCTGGAGATGGCAGCTGGTCAGAGGATGCGTCAGGGCAACATTGGTGTGTGGAAGGTCATCAGCCCCTGGATTGGTGGTGTAGGGTATACAAGCTTCATGGTGAGGAGCCCTGGGCTGCCCAGGCCTACCCTTTACACCCCTTCCCCATCCTAACCCTCATCCTGGAATGGGTCCCAAGACTGCACTTCCATGGGTCAGATCCCTTCAGTGCCCCAATCCTCTGTCAAATTCCCTCCTTTTTCCTGACCCCTCCGTTCCTCCCCAGCCATCTCCTCCCTGGCCCCTAGGTGTGCTTCATCAACGGCTTGTTCTTGAATGTGATCACTGCCTGGATCCTCTTCTACTTGAGTCAGTCCTTCCAGTATCCTGTTCCATGGGAGAAATGTCCCTTACTGGAGAATGCCAGTGGCTTTGGTGAGGAGGAAGCGAAAGATGAGAAGTGGGGAAACAGAGAGGTAGGAGGAAATTTGGAAGAGGAGAAAGGAGCAAGGAGTGATAAAGAAGAGGAAGATTGTGGAAGGAAAAAGAAATGGGGGGAAAGGGGAAAGGAAGAGGGGGAAGTGGGGGAGGGATAAAGAAGAGGGGAGGGGTCATCCTGTCTAGCAGGCATGTCCAGAGCCAGGTCCCCTCAGATCCTGAATGTGCACGGACGACACCTTCCCTGTACTTCTGGTACCGGATGACTCTGAAGGCCTCAGACACGATTGAGGATAACGGGCCACCAGTGTTCAGTCTGTGCCTGCCTGCCTTCATGTCCGTGTGTCTTCTTGGTGCTTTCATGCTTAATGGGCTCAAGTGGAATGGGAAGGTGAGCCCATGTTTTTGATATCTTGACGTTCTCAGATGCTTTGGCCCTCACCTAACTTTGTTACTCTTTGATTCACTAATTTTTCACTCCCTTTGACTTTTTACTCCCAGTAGCCCCTGATCCCTGCTAGAAGCTGTCTTCTAACTCCTCCTTATTTCTGATTCAGAACTTTTTATCTTTGCTGATTATTGGTTGACTCCCACTGGTACATGCTTTGTCCCACTCTCAATTCAGGTAATGTGTGTCTTGGTATCAACCAGTAGTCTCATAATGCTCTGTTTTGTCGTGCGGAGTATAATGCTAGACGGGGCAGTATTTGGCCTTCGCTATATGACAATCGTCAAGGTAAGATGTATCTTCCTCATTCCCCCTATCAGGCCTTGGAGGACATTTCCTGCTTATTCTTAGGGCATCCTTTCCCCATTATCTCTCTCTGTATCCCCTCTCCCCCATTTTAACCCTTTTAAGATTCTCCTCTCCTTTGACATCTTCCCTTAACACTTGTCTTCTCCCTTTTAGATATCAGCTATATACAACGTGAATGTATGGTGCAGAGCAGGGAACCAAGTCTTGTGTTCCTTGGGCCTTGGCTTTGGCTCCATTGTCTCCATAGCCTCGCACATTCAATCATCCAGCAGCTGTCTCAGTGATGCCGTTATTGTGGCTCTGGCTAACCTGATCTTCATGATGCTTGTCACACCTTTTATCTTCTCTGTCTTGGGCTTCTGGGCCACACAGCTCACGCACCGCTGCAATGAGAAGTAAGGCCAACCTCTTAGTTGAGGATCCCAACTTCAGGGAACTACAAAACACAGGGAGCCTAACCTTAAAGTTGCTACAAAGACTCACATTCACACACCTCAGTCTCAGGTGCACTTGCAAGCCTCTACTTTTCCCTATAGTGAAAAACAGAGACAGTAGAATACCTGTCATATATTATCCTTCTTAGAGCCCTTTTCTAGTCCTAGAAATCTTCAAACTCTGAGAATGCCAACTGTTCACCTCAGAGTACCACCACAGAGATATGAAAGCATTCAAGGTTATTCTAGTCCCAGATCACATCCAGAACCATAGTCATCTGTAGAACTCTCCACTTCTTGAATGCCTTCATTTTTTACTGTCAGCTCCTAAATTTAGGGATTTCTGTTGGTCTTTAATCAGTTCAGTTCAGTTGCTCAGTTGTGTCCAACTCTTTGTGACCCCATGGACTGCAGCACACCAGGCCTCCCTGTCCATCACCAACTCCTGGAGTTTACCCAAACTCGTGTCTATCGAGTCGATGATGCCATCTAGCCATCTCATCCTCTGTCATCCCCTTCTCCTCCTGCCCCCAATCCCTCCCAGCATCAGGGTCTTTTCCAATGAGTTAGCTCTTCGCATGAGATAGCCAAAGTATTGGAGTTTCAGCTTCAACATCAGTCCTTCCAATGAGGAAGGACTATCATATCACCCAGTCTATCATACTTAAACCCTAAAAGGACTCTCAGAACTAGAGCCTTTATTTTTAAAATTCTTTTTATTCTTTAATTCATCCCCATTTTTAACACTTTAGGCGTTAATTTCAAAAACACTCATGAAACATTTAGAAAGTACTCCTTGTATAACATGAAGATTGGACAGGTGAATCAGACCATAGACCTTACCTTCACTGAGTTTTAAGATTTAGAAGGAGAAGGGGAGGGGAATTAGATACTTGATTATATGGTCTTAAACTCATGATAACCAGCAGCAGAAGTCATGGGGAGAACAAAATACAGAGCTATTCATTCCGCCTGAGCTCTGATGCTGGGAGGGATTGGGGGCAGGAGGAGAAGGGGACGACAGAGGATGAGATGGCTGGATGGCATCACTGACTCGATGGATGTGAGTCTGAGTGAACTCCGAGAGACGGTGATGAACAGGGAGGCCTGGCCTGCTGCGATTCATGGGGTCGCAAAGAGTCGGACACGACTGAGCGACTGAACTGAACTGAGCTACTCAGAGAAGAATTCCCAGAGGAGGCAAACCTAAGCTGAATTTATCGCTGGTTGGCCACCTCATGCAAAGAGTTGACTCATTGGAAAAGACTTTGATGCTGGGAGGGATTGGGGGCAGGAGGAGAAGGGGACAACCGAGGATGAGATGGCTGGATGGCATCACTGACTTGATGGATGCGAGTCTGAGTGAACTCCGGGAGTTGGTGATGGACAGGGAGGCCTGGCCTCATGGGATCGCAGAGAGTCGGACACGACTGAGCGACTGAACTGAACTGAACTGAATCCTAATCCATGCAAATGGCCACTGTTTTCTTTCTAGAAGGTTGGGCATATTCAGACGCACACCTGCAAGAGTTCTCTAATGTATATGTTTAAGAATGGAATTGCTGGGTAGGGTTGGCACACCCATAGACTTAACATACGTTGTCTGATTTTCAACATGGTTTATGATACGTGAGAATTAGTGTATTTCACTTTCTGCACAATACTCAATTAAACTTGGTCAAACTTTAAAATTTTGCCAGCCTGGTGGGAGTGTAGTGGTATTTTTAATATTTTAAAAAACAATTTATTGTATAATACATACATATAGAGGGACTTCTTTTGTGTCTCAGATGGTAAAGAATCTGCCTGCAATGCAGGAGACCCAGGTTTGATCCCTGGGTTGGGAAGACCCTCTGGAGAAAGGAATGGCTCCCCACTCCATTCTTCTTTCCTGGAGAATTCCATGGACACAGGAGCCTGGTGAGCTACAGTCCATGGGGTAGAAACTTGCATAAAACGAAATGTGTAGCACCCATTGTAAGAACTAGAATGACCTTGGAAGCTCTTCATGTATCTCTAATTATATCTTCTTTCCTCCTTCCTAGAGGTACCCATTATCATGACTTTTATGATAATTAGTTCTTTGTTTTCTTTACATTTTCTTATATGTATGCTTATCTAAGCAATATAGTTTAATTTGAACATTTATACAAAGCAGTAGTTTAATGTATCCATTTATGTAGTCTAATTTGTTCATTTACATACACATTTTCTTTGTATTCTTTTGTGTTTTACTTTTTAAATTCAACATATGCTTGAAAGATTCATCCTTATTGTTGTATCTTCCTCTAGTCTGTGCTTTTTTAATGCTGTGTAATATTCCAGTAAATGAACATACCACAGTTTATTTGCCCATTCTACTACTAGTGAATGTTTGTACAATCTTTCTAGTTTTTGGCTATTGAAACAATGTTTCTCTAAACATCATACATTTTCCTAAGTGCACTACATGTGTGCACATTTTTCAAGGGTATATAAGTGAAATTGTTGGAGTGACCCCACTCCAGTGCTCTTGCCCGGAAAATCCCGTGGATGGAGGAGCCTGGTAGGCTGCAGTCCATGAGGTCGCTAAGAGTTGGGCACGACTGAGCAACTTCACTTTCGCTTCTCACTTTCATGCATTGGAGAAGGAAATGGCAACCCACTCCAGTGTTCTTGCCTGGAGAATCCAGGGACAGAGGAGCCTAGTGGGCTGCCACTTATGGGGTCATACAGAGTTGGACATGACTGAAGTGACTTAGCGGCAGCAGCAGCAGTTATCTATTGCTATGAGACATATCACTCCAAAAGTAAGTGGCTGAAAACAGCAGTGGTTTATTAATTCCTTCTGATCTGTGGGTTGACTGGAAAGTTCTTCTCCTGGGTGTGGGTGGGTTAACTCACATGTCTGCATTCAGCTGGGCCCAGCTGGAGCAGCACTGCTCTGCTGTGCATGATGGTGGCTGGGCTCACTCTGCTTGCATGGTTGGCAGGTCAGCAAAGCCTGTTCTCTTCCAGGAGGCCTTACCTTGTGGCTAGCCTGGGCTTCCTCATATGGCAGCTCACAGAGAATAAAGGTGGAATCAGAAAGATATCTTGAAGACTAAGCATGAGAATGCTCCCGTTGTCACTGCTGTTACATTTTTTTTGGTCAAAGGAATTCACAAAGACACCCCAGATTCCAGGAGTGGAAAAATAGACTTTGTCTCTTGATGGGAAGAACTGCTAAATACTGTGACCATGTTTCTTCAATCTGCTGCATCTATCTTCTGCTTCACTAGATAATGCAAATTGCTTTCCACAGTGTTGGTAGAAAACACACTCTCTGTGTCTGTCTGTCTCTCACACACACCCATTGCTTAATTCTGATACTAGAATATGGCTTCCCCGATGGCTCAGTTGTAAAGAATCTGCCTGCAGTGCAGGAGACACAGGAGTTGTGGGTTTGATCCCTAGGTCAGGAAGATCCTCTGGAGGAGGAAATAGCAACCCACTCCAGTATTCTTGCCTGGGAAATCCCACGGACAGAGGAGCCTGGTGGGCTACAGTCCATAGGGAACCAGAGTAGGACACGACTGAGCATGCATGTACGCACACACACTACACTGATCCTATGTTCCAGTGTTCGCTGACAACTTGTCTTTATCCTGAATTTTATGGTCAAAATGCTGTGTTCAAAACTTACTTGGGCTGGTTCTTTCTCCTCAGTTCAGTGTGGTTATGTTATTCACTTGAAATACAGTTATGTTCATTTATTTCTGTTTATATGACATTTTAGGGCCCCTAATTTTATTTTATTAAACATTAATATGGATTCCAAAGACAAAATTATACAAGAAGATACAGAGAAATGTCACTCTCCCAGATAATCATGATGGTGTGATCACTCACCTAGAGCCAGACATCCTGGAGCATGAAGTTAAGTGGGCCTTAGCAAGCATCACTACAAACAAAGCTAGTGGAGGTGATGGAATTCCAGTTGAGCTGTTTCAAATCCTGAAAGATGATGCTGTGAAAGTGCTGCACTCAATATGCCAGCAAATTTGGAAAACTCAGCAGTGGCCACAGGACTGGAAAAGGTCAGTTTTCATTCCAATCCCAAAGAAAGGCAATGCCAAAGAATGCTCAAACTACCACACAATTGCACTCATCTCACATGCTAGTAAAGTAATGCTCAAAATTCTCCAAGCCAGGCTTCAACACTTCATGAATCTTGAACTTTCAGATGTTCAAGTTGGATTTAGAAAAGGCAGAGGAACCAGAGATCAAATTGCCAACGTCCAATGGATGGATCATTGAAAAAGCAATGCTTATTTAACTTCTATGCAGAGTACATCATGAGAAACGCTGGGCTGGAGGAAGCACAAGCTGGAATAAAGATTGCCGGGAGAAATATCAATAACCTCAGATATGCAGGTGACACCACCCTTATGGCAAAAAATAAAGAACTAAAGAGCCTTTTGATGAAAGAGGAGAGTGAAAAAGTTGGCTTAAAGCTCAACATTCAGAAAACTAAGATCATCGCATCCTGTCCCATCACTGCATGGGAAATAGATGGGGAAACAGTAGAAACAGTGTCAGACTTTATTTTTTGGGGCTCCAAAATCACTGCAGATGGTGACTGCAGCAATGAAATTAAAAGACGCTTACTCCTTGGAAGGAAAGTTATGACCAACCTAGACAGCATATTAAAAAGCAGAGACATTACTTTGCCAACAAAGGTCTGTTTGTCAAGGCTATGGTTTTTCCAGTGGTCATGTATGGATGTGAGAGTTGGACTAGAAAGAAAGCTTAGCACCGAAGAATTAATGCTTTTGGATTGTAGTGTTGGAGAAGACTCTTGAGAGTCCCTTCGACTGCAAAGAGATCCAACCAGTCCATCCTAAAGGAGAAGAGTCCTGGGTGTTCATGGGAGGGACTGATGTTGAAGCTGAAACTCCAGTACTTTGGCCACCTGATGCGAAGAGCTGACTCATTGGAAAAGACCCTGATGCTGGGAAAGATTGAGGGCAGGAGGAGAAGGGGACGACAGAGGATGAGATGGTTGGATGGCATCACCGACTCGATTGACATGGGTTTGGGTGGGCTCTGGGAGTAGGTGATGGGTAGGGAGGCTTGGCGTGCTGCAGTTCATGGGGTTGCAAAGAGTCAGACACAACTGAGTAACTGAACTGAACTGACCATCACTTCAACCCAATTCCCACCCATCCTCTGAAGGAAACTCATTATTTTTTTACTTTATCCTTCTGGTATTTGTAAAAATAAGTAGAAAAACGTATATTTTCTTATTTACTTTCTTTCTTACACAGAAGATGGTATACTATATATACTCTTGCTTTTCAGATTTAAAGAATTTAAAAAGATATCCTAGAAATAACTCCTTCACGTTTGTTCCTTTCTTATTAATTTGCCTTAGGCCTAGTGGTATTGCCTGCCATTCTATATATCTGCTGTTTTTCTATACTTTATAGAGTTCTCATTGCTGCTTGTAAGAGAGCCCTTATTATAGTTAATAATTGGACACCATTGGGATTAAAATCATTTCTCTTTGAAAGATTCCATTAAGATAATGAAAGTACATGTTACAAAATTGGAGGAATTTATATGCTCTGTATACAGTTGATCTTTGCACAATGCAAGTTTGAATTGCACAGGCCCACTTACTTATACGTGGATTTTTTTCAATAGTACTACAGTACTACATGATCTGCGATTGGCTGAATCCATGGAAACAGAACTGGATACTGAGGAACTGCAGATGTGGAGGTCTGACTATAAGTTAAAAGTGGACTTTCAACTGTGCAGAGGGATGGCTCTCCCAACATACCATTTTAAAAAAATAGATAACTTTCAATGAGCTTTTTTTTAAAAAAATTATTTTATTTTTGCCTGTGATAGGTCTTTCTCTAGTTGTGGTGCAGGGGCTTAGTTGCCCTGCAGCATGTGGAGTCTTCCCAGATCAGGGATCAAACCCATGTCCCCTACATTGGCAGATGGATTCTTAATCACTAGACCACCAGGGAAGTCTCTAATCCCCATTTGTTGAAGGATCAACTACATGTTATTTGGAATATGTAAAGAAATCTTTCAACTCAATGAGAAGGCAAACAACCCAATAAAAATGTGCACTTAACTTTTTACAGTCTAATTAGAATTAATATTTTAACCACTTTAAGTGACATGTAAAACTGTATCATCATCATAAGACCCTTTATCTTCCCCACTTTGTTTTATGGTTGTCATATGTACTACATACACTGAAAATCCTATCAATGTTATAAATTTTACTTTCAACTGACATATGTATTCTCAAACTTAAAAGGAGAAAAATATCCTGCTATATTTACCTGGATATCATTTTTGTGGCTCTTCCTTAGTTTCTGAAGTTTGAATTTTTCCTCCAGTGTTATTTCCATTCCATCTGAAAAACTTTTAGCATTTCTTTAATATTAAAGATATGTTGGCAATGAATTTTTTGAGATTCCTTCATCTAATAATGCCTTTATTTTGCACATTTCTTGGAGGAATTGAGTGTTGACAATCATGGGAAATAGATGGGGAAGCAGTGTCAGACTTTATTTTGGGGGGCTCCAAAATCACTGCAGATGGTGACTGCAGCCATGAAATTTAGAAGACGCTTACTCCTTGGAAGAAAAGTTATGACCAACCTAGATAGTATATTCAAAAGCAGACATTACTTTGCTGACTAAGGTCCGTCTAGTCAAGGCTATGGTTTTTCCTGTGGTCATGTATGGATGTGAGAGTTGGACTGTGAAGAA
>SJYT01030581.1:0-29372 GCA_006410635.1 Cephalophus harveyi
ATTTGGTTAAATAAAAATAAATTGATGATTATAATCCTTTTTATACTTTCTATTCCATTTTTCTATTAACCTAAATTGCTCTAAGAAATAAAATCAATTAATTTAAAAATTAAAATGACTTAGGTTTTGGAAAAGCATCAGTTAAGCTGAAAGTTAAGAGAAAGAAGAACAGTTTAATGACCTTAGGGTTCATTGTTTTATGGGGCATATTGCCTTTCTTCTTCCCTAAGTATATGACAAGAAAATAGGCTTGAACTGCTGTAGAGTTAGTTTTATAAAAGAAACATTCTGATATTAGAATACATTAGTAGTACTGAAGTAGATTTCTGAATGAAACTTTCAGAATTTTGTATCTTAGAGATCTTAAAGAAAGATATAAATAATTAATTGTCTGATAAAACCTTCTTTCTCTTAACTAGAGAGCCAACAATAGGAAAGCTGGTCCAACTTCCTGTGGCCAGGGTCCTATATTTTCTGTGCAGAATTACTCAGTCCATGAGAAAAGGAGGACTTTATGAATTTAAGGTCACAGGTCTAGTCCTTATTTCAACCTGTTAGTTTCCATTTCTTGTGATGTTATAGATTCTACTCCTAACCTTGGTAAATTATGTTGTAACTTTCATCCATTCACAAGGCACGATTCTTGGAGTGGGCAGATACCCACTCATCCATACAAGTCTCTAGATTCTCAATACAGACTAGACTTGTACCAAAGGAAGATACATGCAAAAACAGGGGTGAATCATTACAATTTTTGCTTCCTCAATTTTTTTTTTTTTTTAGATTCCACATATAAGCAATATCATAGCATGTCTTTCTCTCAAGCTTACTTTACTTATAATCTCTAGGTCCGTCCAGGTTGCTGCAAATGGCATTAGTTCATTCTTTTTTATGGCTGAGTAATATTCCATTACTGACTCAATTAGCATGAGTTTGAATAAACTCTGGGAGTTGGTGATGGACAGGGAGGCCTACAGTCCATGGGGTCGCAAAGAGGTGGACACGACTGAGCAACTGAACTGAACTGAACTCAGTTGAACTGAACTGAATTCATACTGGAGTATGAATGGAGTAATCATACTCCATTGTATGTATGTACCACATCTTTATCCATTGATCTGTCAGTGGAGACTTAGGTTGCTTCCATGTCTTGGCCATTGGAGACCCTCTAAGACTTGCAGATAGGTTTGGCTCAGGCTCCAATGGAGTCACTACTTGTGTGCTGAGACCCACTGTGTGTTGGACCTTGTGTGCTCACCTCTAGAGTGGAGTCTCTCTTTCCCCCAGTCCTGTAGAACTCCTACAATCAAGACCTGCTGGTCCTGAAGCCATATGCTCTCAGGGATCTTCCTCCTGATGCCAGGCCCCCAGGCTGACATGAGGCTCAGCAGTCTCACTCCCATGGGAAAACTTGTGTAATATAATTATTCTCCAGTTTGTGGGGTCACCCACCTAGAAGATATAGAATTTGATTATATTATGAGTGTGCCCTCCTCCTATGTCATTGTGATTTCCACTTTGTCTTTGGATGTAAAATATACTTTTTCATAGTTTCTAGCCTTTTTTATTGTTAGTTGTCAGCTAACAATAAAGTTGGCTGTGATTTTGGTTAGTTGTGATTTTGGTATTCTCATGGGAGGAGGTAAGCTCAAAATCTTCTACTCTGCTATTTTGTCTTCTCTCCCCAGCATATATTTTTTTATATTTTTGAATAATAGACTCTCCTTAGTCACTGGCTATAATAAAATAAAAGCAGCATATGAACTGGTTAATATGGTTAATATTATAGACAATATAGCAAGTTCCCACTGGGTAAAATAGGCAACATCCATATTTCACAAAGTCATTATAATTCAAATATATAAATCTCTTATAATAAAAAAGTATAATCACGTGATAACTTAAATCAGCATATACTTGCCCTCTTCTACACAAATGCTAAATGTGCTTAATGTGATCCATGAACAATCATTTGGGTGGATGTAGTCCTACACTTACTGTGTCATCAACAATTGTTTTATTGTTGAAATAACAGTTTACCTCAGGAATGACTTGTTGATTAAGAAAACTGAATTCTCTTAAGCTTGTGACTGGGAAATCAATAATTGGAAAGATAAATGTTTTGGGTCTTAATAAAAAGTGTAATAAAATTCTAAGATTGTAAGGAGTCTTACAAATTTATAGAAGTGGTAACTAAGTGTTCAAAGACTGAAAAGATAGAAGAGAGCCTGAAAACATGGTTCAGTGTCTTGAAATACTTGTCTCTTTATAGTAATAAATTAGTTTTCATTTGTAGAAATAGAACCAGAAGGCCATTATTCTAAGTGTTATCAATAATCAAGGAAGAAAATTATGATGTTAAGTGCTCATCATCTTTTTCAGTAGCCCCTTGAGATGGACTAAAGGTATAAACAAAAAGAACTTGATTATAACATACAAGTTTGCCCACATTTATTTGCAAAATAGTCTCAAAGTAAGGAATGATGCTAAAGCTGAAACTCCAGTACTTTGGCCACCTAATGTGAAGAGTTGACTCATTGGAAAAGACTCTGATGCTGGGAGGGATTAGGGTCAGGAGGAAAAGGGGACGACCGAGGATGAGATGGCTGGATGGCATCACCGACTCCATGGACATGAGTTTGAGTGAACTCCGGGAGTTGGTAATGGACAGGGAGGCTTGGCATGCTGCATGCAATTCATGGGGTCGCAAAGAGTTGGACATGACTGAGCGACTGAACTGAACCGATGTTAATTATGTTATTATGGATCACAAATTAATCTCCTATACTGATGATTATAATAATCTTATCATGATATCCTTGATATATATAGAATCGTATAAAAGGCTATAATGTATTATAAACAGTGGGTTTTTTCAGTCTCTAACAACTGTGTAATGTAAGAATAAACATTTGTGCATACACTTCCTATTTCCAAGTTCATACTTAAATATCAATACTCACCATCAAGAGTTTGCCAGTTATATATAGTTAATATTTATAGGCAAATAATTTTCTGAAAATTTGAATGAAAAGCTATTTTAAATTATCTTTAATAAATATCAAGCAGTGTGGAGTTTTCATTGTCATCAGTGACACAGTGTCTTCCTGTTCCCATAGCCCTTCTCTGCAGATTGTCTCATCAGACTCATGATCTCAGTGCAGAGATCCAGCATTTTCACTGCCTCTAGGCAACCTGTGAACAGGAATGAAGAAGTTTTCAAATATTCACAGTCACCTTAAGGCACAGGTCACTCAGCTTTTGCCCTAAAGTCACTTATCAAGCAGAAAGACATGAAATTATAATGTGATCAACAGTAATATTTCTTAAGTTTCAGTTTAGAACTTTGGCAGTCATTTTTAAATTGTTTGATGATACAATTTTAATCATAATGCTTTGTATATCACACAAACTTCTTACTATAATGGCTTTCTTGTGAATCCACTCAATTAGGCACATATGTATAAGAAATAAAGAAAAGCCTTCAAATTATTTTTTAAAAATCATAATAAATATTTTAATCGAATGCATTTTAAAAAATTACTTTTTTATATATAACACCATGGATCAGAATCTGTATGAAGATTGGAGGCATGTTCTATATTAAGCAGCTCCCAGTGCAATTATAAATAGATTTAATTGGCATTGGGATTTAAAGCTTACTTACTAGCGTGTAACTAATTAATAGAATTTTCAGCTCACTCAGCATGTGACTTCTTCAATGATAAGCTGAAGTTCTGAAAATAAACAGACTTAAAATGACTTTCCATATGATTTTTAAATTACTTTCTGTGTTTTCAGAGAAATTAAGACACTAAATATAATACCTGAGATTCTGATATGAAACAAAGTAAGAATGTAATTTGATAAAAATGATCAGAGGTTAAAATATTGGTAAGAAGGAACAATTGTTATAAGAGAACTCATGCTACCAAAACACTTAAAAAGAATGTAATTAAAAATTAACTTTTAGAAAACTATTCAAATAGTTACATGAAAATCTATTGCTCTTTCAAAAAACTTGTTATGACTGTCAGTGTTCTGATTTTCAATAAATAATAATATTGAAATTCTATTTTATATCATAATGATCTTCACTGTTGACTGCCAGAGCATGTTTTATCATTATACTTTAATCTTTTTTCATATTCAACATATATTTTTACTTTGGACTCTAAACAAGAGTTATGTTAAGAAATTTCAGTAGTCTTATTTCTACCTCTTCTGCCAAAAGATGACTCCTTATTCCAGATACCTTTTTCTAACTCTAAATTTTCTTAACTATTTTTCAAAACCTTGAACTATGCCTAGACATTTTTCAGTTTCCTGGCATTATTGGTTACTTTTCTATGTTCTAGTGTCCTTGAACTACTATTGTCTGAATCTGCATTCTAACTATAAATTATGCATATTCCTCAAACACCACCTATAAACTTCTGTTTCTGTATGCTATTCCATAATTGCCAAGTTGCTGCACAGGAATATTATTTTGACTCTACAGTAACATTCTGAAATCACAGATTTAGGCTTTATATAGATTTTTGTGCATTTTTAAAGTATATGCTCTGTCCTCAGCTCATTTGTCCTCTCTCTGTCTTACAGTTCCCCAATTACCATGTATTTCTCCACCAACATTTCTTCCCTGAGTCCCCAAAGACAACACAGTTATCTTCAGCTGTAATGCCTTGGACACCACATTTTTCAGGGCCTGACTTAATAATGTATTTTCATATTTTTTTAAAGTTAGATGTTAAAAAAGAAGAATTTAAAAAATAGAAGCCATTGCACATATTTGCTCTACATAGTCAAAATAATTAATGATATATTGGCTGAAAGCTTTATATAGAAACCTGGGCTTTCAGAGAAGCGCTTTTTTTTCCATAAAGAAAAACATTCTGGCTTTCAAATCAAACAACCTATTCCTCATACATGAGGAGGATATCTTTTTATTTTATATGTTACACTGAACACAAGTTCTAGTGTGTACCTAAGGCAACATCTGGCCATCTACTGCTAAAATCTAAAGGTATTTCAGGTTAACTGAAGCAAACATGTTTCAATTCTTTAAATTAGGGATTCATGTCAATATTATATCATATTTGACATTTGCATTTTTTTATTGAATTAGAGCCCTAAATAGAGGATGTTTCTTTAGTTTACCTAATATGTATTCAAATATATCCTGTTACAGTTCAAAGGGTCTGAAACAAGTTTTGAATGAATAAGTAATTGAGTATGTGAATTTGCAATTTAGAAATCATATGTCTGTGCTTGCTTCAGCAGCACATATACTAGAAATCGTATGTTTGTTCAAGACATTCCATGTACAGACAGATTTCCAGTATATATGTCCCCATTGTATGTATATTTTGTTTTTTTCCATGCTCAGTGATTATGTATGCCTTTGAAGGGAGCTTCCCAGGTGCGCTGGTGGTAAAGAACTCACCCTCCAGTGCAGGAGACTTAAGAGACATTGGTTCAATCCCTGGGTCGGGAAGATCCCTTGGAGGAGGGCATGGCAATCAATTCTAGTACTCTTGCCTGGACAATCCCATGGACAGAGGAGCCTGGAGGGCTACAGTCCATATGGTGGCAAGGAGTTGAATACAACTGAAGTGACTTAGCATGCACACACATGTCTTAGAAATTCCCAAGAAACTCACATCAACCATGGAGTACCTAGGTTCTGAGTTTCCTTTTAGTACCCTCAAGGATGCACTCTGCTGACAAGGTAAAAAGTGAGAATGGCAGTTAGGAGATATATGTTCCATTTCTAGCTCTGCCACTAACAGAGGTACTTGGGACAAATCCAAACTATTGGGCCCCACAGTTTACACACTCATAAATTAAGAGGACAGGATACTGTTAAGCTCTTTGTAACTGTGGCATGTTGTACTTTTCCTAAATGGTCACAGTAGTATCTCCCATTCAATCTGCTCTTCTGTAATGTGACCTTGAAGTCCCTCCTCCTCAAGAAATGAGGTCTAGGATTCCTCCCCTTGTATCTAAGATGGCCTGAGGCTTGCGTGCGTGCGTGCTAAGTCGCTTCAGTCGCGTCTGACTCTTTGCGACCCCATGGACTGTAGCCCACCAGGCTCCTCTGTCCATGGGATTCTCCAGGCAAGAATACTGGAGTGGGTTGCCATGCCCTTCTCCAGGGGCTTGAGGCTTACTTGTTAACTAATAGAACTGGTAGAAGTAACATTGGGTTACTTCTGAGGCTTGTTCAGAAAAGGTGGTTTAATTCAGAATTGACTTCCTGAAACACTTGCCCTGGAACGCTAAGCTATCCTATAAGCCTGTGCCTGCCCTGAATCCATCATGCTTAAAAAATGACCAAACTCAATCAAACAAAAAGAGCATACAGAAAAAAAAGTCACCCCCAGCTGCTCCAGTCTCCCATTGTTTCAGCTTTTGCCAGTCTCTGACTGCAGCTACATGAGACACCATAAGCTAAAACCATTCAGCCAATTCTTTCCTGAATGTCAGATCCACAGAAAATGTAAACTATATCCTAATAATTTTTGTTTTAAGTTGCTGTATTTTAAAGTTTGCCATACAGCCTACGATGGTATCTGTCAGGTCAGAGAAAATGATTTCAATCCATAAACTGCTTGTTTATTCTTTGAAAAATAAAATAAAATCCTGTCTTTTTTGTTGACTACATAAATGTTTTTGGCACAGATGTATTAGCTAAGTGCTTTGAATGGTTTCAGCAAAACGTTCTATAACAAGTTTGTTTATTAGATCATTGACTCTCAAGCAATAGATCTTTTAGTAAGCATTAGATGCAGTTCCCAATACAACATCACAGGAGTAGAGTTACATATAAATTGTCATTGAAAGTGTCATTTCCAAAGGCTACAGACTGGATAGGTATATATAGCCTGCTTCCTACTTGTTTGTTGCTTTCAATCCTGCCCTCCTTAACCTTCACCTGTGAAACATCTGGTAAGAATTTCATCACATATTTCAGAAGAGTGATGTGTTAAGTCTGACTTAGCCATCTATTACATCCTGGGAAAAAAGGTAGGGTTTTCTAAGATCTAATAAGTTATGTTTTATTTTCTGTTTTTATATATTGCATTGATGTGGCTCTCTAATATGTTGTCTCTTGAAGGATATAACTCATATTTATGAATGGATTCTTTATACTAAGCAAATATTTTCCTGGAGGCACTCAATAAATGTTTGATGACTAAATAAAATTTATAAGAAACAATGATTAATTATAGTGTGATGTTAAAAATTAATCACACAGAGTACATAATTATTACATATTAGTCAAGAGGATATAGTGAGTTTATAGTTTGAGACACTACTACTTCAACTAATGTCAGCCCAGTGTCTCCAGTTATAGCTCTATAGAAGGCAATGGACTACAGTTCTTAGAAGACAAACACATTTAACAAACTGGGATTGAAATAAGAGATCACCTTTGAAAGAGTCAGTATCATCTCAGGACAAGAGTTCCAAATGACATTTAAAGACCTAGTTTTGAACAGAAAGCTCAAAGGACCAGGCACCTGCAAAACAACTAGAACGGAAATGATAAATAGAGAAAAAGAGAAAGGGTGGGCAGGAGGTCACATTAAAGATGAATCTAAAATCCACAATTCCAGAATTTTGGAAAAAAATAATATTAAAAATAAGCAACAAAAACATACAGATAAAAATAAAGAAGAGCTGATATTTTTTAAAAGATCAATAAGATATCATAGGAATGAAATTTATAGTCATTAAATTTTTTAGGAGATGGTATTGAGGAATTCATCCAGAACATAGAAAAAAGATAACCAAGATATATAAATATTGAAAGGTACAATATGCATAAGTAGTGCCAAAACTAAGTTGAATGAAGTTTTATTGACTGAAAAATATTTATTGAGTATCTCCTATATTCCAAGCATTATTCTAAGCACTTTATTGGAAATGATAAAGCAGACTAAAAACTCATTGGATTTAAATTTTAGGATAATTAGGGTGATAAATGAACAAATGAGTATGTGAGATGTATAAGTAATTAATACTATGAAGAAAATAATAGGGCAAGAAAGTGATAGAGAAGAATGAGATTTGAGATAAGATGGTTGGGGAAGAACTCTTTAATATAATGAAATTTATGGAGACAGCGTAGCAATTTGATGATGTAAGCTTTGCAAATATTTGGGAGAATATTGTTCCCAAAACACAGAATCACAAAAGGTAAAAGCTTTGAAGACGAATAAAAAAGTTCTGTGTGTCAGAGAAGCAGTATTTGAAGAAATAATAGGTAAGAATTTCCAAAACTGTAAAAACAGAGACAACTGATTGACAGTACAGACAAAGAAATAAAATTTTGCACTTAGTCACATTACATTTGGTGTGCTCAGCTGCTCAGTTATGTCTGGCTCTTTGCAACCCCAAGGACTGTAGCCTGCCAGGCTTCTCTGTCCATGGGATTTCCAAGGCAAGAATACTGACGTGGCTTGCCATTTCCTCCTCCAAGGGATCTTCCTAACCCAGGGATCAAACCTACATTCGTTTTGCAATTCAGACATCTTGAAATGTGCTTCCAGCTACAAGGTTAGGAGGAGAGGTCAGGGTCAGGAAAACTCACATCCTCTCATGAGCACCTTCTACCAGGAACCCTACATGACTTTCACTCTGTCATTGACAAGAATTGTTCACATGTCCACAGCAGAGTTTGAAGAAGCCTTTAGAAATAGGGTGCTCACATAGACATTTGGTACTCTGCCACATTCATTGACAGTTATTTATCATTTTCTATAAAAAGGTCGAGTATGTCTTTAACAAATGAATTTCAAAAAAGTTAGAAGGAAATGAGCTCCTTCACTGAGGAAAAATGTAGAAACCATTCAAAGGGAGAATATTGTGAATTATTTTGCACCTAGTAAGTCTAAGGCAAGCACTAACAGAGATCAAGTTTGATTTGCAATAAAGCAATTATAAATTTCATTTTAATGTATCAGTGGGTTAAATATTTTAATCTATCAGCAGGTTAAGAATGATGGCTCAGCAGATTAAGAATTCACCTGCAGTGAGGAGACACAGGAGATGCTGGTTCGGTCTCTGGGCCGGGAAGATCCCCTGGAGAAAGAAATGGCAACCCACCGCAGTATTCTTTCCAGGGAAATCCCATGGGCAGAGGGTCCTTGGGGGCTACAATCAAAAGGGTTGTAAAGAGTTTGACCCAACTGAGTGACAAAGCTCGCACATTAAATATTTGCTTAGACTGGAAAATAGATGGATGAGTTCACAAATTCTCTAGTTAATTAATGTTTCCTGATCTTAATCATTGGCTTCCCAGGTAGCTCAGTGGTGAAGAATCTGCCTTCCAATGCAGGAGATGCTGGTTCGATCCCTGGGTTGGGAAGATCCCCTGGGGAAGGAAATGGCAACCCACTCCAATATTCTTGTCTGGGAAATCCTATGGACAGAGGATCCTCGTGGGCTACAGCCAGAGGGGTTGCAAAGAGTCGGATGCAACTAAGCATGCATGCATGCAATCTTAATAATAATGGAATAAATTTAGCATTTTAATATCTGTAAAAGGAAGAAAACAGTTAAAAACTATCTCATTATTATAAATTCACTAACCTTTTGTAAATTAGAAAACAATGTCATTTAAGTTTGCAATATAATAAAGATATAAAACTCCCTTGGAAAGAAATATATAAATGGCCAAACATTAAAGTTTAGAATGATAAAGAGAGTTTAAACCAAAGAGGATTTTGCCATGTTTTTTTCTTAAATAGATTGTCTGATTCTGATTCATCATTGTAATCATTTTTCCCATTTATTAGGTTGGAAAATATGTTAATATATTAAAAGATAGAAGTTTGGCTTCAAACTACCATTACTGTTAAAAAACATAAAATATGTTTTCTTTTGTCTGGTGTATACATATAAAGCACTCTTACTGAAGCATTATCAATTGAGTATAGTTTAATACAAACATTTAAATATTTCCTTATCCTTTCATTAGAGTATGTTTTGGTTTAATTCATATGACAGGTTGCAGTGTAGATAATAAATAAATACTTCCCAAATCAGAACTTGGTTGTATGTATTTTGATACACATATACACATACGCGTTCTTATGCTTTGAGACCTGAGCAAATTTAGCATTACTGTGTATACAGAAAAAGAAAAAAAAAAAATCACTGCAAAGCTAGAACCATGTATTCAATTTCAAATATTAAAAGAAAAAAAAACAGTAAGCAAAGGAGAAAAAGATTAAAAGAAATTAGTTTTTCCTTTACTTTCACCTTTATTTCTATATTATAAAAATGAACTTATTCTGAAAATCTTAAGTGACTATAATGATTAAGTACTATTGATAAACATTATTGATTAATATTATGTAATTATATTTCCTTGTGTCAAAACTAAACACATATAAGAATTAACTTAAAAAATTATTAGTCAGTAAATTTATGTTATATGTTATGACTGAAAATACACTTTACTGAATTTTGTGGTTTCCTCATTTACATATTTCAAGAAGAGTGTCATCCCATGTTCTCACTCTGTGTACAACAAATATACTCCTGTAATGTTCTTGCTTGCTTTGATTCATTGCTGCACATGTATTCTAGTGTATATGTTCAAATCTGTTTTTTAGTTCCAGGTTAAACTAGTCATACCTGAAGTGCAGATTGCTAAGAAGTAGAATCTAAGTAACTAAAATGATGTTTATTTCTTCTTGTTAAAATTTTCAGAGTAAAACTGATAAAGTAGCATAATGCCTTTAGTTAATTTATTGTGTCCTCTTAATTCCTACAAATTACATCCAAATAATAATCATCTTAAATGAGTTGATTTTGGTATTTTAAATATCAGCATCTTTCTTTTACATGGGTGATTTTAAAAGATTTCTACTCTATAAGTAAAATTTTGTTATGCTCAGGTCATAAAATTATTCTCAGAGGAGTGCATTTCCCATTTTATAGGCAAAGTCTATTAAAACATTAAATTCTTTGTTATTTTCAGGATGACATCTAACCCAAACTGCAGTGTTCAGTTCAGTTCAGTTCAGTCACTCAGTCCTGTCCGACTTTTTGTGACCCCATGGCCCGCAGCACGCCAGGCCTCCCTATCCATCACCAACTCCTGGAGTCTACCCAAACTCATGTCCATTGAGTCAGTGATGCCATCCAACCATCTCATCCTCTGTCATCCCCTTCCCCTCCTGCCTTCAATCTTTCCCTGCATCAGGGTCTTTTCAAATGAGTCAGCTCGTCGCATCAGGTAGCCAAAGTATTGGAGCTTCAGCTTCAGCAACAGTCCTTCCAGTGAACACTCAGGACTGATCTCCTTTAGGATGGACTGGTTGGAACTCCTTGCAGTCCAAGGGACTCTCAAGAGTCTTCTCCAACACCACAGTTCAAAAGCATCAATTCTTTGGCGCTCAGCTTTCTTTATAGTCCAACTCTCACATCACATACATGACTACTAGAAAAAACATAGTATAGGTTGATGATACAAAGAACACTGTATTTTCAGTTGAAAGCTTGCATTCAGGGCAGGTTTTAGCACTTGTTAACCTGGAGAATAATCATTTAACCTCCTACATTTATAAAAAGGAAAATTCATTTTAATACATATAATAAACCAACACATTCTTCCAATATCAATGATTAGTATAATTGCTTTAACATGATTCAGTTCAGTTCAGTTCAGTCGCTCAGTCATGTCCAACTCTTTGCCACCCCATGAATCGCAACACGCCAGGCCTCCCTGTCCATCACCAACTCCCGGAGTTCGCTCAGACTCATGTCCATCGAGTTGGTGATGCCATCCAGCCATCTCATCCTCTGTCGTCCCCTTCTCCTCCTGCCATCAATACCTCTTAGCATCAGAGTCTTTTCCAATTAGTCAGTTCTTTGCATGAGGTGGCCAAAGTATTGGAATTTCAGTTTTAGCATCATTCCTTCCAAAGAAATCCCAGGACTGATCTCCTTCAGAATGGACTGGTTGGATCTCCTTGCAGTCCAAGGGACTCTCAAGAGTCTTCTCCAATAACACAGTTGAAAAGCATCAATTCTTCGGCGCTCAGCCTTCTTCATAGTCCAACTCTCACATCCATACATGACCACAGGAAAAACCATAGCCTTGACTAGACAGACCTTAGTCGGCAAAATAATGTCTCTGCTTTTGAATATGCTGTCTAGGTTGGTCATAACTTTTCTTCCAAGGAGTAAGCATCTTTTAATTTCATGGCTGCAATCACCATCTGCAGTGATTTTGCAGTCCCCAAAAATAAAGTCTGACACTGTTTCCACTGTTTCCCCATCTATTTCCCATGAAGTGATGGGACCGGATGCCATGATCTTTGTTTTCTGAGTGTTGAGCTTTAAGCCAACTTTTTCACTCTCCTCTTTCACTTTCATCAAGAGGTTTTTTAGTTCCTCTTCACTTTCTGCCATAGGGTGGTGTCATCTGCATATCTGAGGTTATTGATATTTCTCCCAGCAATCTTGATTCCAGCTTGTGTTTCTTCCAGTCCAGCATTTTTCATGACGTACTCTGCATAGAAGTTAAATAAGCAGGGTGACAATATACAGCCTTGACGTACTCCTTTTCCTATTTGGCACCCGTCTGTTGTTCCATGTCCAGTTCTAAATGTTGCTTCCTGAACTGCATACAGATTTCTCAAGAGGTAGGTTAGGTGGTCTGATATTCCCATCTCTTTCAGAATTTTCCAGTTTATTGTCATCCACACAGTCAAAGGCTTTGGCATAGTCAATAAAGCAGAAATAGATGTTTTTCTGGAACTCTCTTGCTTTTTCCATGATCCAGCAGATGTTGGCAATTTGATCTCTGGTTTAATATGTTACTATATCAAAGTTACTGCTGCTGCTGCTGCTGCTGCTGCTAAGTTGCCTCAGTCATGTCTGACTCTGTGCGACCCCATGGACGGCAGCCCACCAGGCTCCCCCTTTCCTGGGATTCTCCAGTCCAAAACACTGGAGTGGATTGCCATTTCCTTCTCCAATGCATGAAAGTGAAAAGTGAAAGTGAAGTTGCTTAGTCATGTCCGACTCTTCGCGACCCCATAGATGGCAGCCCACTAGGCTCCTCCATCCATGGGATTTTCCAGGCAAGAGTACTGGAGTGGGGTGCCATCGCCTTCTCCATCCAAGTTACTAGTGTGAAATAAATCATCAGTGAATCATTATTGATATGATCAATGACTATCAGGCATCCTTTCTCCCCCACACCCACTTCATGCTTTTGGAAATATAACTAGCTCTTTCCATAGTGAGCACAATTTTGTGGCTTAGAGACATTCTCTTATTCTCTTGTCAATAGCAAAGGAATCAATCAATCTGGCCCCAGAGATTTTCTAACATAGAGAAATGCTTAAAGATTTTAATCCTGAATACCTATGTATCCACAACATTTATTCCATAGTTAACATTTTACTATATTTAATTTGTCTATGTATCTTCCCTGGGAGAAGGCAATAGTGCATCCTGTTTTTTGATTCATTTAAAATTAAGTTGCAAATTGGTTATAGTTACTCAAATTAATTCAACATATATTTTTAACTAGAGTTCAGTATTCATTTTACACAAATATTAATTGTACTATTTGCTGACTTCCCATATATGCATAAAACAATGCAACTCACTTCTCTATCAGATATGGAATGTTATCATCCCAGAAAATTGTTATTTCATGCTCCTTCTCACTCATTCTCCACCTACAACCCTCAGGAACTGCCACAGCCTGGGTGTTTTTCAACTGCATATTAGTTTTTGACTGTTGTAGAACTGCAAAGAAGCGGAATCTTTCATGTAAGGTTTATTTCACTCAGCATAATGTTTATGGAAATTATCCATGCTATTGTGTGTATCAGTAGCCCATTGTTTTATTTATGAATAGTAATTATGATATGAATGTATCATTTTATTTATCAATTCCCCTATTGATGGACATGGGCTCTTTTTACTTTTTGGCTATTATGAATAAAGCTACTATGAACATTCTTGTACCTCATCTCTATGGGATATGTTTTCATTTTTCATGCTTAAGTACTAAGATGTGAAATGACTAAATTACAGAGTTATATAGATTTTAAAAAATCCAAACTGCTTCATAGTGATGGTATAATTTTATACACTTGTTAGTAAAATGTGAGAGTCCAGTTATTCTACATCTTCACCATCACTTGATGTTGTGAATCTTTTTAAACTTAGCAATTCTGGGGGGATGCATACTAGTATTTAATAGTTTAAGTTTGCAGCCCCCTGATGTTTAATGATGTTAAGCATCCTTTCATGTTCTTACTGGCATGTATCTATTTTCTTTGGTGAATAATTGTTCAAATATTTTTCCTATCTTTGATTAGATTTTTTATTGCTGAACTATAGAATTCCATTGTATATCCTAGATATCAGTCCTTTGCCAGATATATGCTTTGAAAATATTTTCTTCCAGTTTATGGCTTGCTCATTTGTTCTCTAAACATTATATTTTGGTGAGTTGAAGTTTTACTCTTGATGTACTCTAAATTATCATTTTATTTCTTTTATGCTTAGTGCTTTCTATCACCGGTAAAAACATCTGTTTCCTCTGGAGGTTTGCAACGGTATTTTCCTTTGCTTTTTCTAAACACTTTATAGCTCTACAGTAAAAATCTAGACTCCATCACAAGTTAATTGTTCGGTGTAATGTGCATTTTGATGAATTCACTTTTACTGTTGGTTATCTAATCATTCTAGTGCCATATGTTAAGGAACTTCCCTTTCCTCATTGGTGTTCTTTGGTGCTTTTATCAACACTGAAATACCTATAAAATTCTGGGCCTATTTCTTGTCTCCCTATTTTGATCTACTTGTCAGTTCTTATATCGTCCATATTGTCTGTAGATGAAATCAGTGACCTTGAAGTCAGTAGTTAAAGTAGCTTCAGAGTTGTTCTTCCTTTCAAGATTGTTTGAATATCACTATTTCCTTTATATTTCCATATAAATTTCAGAATCATCTTGTTAATTTCTACCAAAAAAGTAGATATAAAGCTATTCAGATTTTGTGATCCATTTTATGTCAATTTCTGTAAGTTTTATTTTTCAAAGAATTTGCCTATTTCATCCATTAATATGTTGCAAAATTTGTTGACATATTTTTTATCTTTTAGTGTCCTTCTGCAGGTCCCTGAGACACTATTTCTTGTTTTTCAATCTTTTCAATTTTTGTTTTTCAATTTTGACTGTTTATATTGTTTTGTCTTCTGTGATCTTCCTTTCTTCAGTCTTCTCTTACTTCATTCATCTCCATTTTGCAATTAATCCAATCTAATGAATTTTACATTTCAGACATTGTATTTTTCTATTATACAATTACCACCTGGTCTTTTTTTAATAGTTTCTCTTCTGAAATTTAGTTTTTTTATTCCATGTGAATATATGTTCTTTTATGTTTTTGTGCATAATAGCTGTTTTAAACTCCTTTCCTATTCCAATATTCAGATCGTCTTGAGATTGTAGTCTGTTGATGTTTGTTTTCTGTTAAGATTGGGTCACCTGTTTCCTTTTCTTTGTATGTTATTTTGATTTGTACCTTAGTTTTACTTAAAAATGGGTTGTAGATACTCTGAATTCTGTTGTTGTTGTTGTTTTCAGGAGTGTTGATTGCTTTTGTTTAAAAAGGAATTTTATTAGATGAACTCGAAGTACAAAGTCTTTCCTGAAAGTGCCAGCAGCTTAAATTTCAGTTCAGTTGTTTTAATTATCACTGAGTTGCTTGGAGTCTGCATGGCTAATTTAGGGGTCAGCCAGGTCTGGGGTGGCCCAGACAGTAAAATAATCAGCCTGCAATGAGGGAGATCTGGGTTTAATCCCTGGGTTGAAAAGATCCTCTGAAGGCGGGCATGGCAACCCACTCCCGTACCCTGGCCTAGAGAATGTCCATGAACAGAGGAGCCTGGCAGGCTATAGTCCATGGGGTCACAAAGAGTCAGACATGACTGAATGACTAAGCACACAGGTATTTGAGTAGAGTTTGTTTACATATGTGAGGTCTTCAACTTTGTAACTCTCTTCCTTCCTGGCTACACACCCACACACACACACACACACATACTATATACAAATACACACACACAATACTTCATTAGATATATGTGACCAAAATTCTGTCCTTTGGTTCTGTGATAATACTGCAGGTTTTTGTGTTAGAGTCTTAAACACTGTCTTGCAGACCGGGACCTCCTTTGTGCTGAAAGTTTTAAAAGCATGCTTAATATATCCTGAGTCATGTCCTTCTCTGTATTCACTCTCCTTCACTGTCTATATGCATGTTTATTTATTTCACTCTTCAGTGCCTTGGAGTAATTGTGTGTGTGTGTGTATGATTTATATTTGTTGTTTTGTTAGGAGAAATCTCAAATCAGAAATCCCAGAATGTATGTTCGGATTTATTTTCTAAGTGAACTTCTGAATTACCCAGATGAATAGCTACATAGAGAGCCCAAGAGTTTTGCTAAAGCAATTCTTTTTTGCACCAAACCTTTCTATTATGAAAGTTCAGGGACAAAAGATAATTTAAAAATCCTTTTGTTGATGAATTGTGCCATATTACCAAGATTCAATTCCGTTCAGTCACTCAGTTGTGTCTGAATCTTTGCAACCCCATGGACTGCAGCATGCTAGGCCTCCCTGTCCATCACCAACACCCAAAGTTTACACAACTCATATCCATTGAGTTGGTGATGCCATCCAACCATCTCATCCTCTGTCATCCCCTTCTCCTCCTGCCTTCCATCTTTCCCAGCATCAGGGTCTTTTCAGATGAGTCAGCTCTTCGCATCAGGTAGCCAAAGTATTGGAGTTTCAGTTTCAGCGTCAGTCCTTCAAATGAATATTCAGTTCTGATTTCCTTTATGATGGACTGGTTGGATCTCCATGCAGTCCAAAGGACTCTCAAGAGTCTTCTCCAACACCACAGTTCAAAAGCATCAATTTTTCAGTGCTCAGCTTTCTTTATATAATTAACCAAGATTACATAAATTTTAATGTTTGAATACAGATGACCAAGGTAAATTTACCTAGCAGAGAATTAAACTACTCTGTAGTGATTTAGTAACTAAATAAAATAAACTAATAAAGACTTCTGATAGAGATTTTGCTCTAATTATTGGGCAGGGTTCTCTTTTATATCAATACAAGATGCAGATAATATCTTAGCCCATTACCCCAAGTGTAGAGGAAGGGAAGGTACTTTTGAATTTTTTTCCTAAAGTCTGCTGCTGCTGCTGCTAAGTCGCTTCAGTCGTGTCCGACTCTGTGCGACCCCATAGACAGAAGCCCATAAGGCTCCCCTGTCCCTGGGATTCTCCAGGCAAGAACACTGGAGTGGGTTCCTGAAGTCTACTTAGTTTCAATTATAAGCCTGTGCCACCAGGTGGGGAAGTTAATTTCAGTTGTTCAGTGTCTTCACAGTCCTTTCCCCAGGGGTTATTTTTATATTCTAGAAAACATGAAGATATCAAAGGAGAGAGAAAAATATTTTAGTCCTCGAACTAATTGGGATAATCACAGTCTAGCTTGTAGTGAATAAGATTGAATGGTGGATAGAAATTGGATGTTGGGAGGCAGAGAACATGATTAACACTTCAGAAATACTATCTTACCACATGTATTTGGTACTTATATATTTATTACTTTTATATTCAGATAAAAGTAATAATCCAAATGTTGCACGGAACTGATTTTTAATTTAGGTGTTCATTAAATAAAGTTTTCCTTTTTCTAACAACTTTAAAATAAAAATAAGTATATAAATATATGTGTTGTTGCTTAATCACTCTGTCATGTTTGACTCTCTTGTGATACCATGGACTGTAGCCCACCAGGCTCCTCTGTCTGTGGAATTTTCCAGGCAAGAACACTGGAGTGGGTTGCCATTTCCTGCTCCAAGGGATCCTCCCCACTCAGGGACTGAACTCTTGTCTCCAGTATTGCAGGAGGATTCTTTACCATTAAATCAGCTTTTCCCTGATGGCTCAGTGGGTAAAGAATCTGCCTGCAGTGCAGAACACACAGAAGACAGGGGCTCAATCCTTAGGTCAGGAAGACCCCCTGGAGAAGGAAATAGCAACCCACTCTAGTATTGTAGCTTGGAAAATCCTATGCACAGAGGAGCCTGGTGAGCTACGGTCCATGGGGTCGCAAAGAGTTGAACACAACTGAGCAACTAACACATCTTTACCACTGAGCCACTAGGGAAGCCCATATATACATGTATATATAATTATAATAAAATGACTAATAGATTATATTTTGCTTACCTTATTTATAAAAGTTTTGTCAAAACTTTTTGTCTCATTTTTCATGAGACACATCTGTGTGATTTTCATGCAAGTATCAGCCAAAAAGTGTTGGCAACATAGACACTTTGTCTAATCCAAGACATATTGCTGAATTATGAGACAAACGTCTTTATAAATAGGAGATTGTTTTGTTTTCATCATGAATAAAGGAAAACTTTGAAGAGTTTTATTTTACTCTTAGACACTATACTTTAATGTCTAAATGCTAAACATTAGATATGTAAGATACCTATTAGATAATCTAATGAAATTATCATTATTATCTGTCTGTAATTTTCCTTATTTCCAGATACTTTCTGTTTTACAAACATGCATTTATTCCAGTAGCCTTTGTATTTTGTGTAAGAAAGACTTCTATGAACTGTTCTTATCATGAAAAAAATATCATTTTCCAAGAAGCAAAAAGGGAATTCTAGAAATGAAGATAGAAAAATCAAGATTTTGGAGTCAGTTTTTTAATGAATTTCCACTTTCAAAAGTTTTTAGTTCAGTTCAGTCACTTAGTCATGTCCGACTCTTCATGACCCCATGGACTGCAACACGCCAGGTTTCCGTGTCCATCACCAACTCCCAGAGTTTACTCAAACTCATGTCCATTGAGTTGGTGATGCCATCCAGCCATCTCATCCTCTATCGTCCCCTTCTCCTCCTGCCTACAGTCTTTCCCAGCATGAGGGTCTTTACCAAGAAGTCAGTTCTTCTCATCCATTGGCTGAAGTATTGGAGTTTCAGCTTCAGCATCAATACTTCAAATAAATATTCAGTTCTGATTTCCTTTAGAATGGACTGGTTGGATCTCCTGGAAGTCCAAAGGACTCTCAAGAGCCTTCTCCAACACCTCAGTTCAAAAGCATTAATTCTTTGGTGCTCAGCTTTCTTTATAGTCCAACTCTCACATCCATACATGACTACTGGAAAAAAACATAGTGTTGACTAGACAGACATTTGTTGGCAAAGTAAGGTCTCTGCTTTTTAATATGCTGTCTAAGTTGGTCATAACTTTTCTCCCAAGGAGGAAGCATATTTTATTTTCATGGCTGCAGTCACCATCTGCAGTGATTTTGGAGTTCCTCAAAATAAAGTCTGTCACTGTTTCCACTGTTTCCCCGTTTATTTTCCATGAAGTGATGGGACCAGATGCCATGATCTTAGTTTTGTGAATGTTGAGTTTTAACCTAACTTCTTTGCTCTCCTCTTTCACTTTCATCAAGTAGCTCTTTAGTTCTTCTTCACTTTCTGCCATAAGGGTGGTATCATCTGCGTATCTGAGGTTATTGATATTTCTCCCGGCAATCTTGATTCCAGCTTGTCCTCCATCCAGCCCAGTGTTTCTGACTATGTACTCTGCATATAAGTTAAATAAGCAGGGTGACAATATACAGCCTTGATGTACTCCTTTCCCTGTTTGGAACCAATCTGTTGTTCCATGTCCAGTTCTAACTGTTGCTTCCTGACCTAGATACAGGTTTTTCAAGAGGCAGGTCAGGTCATCTGGTATTCCCATCTCTTGAAGAATTTTCCATAGTTTGTTGTGATCCATGCAGCCAAAGGCTTTGGCATAGTCAATAAAGCAGAAATAGATGTTTTTCTGGAACACTCTTGTTTTTTTCAATGATCCAGCAGATGTTGGCAATTTGATCTCTGGTTCCTCTGCCTTTGCTCAAACCAACTTGAACATCTGGAAGTTCACGGTTCACATACTGTTGAAGCCTGGCTTGGAGAATTTTGAGCATTACTTTACTAGCATGTGAAATGAGTACAATTGCACAGTAGTTTGAGCATTCTTTGGCATTGCCTTTCTTTGGGATTGGAATGAAAACTGACCTTTTCCAGTCATGTGGCCACTGCTGAGTTTTCCAAACTTGCTGGCATATTGAGTGCAGCACTTTAACAGCATCATCTTTTAGGATTTGAAATAGCTCCACCGGAATTCCATCACCTCCACTAACTGTGTTCGTAATCATGCTTTTTAAGGCCCACTTGATTTCACATTCCAAGATATCTGGCTCTAGGTGAGTGATCATACCATTGTGATTATCTGTATAGTTCTGTATATTCTTTCCACCTCTTCTTAATATCCTCTGCTTCTGTTAAAGTCCACACCATTTCTGTCCTTTATTGTGCCCAACTCTGCATGAAATGTTCCCTTGGTATCTCTAATTTTCTTGAAGAGATGTCTAGGAGATCTCTAGGAAAACATTCTATTGTTTTCCTCTATTTCTTTGCATTGATCACTGAGGAAGTCTTACTTATCACTCCTTGTTATTCTTTGAAACTCTGCATTCAAATGGATGTATCTTTCCTTTTCTCCTTTGCTTTTGCTTCTCTTCTTTTCTCAGCTATTTGTAAGGCCTCCTCAGACATCCATTTTTCTTTTTTGCATTTCTTTTTCTTTGAGATGCTCTTGATCCCTGGCTCCTGTACAGTGTCACGAACCTCTGTCCATAGTTCTTTAGGCACGTTGTCTTTCAGATCTAATCGCTTGAATCTATTTGTCATTTCCACTGTATAATCGTACGAGGTTTGATTTAGTTCATTCCTGAGTGATATAGTGGTTTTCCTTACTTTCTGCAATTTAAGTCTGAATTTGGCAATAAGGAGTTCATGATCTGAGCCACAGTCAGCTCCCGGTCTTGTTTTTGCTGACTGTTTAGAAAGTCTCTTAAATTGCCTTTTGTGGCATAATTGATTTCAACTTGATGTACACTTGTTACTTTTACTGAAAAGTTTCAAGTACTTTGAAAAAAAGTAAGTCTGTCTTTTATTATTATCCTGAAAATCTTAAATTCCTGTTTCACTGACCAAGAAACAACAGCCACCACAGACTGAAATAAACTTTTTGGGTCTGTATGCTATATACACACTAGTCATTTATTTTTTTCTGAGGATGATGACATTTTGAAAGGACCGTGTTAAGCTAATCAAAATCTATACACTATGTCATATCTGAGTGGCTATTTTCTTCTTGCATCACATTGCACAGTAATCTTGACTGTTACGTCAAGGTCTCAGGTGTTGAGTCATTAGCAGCTGTGGAATAGGTCAGAATTGTGTTACAGCTGCACAGCTACAGATCAAGGGTACTCCAAAATCTTTCAGGCTTAGCATCAGCATATGGACAACTCCTCAGTGCTTGCCTGGAATGAGTGCTCATTTGGGAATTTTGAGCTAAATTCCCTCAGGGCTACTTCTACAGATGATTTTCAGCTTTTATAATGCAAACAGAAAGGCATGTTAATATAAGCAGTCTTCATTTGAAACAGAACAATAACAGACATTTGCCCTATGTCTTCCAAAATTGGTCCTTTTTATAAAAACTGTATTTTAAAATATTTTATTTCTACTTGCAAGCTCTTATGGAATATTTAGATTTAGTTCACTAACTTCCTTGGAGTAATTATAGAATCAGGTTTATGAAGAATTGATCAACACTTTTGAGTTTGTACTTAAAATTAAGCACACAGTGGCCTCGTTCAGAATTAGGAGCAAGAAACTGAGTTGCACAGCATTGAAACTACAGAGATGCACATGGCTGTCTAGACTGTGGTAACCATCTCCTCATTGTGTTTTGTACTTGAAATCTCTTCTTAACTGTATTCTCACCCACATTTCTGAAATGCATGTTCCTCTTAATAGTCAAATGGATTTAGGGAAATGAAATCAAATATCTCAGAGCCCCAAAATGGTTCCCCATGGCATCTCAAGTGAATTCAAAGCATCTCCATGGGCTGTCAGCTTTTGTGATGGCATTCCTCTCATGGACATCATCTCCATGCACTCTTCTCCCCTCTGCAGTTCAGCTACACTGGTTTGCACACACCAAGTGTGTTTCTGCTGTGTTTGCTAATCCTTCCACCTAGGATGCCCTGTCCTTGCCTGTGAATCTTTTAATGACATCTCCCTTTAATTAATAGATTTTATTTTGAAAACAGTTTTAGATTTGTTAAAAAAAAAAACTAGACAGTGCACATATACTCTCAGTCCACTCTTTCTCCATATGTCCACATTTCTTTACACAGTTTTCCCTATGATTAATATCTTACATTAGTGTAGTACACATGTTATATATTATATAATAACTGAGGCTTAACATCTCACTATTATGTTAATATATATGTTTCTGCTAACTGAAGTTCATAGTTTTCATTGGGGTTCACTCTTGGTTCAATACACATGTTCAACTTATATGCTTTGCTTTTGTATTGTTACAGTATTACATAGAATAGTTTCATTCATAAAATTCCCATGTCCTACCTATTTATTTCTCTCTCTTCCCAAACCCTTGACATCCACCCATCTTTTCACCATCTCCATAGGTTTGACTTTTCTAGAATGGTGTAAAGTTGGAATGAAACAGTATGTGGGCTTTGCAGACTAGCTTCTTTCTCTTAGTAATATGCATTTAAAGTTCCTCCATATCTTCTTATTACCTGATAGCCTATTTCTTCTTATTTCTGAATAACATTTCATTGTCTGGGTGCACCACAGGTCGATTATCTGTTTGTCTACTGAACAACATCTTGGTTTGCTTCTTTGTTTTGGCAGTTACAAATAAATCTGCTATAAAAATCCATGTACAGGATTTAGTGTAGACTGAAGTTTTCAGCTCCTGTGAGTAGACATCAAGGAGAACAGTTGCTGGATCATATGGTAAGAGAAGTTTAACTCTGTACAAAGCTGCCAAAATATCTTCTGAACTGCCCATACCATTTTTCATTTTCTCCAGCAATGAAGGACAGTTCCTGTTGCCCCACATCCTCATCAGCACTGTCAGCACTGTTATGGATTTTAACCATTCTAATACAATATAACAGTATTTCATTGTTATTTCAGTTTGCAACTCCATGATGACATATAAGATGACATATCTCTTCATATACTTATTTACCACCTATATAACTTCTTTGATGTAGTGTCTCGGCAGGTCTTATGTCCATGTTTTTTAATTGGGTTCTTTGTGTTCTTGCTATTGAGTTTTTGGAGCTCTTCATACATTGTGAATACAAGTCCTTTATCTGATGTGTTCTTCTAATATTTTCTCACAGTCTGTGACTTATCTTTTTATTCTCTTAAAATGTAATTCACAGAGCAGAAGTTTTTTCATGTCACTGGAACCCAACCTATCATGTTTTTCTTTCATGGATAGTGCGTTTGCTGTTGTATCTAAAAAGTCATCACCAAACCCAAGGTGACTGAGATGTTCTCCTCTATCACATTCTAGAAGTGTTACACTTTTTCATTTTACATTTAGGTCTATAATCCCCTTTGAGTTTGCTTTTGTGAAAATTCTAAGGAATTTTTATAGCTCCTTACTTATTTGTATTTTTTTTTTAATTTTACTTTACAATACTGTATTGGTTTTGCCATGCATCAACATGAATCCGCCACGGGTGTACACGTGTTCCCAATCCTGAACCCCCCTCCCACCTCCCTCCCCATACCATCTCTCTGGGTCATCCCAGTGCACCAGCCCCAAGCATCCTATATCCTGCATCAAACCTAGACTGGTGATTTGTTTCTTATATGATATTGTACATGTTTCAATGCCATTCTCCCAAATCATCCCACCTTCTCCCTCTCCCACAGAGTCCAAAAGACTGGTCTATACATCTGTGTCTCTTTTGCTGTCTCACATACAGGGTTATCATTACCATCTTCCTAAATTTCATATATATGCATTAGTATACTGTACTGGTATTTTTCTTTCTGGCTTACTTCACTCTGTATAATCGGATACATTTTCATCCACCTCATTAGAACTGATTCAAATGCATTCTTTTTAATGGCTAATACTCCATTGTGTTTATGTACCACCGCTTTCTTATCCATTCATCTGCTGATGGACATCTAGGTTGCTTCTATGTCCTGGCTATTATAAACAGTGCTGCGATGAACATTGGAGTACACGTGTCTCTTTCAATTCTGGTTTCCTTGGTCTGTATGCCGTGCCAGCAGTGGGATTGCTGGGTCATAAGGCAGTTCTATTTCCAGTTTTTTTTAAGGAATCTCCATACTGTTCTCCATAGTGGCTGTACTAGTTTGCATTCCCACCAACAGTGTAAGAGGGTTCCCTTTTCTCCACACCCTCTCCAGCATTTATTGCTTGTAGACTTTTGGATCGCAGCCATTCTGACTGGTGTGAAATGGTACCTCACTGTGGTTTTGATTTGCATTTCTTTAATAATGAGTGATGTTGAGCTTCTTTTCATGTGTTTGTTAGCCATCTGTATGTCTTTTTGGGAAAAATGTCTATTTATTTCTTGGGCCCATTTTCGTTAATTTTTCTGGAATTGAGCTGCAGGAGTTGCTTGTAAATTTTTGAGATTAGTTGTCAGTTGCTTCATTTGCTATTATTTTCTCCCATTCTGAAGGCTGTCTTTTCACCTTGCTTATAGTTTCCTTTGTTGTGCAGAAGCTTTTAATTTTAATTAGATCCCATTTGTTTATTTTTGCTTTTATTTCCAATATTCTGGGAGGTGGGTCATAGAGGGTCCTGCATTTTTAATGTCACCTTTTTGATGAGACCTTTCCTGAAGCTATTAGCTATAGCATTCCCTCACAGACTAAAACTCACTGTTGTACATTTCTGCGAACATTAGTTATCTAAAGTCATGTTTTCCTTTATTATTTGCTTGTTTACTTTCTTTGTCTTGAATGTGAGTCCCATGGGTGCTAAGATTCAAGCCATCTTACCCAGTGCTCTATCACTAGAGCCTGACCCAGGATTTACAAACGATTAAGGACTTGTCAAATACCTGGTGAATAAGTGAATGAATAAGAAATACACTTAGCCAAACTCTCAAGCCATATTTGAAGTATATTAAAGATCTTGACCATGAGTGCCTTTATAATTACCAGGACAGAAAATGTATAGGAATTAAAAAGGAGGGTACAGAAAAGGAATCAATATGCGAACAAAAGTATACCTGGTTTGTTTGCTCTGCTTGAAACACATTTAAGCCCATAACAATCTATAAGGTTTACAAGAAGAATGTGATTTAGGAAAAATAGATGATTTGGATGGAAGTATTTAGAGTCCCTGGTCAATATTTGGAGATTATTTGTTTAATCATTTTGAACAGTCAACAGAAGATGCAGATAGATTACTTCCTCTTTCCACAAAATGCAAGTTAGTTCTGACTAATTGTAGTTGAGTTTCTATTAAGCAGGTAATGAAAAAGATTTATCAGTAATCTGGGTTAGATTAAGTTAGATTAGTGATACATTATCATCTCTTTCTCCTACAAAGGAAAGTAACCTGTGACATGATCTTTTATACAGACCAGTCTACTGAATTTTAGAATATACAAACACCAAAAATATTTCATAATTTTTTCTTTGGCTGATGATGGACCATTATGTAAAAATTTCTTGAATTCTCACAATATCTATATCAGATTTGCCTGCTGTAGACCAGGAATTTGTGCCTGCTTTAAACTATCGTCATTATCATCATGGATTTAATATGTCTATTGGAACTAACTGGTTATTTATCACTTGAATCTTTCTGGTCATTTTGTGTAAAATGTATAGGTTTTGTAAAACTCATAAAAAGAAAAATTGTAATTCCTTTGATCTTATTAGTGAGTCTACAAATGGTTATGAGGTGAGAGAGAAATATCTTCCTGTGTTTTTATAAAGCATGTTAGATTCAAAAATACTTGTTGGACAGATTACTGTACAAATAAAATGGCTCAGAGCCCTGTGATGTTTGCCAAGAAATACGCGATGCAATGGGCTTCCCAGGTGGCTCAGTGGTAAAGAATCTGCCTGCCGCTGCAGGAGGCTCAAGAGACGTGGGTTCATCCCTGGGTTAGGAAGATCCTCTGAAGTAAGAAATGGCAACCTGCTCCAGTACTCTTGCCTAGAAAATTCCATGGACAGAGAAGCTTGACAGGCTACAGTCTGTGGGGTTGCAAAGAAATAGACACAACTGAAAAACTGAGCAGATTCTGCATTCTGTTTTCTTGGAGAAATAGAATTTAGATATTTGAAATTTAGAAGTAAAACACCAAGAATGATTTTTAAAATACCTGCCAATTTATTTGTCATGTAAAACTGATTTTCCTATTTATTATTTTATTTAATACAGTAACTTTTGAAAATGTCATTATAGTAATTTGTAAAATAGGCAAATGAAGATATAGAGAGACTAAATTATATTTGTCTAAAGTCATTCAGTGGTGGAGCTTGGACTGGACTTAAAGGTAGACTGTAATCATCATGAAAAAAATTTTGTTTACCTGTACACTAAGCATTCACAGTATGTATATCAGAGCCTGGCATGTTGTTGCCATTGAATAAAGATTTGCTCATTAACTAAATCTAGAATTTGAGTTGGATACAATGGCAGGCTCTTTAGTTGATTATGCAGTTCCTGGTTATACAAGAACTGTGTTGTACTTGTCTTAGTTTCTCCTATTTTAGCATTAGTGGTTCACCAATAGTGGGTTCTCAGTAATGTTATATGATAGGCAAAATATTATGATTTCAAGGCATGCATCAGAATAAAAGAGAAAATAGAGTTTACCTGAATGTTCAAAAAGGCTTTGTAAAGGAAAGAAGACTTGAATAGAGTTTTACAGAGTAGATGGGAGATGGAAAGAAGGGGGAAGGCATTCCTCATGGAAAATGATGGAGGAATAATCATATTATTCCAATACTTAATGTTTTATCTTCCTGAGGCTAGAACCAAGGAGACTGAAAAGAAATGAGTGGCACTTGTATTTATTCTGAATGTAAACAGTGGGAAAATTATGGCTTAATGAATACCTTGAGGAAAGACAGCGAGAGTCTGAAGAGTGTGTGTGTGTATACATTCTTCGTTGTGTACTTGTATACAATTAAATATACCACTAGCTTCTAGATTTCTGCATTCACACATGCCATGCATGCAAGAATAGTATAGAACCTTTTTCCTATTCTACTCAGGTGTAATAGTGAGAAACTGCTACATGTAAATGTTACTAATTATTTTACTGGAATCTATGATTCAATGAAATAACTACTCTGATTACTTTAGTGACTAAAATATAGTGTCTTGACTTTAACAAAATAAGAACAATCCCTAAAAATTGAATTTAGTAACCATTTGCCAGATTTTTCTTTTGTAGAAAGAAATAGAATGCTGTTATAAAATGCAGCCGTTAGGTATTTGCCTTTCAGTAAGATACCATACGAAGAGTTGACTCATTGGAAAAGACTCTGATGCTGGCAGGGATTGGGGGCAGGAGGAGAAGGGGACGACAGAGGATGAGATGGCTGGATGGCATCACTGACTCGATGGACGTGAGTCTGAGTGAACTCCAGGAGTTGGTGATGGACAGGGAGGCCTGGCGTGCTGCGATTCATGGGGTCCCAAACAGTCGGACATGACTGAGCGACTGAACTGAAATGAACTGAAGATATCTTTGGGAACAATTTGAAAATTTTTAAAAACCCACTTTAAATCTGAATTGTAAAAATGAATATTTTTGTTCTAAGGGTATCCATGCAATATATAGACAGTAAAACAAATTTGTTTTCAGGTTAGACATGAAAAATCTTAAGTAAGTTATTAATAGTATATCATAGCACAAGATTGGAGAAAGAAATGGCAACCCACTCCAGTGTTCTTGCCTGGAGAATCCCAGGGATGGGGAGCCTGGTGGGCTGCCATCTATGGGGTCGCACAGAGTCAGACATGACTGAAGTGACTTAGCAGCAGCAGCATAGCACAAGAAGCTGCTTAATATGCTCTTCCTGAAGAGAAATGACATTAAAATTTTTTTATAAAACATTATAACATTAATGAGATTCTTAGAGAAGAAAATAAATCATGTGGTCTAATTCCACCCCCCAGATACAATAATTTATTTCCATTTTAGCTTCATTTTCAGTCTTTAGACATCTGGCTGTTGTTTGCATGGTTATACTAGCTGATTAGTGAACACAGAATTCTATATGTGTGCACTAATGTATCTGTGTGTATGTTGCTTAAGTAAATCAAATTAGCTTTTAGTTAATTAATTGTCTATGTTTTCTGAAACCGACTCCTTGGAAAAGACCCTGATGCTGGGAAAGATTGAAGGCAAAAGAAGGGGGCAGCAGAGGACGCGATGCTTAGCATTACCAATTCAATGGAAATGAATTTGAGCAGACTCCAGGAGATAGGGGAGGACAGAGAAACTGGTGTGTTGCAGTCCGTGGGATCACAAAGGTGAGATATGACTGACTTATTGACTGAATAACAACAGGTTTTCTGAAGCATACATTTGTATTTAATACAGCAAATTCAGTATATATTTGACTTTGCAAAACCATTTCAATCTACTCTGCAGCAAACTATTCATGTCGAAGTATGGCAAAAACCACCACAATATTGTAAAGTAATTAGCCTCCAATTAAAATAAATAGTTTTTTAAATTAATGCCATAAGAATTACCTGGCATTCATTTTGTTACTCCAAACTGTTTATTGGAGGGAATGGGAGTAAAAACATATGTCATGTAGCTATGAGAGGAGATTTTCTTAAGTACCTCAATAGAAGATATTAATTCAGGAGAAAATAATTGCAACAAAGAAAAAGCCTGTAAAAGAATGTATCTCAAGCACTTAAGCTGAAAATAGAATCCAAATATTAACCTCTAAATCATGAGGGCATCTCTTATCCTCTATTTATTTTAAAATTAAGATTTGGTAAAAAAAAAAAAAAAAAAGCTTATCTTGAAATATTTGCTTAAGGACAAATCTCATTTCCCAATCAAGATCCTATAATGAATTAGTGCCAGAGATAGAACTCAGAAAAGAGAAAAGACAATGTCTTTTGTCTTTCAGGTACATTATTACCAATGTTTATTCTCAAAATTTGTCTTTTCACATTGGACTCTAAATTTCTTTGCAATGAGAACTCTCGTATTTATTTTAATGTCCCTCAGAGAGCCAATCACAGTATCATGCACTCAAAAATGTATTGAATTAAATAACTTTACAAAGGACTCTGCTGCTGCTGCTGCTGCTAAGTCGCTTCAGTCGTGTCCGACTCTGTGCGACC
>SJYT01030581.1:29450-58076 GCA_006410635.1 Cephalophus harveyi
ACAAAGGACTCTACTCATCTATAAATATTCAGTTGGCAATTGAGACTTGAAATGATGTTACTGAATGTTGGCTGCATCTTAACAACAGCTCTGTTAATTCAATTTGCATAGTCATTGTTCAAGATTTTAGAGTTCAGAACTTCCTTTGGGAGTGTAATTCAAACATTTAAAAAGTAAAAATGAAGTCCTTTGTGGGTATTTTTTATTTTCATAAGAAGTGAGATATTAACACTGTTGGTTGATAAAATTTAAGAAGTATCTTGGGGTATGAGTTTTCTTTCTGTCACTCTCATATTACACATAATGTGAACTCAAACTCCTCAAAATGGTACACATGAACCTCTGAGATATGGCTCCTGACTACATGTTCATCTTTATCTCCAAATAACCAACCTCTTTCAGCTTATCATATTTCAGTAGTATTAGCTATTTTTCTATTCTTAGAATATTTCAAATCTATGAAACCTTAGGAATTTTTATTCAATTTCCCATCTGCCTGGAATGCTTATCCTTTGATTAGTCCCAAGATTAATGCCATAGTCCTGCATGGCTTGGACTGAATATCCCCTTTTCAAGGAGATATTTTCTGACCACCTACCTAAAGTAGATTCCCACCAGAACTGTTTTGCTATAACATCACCTTTTATTTCATAGGACTTATCACAATGATGATGATCATACTAATTGGCTATCCTCTCCAACAAAGTATAAATTCCATAAGTACAAGGACCTTTTCCTACCTTTCCCCTGATTTACCTACTGTGCATAACACAGTGCCTGGTAGACAATAAGAACTTCACAATAAGAATCTGTCTAAGTATGCAGATGTTTACTGCAAAAATGTAACATTTACTATATTAATATAAACAGTAAATTAATTTGAAGAGTGAAGTGTATTTGTGATGCTCATTTATCTAAATCCAACTGCTGGTTAGTATTCCACATTGTAAGTCAGCCAAACTGTATTATTATTTTAACAGTTGAGACTCTGGGACAAACAAAGTTAGGAAATTTTCCCAAAGCTAATGATAGGGATGAAGAAAAGAGACCTGTGTCCTTTGTTTTAATTCAGAGAAGAAGTAACTAAATTTGTTTTACTTTTTTTTTATGTGATATCAAATATTTCAAATTCCATATCTGTATATATAGATTTTAATAATTTACCTTAGGCAAAAGTTCATAAATTTGAAAGTTTGATAGAAAGTTACTTCCAATGAAAGACAACAATGATTTCAAACAATGTATTGAAACATTTAAAAACTAAGTCCTGTGCCTACGTGCTAAGTCTCTTCAGTCTTATCTGACTCTGTGCGACCTTATGGACTGCAGCCTGCCAGGCTCCTCTGTCCATGGACAGAAGTTGCCTCTTCTCCTAGCAAGAATACTAGAGAAGACAAAAAACAGAAAGAACAGCAATATTTTGTTTTGTATGAATTTCTTTGAGTTTAACAAGCTTAAATGTGGGAATTCCCTGGTGGCCCAGTGGCCCAAATTGTATGATCTTAATACAGAGTGCTATAAAATATTGATAATATATCATAGACATGATGAATATTTTTCCTTTTCTTTGAAAATTTTATATCATACTGTACTATTGTTGTTGCATATTTTTCAAATTATAACTAATATTTGCTAATGTGATTTTTCAACATGATAATAGATATGGAATACTGCTAGCTTTCTTTTGCTTGAGATAGATGGACTCTATCAGTACAATGTATTTCAGCTACTGTTGTACTGAGTATGTAAGTGGTTAAAATATAAGATTACCTAAATGTCTTAAATAACTTGGTATTTTCCTGAGAAGACTATCTTTGGGAAAAGTTGGTCAATAAAAAGAGGGAATATGAAGGAGCAAATGTGAAAACTTAACTTTCAGTTATTCACTTTTAATACTTGATCCACTCATACTTGATTTGGGATTTTGTTAGAGTGCACACATACAAATCTCACTTTTCAAATATAATAACTTATTTTCTTTGAATGTATATGTTTCAAACTAAAGAAATTAAAGTTTGAAATAGCTCTGTTTCAAACTTGAGAAAACAAGAAAATCAACTAGTGAGAAATAACTACATTTTGACCAAAATTTGGACTATGATTGTAAACATTTTTGTAAGAAGTTCATTCAAATACTACTTCTCCTGTACTATATTTTATGTTTGCATATTTCTTATCTTGAAAATGGTACTTGACTTCTTTTTCCACCTAAGAGGAATAGAGATTGAATTTATGCTCCAGACTAACACAATAGCAGCACCACTAATAACAACAATAACAAAAAATCAAATCTATGACCCACGAATTTTTTAAGAACTGGAAATCAGACAGTGAAGTACAGTGATCCTAGAGAGATGGTAAGCAAGTAAAATGAACCGTACATTTTAATCAGTTTACTGCCTTGGGGTTTCTAGGCCACAACTCAAGGAGAGAGCCAGGTAGAATTTGGTGAACTTCAGAAAACGAAGATCATGGCATCTGGTCCCATCACTTCATGGGAAATAGATGGGGAAACAGTGGAAGCACTGTCAGACTTTATTTTTTAAATGAAATTAAAAGATGCTTATTCCTTGGAAAGAAAATCATGACCAAACTAGATAGCATATTAAAAAGCAGAGACATTACTTTGCCAACAAAAGCCCATCTAGTCAAGGCTATGGTTTTTCCAGTGGTCAGGTATGGATGTGAGAGTTGGACTGTGAAGAAGGCTGAGCACTGAAGAAATGATGCTTTTGAACTGTGGTGTTGGAGAAGACTCTTGAGAGTCCCTTGGACTGCAAGGAGATCCAACCAGTCCGTCCTAAAGGAGATCAACCCTGGGTGTTCATCGGAAGGAATGATGCTAAAGCTGAAACTCCAGTACTTTGGCCACCTGATGCGAAGAGTTGACTCATTGGAAAAGACTCTGATGCTGGGAGGGATTGGGGGCAGGAGGAGAAGGGGACGACAGAGGATGAGATGGCTGAATGGCATCACTGACTCGATGGACATGAATTTGAGTGAACTCTGGGAATTGATGATGGACAGGGAGGCCTGGCATGCTGCGCTTCATGGGGTAGCAAAGAGTCGGACATGACTGAGTGACTGAACTGAACTGAACTGAACTGAAAAGGTGTGTGGAAATAAGAACTTGTGGATATCAGTTCAGTTCAGTTCAGTCACTCAGTCGTGTTCACAGAATACAATTCTAGAGAGAAAATAGACTTACAGAGAACTCCAGAGATTTGCATAAACTAAGCATTCATCAGAGTACCAATCAGAACATGCATATAAGGAAACTGTAAGAGGACAGAGAAAGAATCATCTAAAAGGAATGGAAGGAAGTGCTCCCATTACTTACACAGGGTTAGGAATAATGCCTGTTTCTACCAGCCAGGCTGAAAAAACTCAAAATTCATGGGACATTAAGTATTTAGGAGGACTTACTTCAACAGTAGATATAATTACAACTAGACTACATGCTGTTTTGTTTCAGATTAATAAATATTAAAATCAAGACCCAAAAGGATTAAATTATTTCCAAGTAATTTAATTGTATCCCAAAACAAAGCTCAAGAATATTTGTAAAGAAGTTTTTTCATGTCTAGCACTTCAGTTCAGTTCAATTCAGTTCAGTCGCTCAGTCGTGTCCAACTCTTTGCAATCCCATGCAGCACGCCAGGACTCCCTGTCCATCACCAACTCCCGGAGTCAACCCAAACCCATGTCCATCGAGTCGATTATACCATCCAATCATCTCATCCTCTGTCATCCCCTCCTCCTCCTGCCCTCAATCTTTCCTAGCATCAGGGTCTTCTCAAATGAGTCAGCTCTTCGCATCAGGTGACCAAAGTATTGGAGTTTCAGCTTCAACATCAGTCCTTGCAATGAATACCCAAGACTGATCTCCTTTAGAATGGACTGGTTGGACCTCCTTTTAGTCCAAAGGACTCTCAAGAGTCTTCTCCAACACTACAGTTCAAAAAAATCAATTCAGCACTCAGCTTTCTTCACAGTCTAACTCTCACATCCATACCTGACCATTGGAAAAACCATAGCCTTGACTAGACGGACCTTTGTTGGCAAAGTAATGTCTCTGCTTTTTAATATGCTGTCTAGGTTGGTCATAACTTTTCTTCCAAGGAGTAAGCAACTTTTACTTTCATGGCTGCAGTCACCGTCTGCAGTGATTTTGGATCCCAGAAAAATAAAGTCAGCCACTGTTGCCACTGTTTCCCCATCTATCTGCCATGAAGTGATGGGACCGGATACCATTATCTTAGTTTTCTGAATGTTGAGCTTTAAGCCAACTTTTTCACTCTCCTCTTTCACTTTCATCAAGAGGCTCTTTAGTTCTTCTTCATTTTCTGCCATAAGGGTGGTGTCTTCTTCATATCTGAGGTGATGGATATTTCTCCTGGAAATCTTGATTTCAGCTTGTGCTTCATCCAGCCCAGCGTTTCTCACGATGTACTCTACATATAAGTTAAATAAGCAGGGTGACAATATACAGCGTTGACATAGTCCTTTTCCTGTTTGGAACCAGTCTGTTGTTCCATGTCCAGTTCTAACTGTTGCTTCCTGACCTGCATACAGGTTTCTCAAGAGGCAGGTCAGGTGGTCTCGTATTCCCACCTCTTTCAGAATTTTCCAGTTTGTTGTGATCCACACAGCCAAAGGCTTTGGCATAGTCAATAAAGCAGAAATAGATGTTTTTCTAGAACTCTCTTGCTTTTTTGATGATCCAGCGGATGTTGGCAATTTAATCTCTGGTTCCTCTGCCTTTTCTAAAACCAGCTTGAACATCTTGAATTTCACAGTTCATGTATTTCTGTAGCCTGGCTTGGAGAATTTTAAACATTACTTTACTAGTGTGTGAGATATGTGCAATTGTGTGGTAGTTTGAGCATTCTTTGGCATTGCCTTTCTTTGGGATTGTAATGAAAACTGACCTTTTCCAGTCATGTGGCCACTGCTGAATTTTCCATATTTGCTGGCATATTGAGTGCAGCATTTTCATAGCATCATCTTTCAGGATTTGAAATAGCTCCACTGGAATTCCATCATCTCCACTAGCTTTGTTCGTAGTGATGCTTCCTAAGGTCCACTTGACTTTACATTCCAGGATGTCTGGCTTTAGATGAGTGATCACACCATCGTGATTATCTGGGTTGTGAAGATCTTTTTTGTACAGTTCTTCTGTGTATTCTTGCCACCTCTTCTTAATATCTTCTGCTTCTGTTAAGTCCCTACCATTTCTGTCCTTTATTGAGCCCATCTTTGCATGAAATGTTCCCTTGGTGTGTCTAACACTTAAGAAAGTAATATTCACAATGTTTGGCATAGTGATCAAAGATAGCCAGACATGCAAAAAGCACGAAAACATACCCATAATTAGGAGGAAAAAAATAAAACTAACACAGAGCTGACACAGACAGTAGAGGTAGCAGAGAAGGACTTAAAAACATTTCTTGTGACTGTATTCTGTTTGTTCAAAATTTTAAATAGATGCATACAAGCTATAAGAGAGAGCCAAATCAAAATTCTAGATAGCAAAACTACCATGCCTCTGATGGAAAATAAATTGAAATGGATTCATGGAAATTGATATATGGCAAAATAAAAGCATATTGAACTTCAGGATGTAGCAAAAGAAACTAGCCAAAATAATGCATGAATAGAAAAGAGAATTTGTTGACCAGAGCACTTAAGAAATCTGGGACAATGTTCAGAAACAATGACAGACTTTTATTTTGTGGGGCTCCAAAATCACTGCAGATCGTGACTGCAGCCATGAAATTAAAAGACGCTTACTCCTTGAAAGAAAAGTTATGACCAACCCAGATAGCATATTGAAAAGCAGAGAAGGTTCTTCTAGTCAAGGCTATTGTTTTTCCAGTAGTCATGTATGGATGTGAGTGTTGGACGATAAAGAAAGCTGAGCACCAAAAAATTGATGCTTTTGAATTATGGTGTTAGAGAAGACTCTTGAGAGTCCCTTGGATTGCAAGGAGATCCAACCAGTCCATCATAAAGAAAATCAGTCCTGAATATTCATTGGAAGGACTGATGTTGAAGCTGAAACTCCAATACTTTGGCCACCTGATATGAAGAACTGACTCATCTGAAAAGACCCTGATGCTGGGAAAGATTGAGGGCAGATGGAGAAGGGGATGACAGAGGATGAGATGTTGAATGGCATCAATGGACTTGAATTTGAGTAAATTCTGGGAGTTAGTTATGGACAGGGAGGTCTGGCGTGCTGCTTTCCATGGGGTCACAAAATGTTGGACATGACCAAACAACTGAACTGAATTGAACTGAACTGATAGTATACATGTATTTGGAGTCCCTATAAGTAATGAATGAGGAACTTAAATATTTAAAGAAACAATTTCCAATTTTTTTTGAAATCTGATGAAAATTAAAGGCCCTTAAATCCAAAATACTCAATGTACTCCAAACAAAAGAATTATGATGAAAACTAAACTAAAGCATATCAGAATCAAATTGTATAAAAAGAAGAGGAAGTCTTATAAAGCAATGAAAAAACAGATTATAAACAGTATGTAAAAAGGAGCAGAATTAAGGATTATAACTAACATTGTCAGAAACAGGATGAGATGACAATGGAGCAATATATTTAGAGTAGTAAAAGAAAGACACTTGCCATCTTACAATTCCATGCCTAACAAAAATAATTTGTCAAAAATGAAAGCAAAATAATGACTTTTCAGGTATGCAATCAAAAGAAAACAAATGGAGATGAAATATAAATACACACTAAAATTTGAAATGAATACCACCAGGTAAAGGTAACTATACAAATATTGATTTGGTCAAGAAGTTTGTTTAGGTTTTTCTATATGATCATATAGAAAAACCTGAATGAATTTTTTGGTCAACCCAATAAATCTGTATGATTTTTTTCTTAGTATGTAAATCTTTTCAGGAGATAACAAAGTAAAACAATGCATTGTGTTATTTGCAACACACATATGTATAAAATGTGTCACAATAATAACATGAAGGCCAAAAGAAGAGAAATAGAAGTCTTATTTTATGATTCTTGTACAATATGTTCTAAAGCTTGCTCCTTTAGGATGTGGTAGTTGGACTATAAAGAAAGCCGAGCACCGAAAAATTGGTGCTTTTCAACTGTAGCATTGGAAAAGACTCTTCAGAGTCCCTTGGACTTCAAGGAGATCAAACCAGTCCATCCTAAAGAAACCAGTCCTGAATATTCATTGGAAGGACTGATGCTGAAGCTGAAATGCCAATATTTTGGCCACCTGATATGCAGAACTGACTCATTAGAAAAGATACTGATGCTGGAAAAGATTGAAGGCATGAGAAGAAGGAGACAACAGAGGATGAGATGGTTGGATGGCATCACCGACTCAATGGACATGAGTTTGAGCAAGCTCTAGGAGTTGGTGATGGACAGGGAGGCCTGGCGTGCTACAGTCCATGGGGTCACAAAGAGTCTGACACGACTGAGCAACTGAACTGAACTGAAACCCTAAAGCATCTGTAAAAATAACAAAACAGAGCTTATAAGTCCAAAAAAAGAAATAATGGGAACATAAAAATATTTCATGAGTTTAAAAGAAGGAAGAAAAAGTGAAAAGGAGAATGAGGAATGGACAATATTATAGAAAATAAGTGGCAAGACTGTCAATTTAAACATGACCATATCAGTAATGACATCAAATATAAAAGGCCTAAATACAACAATTGAAAACCACTGATTATAAATTGACTTTTTTAAAGCAAGAACTAATTTTATTTATAAGAAACACTTTGAAGATACAAGTAGTTAAAAGTAAATAGATGGAGAATTATATATTATGCTAACACTAATCATAAGAAAAGTAGATTTCAGAGTAAAGGTTAACATCAGATCATTTCATAATAATATTAATAAGTAAACTTTGTTAACAGATAGAACAATTTATTAGAAAGACATTACCATCCTAAATGTTTATGTACCTAATGACATAACTTCAAAATACATTAAGCAAAAACTTATAGCTCTCAATCCACAATTATATTTGGAAAGATAAATATCTTTCTAAATAACTAATAGAGCCAGAACTAGTAGATAGAAGCATAATCAGGACATAAAATATTTGACTCCATCAGCCAACTTTACCTAATTGACATTTATAGAACATTCTACCTCATAACAGCACAATACATATACATTTCAAGTGCATGTGAAACACATAAATATATCATATTCTGGACAATAAAAATAAGTTTCAATGAATTTAAAATGATTGAATGAAACTAGAATTAAATTAGTCTCCAAATACTTAGAAATCAAATAACCCATGGATCAAAGAATAAAACAAAAAGGAAATAACATATTTTGAACTAAATGGCAGTGAAAATATAAACATTGAAAGTTACGGGATACCGCTAAAGCAATACTTTCAGAGAAAATTATAGCACTAGATGCTGATAGTACATAGAATAAAAAGATTAAAACTAATCACCCCATTTTTCACTTGAAGAACCTAGTAGACATGTTTTAAACTCTAAAGAATAAATATCAGAGCAGAAATCATTACAAAATAGGGCTGATGCCAGTAATGCAAAGTTGGCTTAGTATTTGAAATCAAGCAGTGTTTTTTACCATATGCACAAACTAAAAAAGAAAACCATATAAAATATTGAAAATAAATAAAGAGGAGCGAAATGGAGAGCTATACTATTTACAAGTCAGAAAACTCAAAATTGTAAAGGTGTCAATTTTCATCAAACATCAATATGTTAAATTAAATGCCAACCCAAATCCTACCATGTTTTAATTGAAGGAATTTACAAGCTGATTCTAAAACTCATATGGGAATACAAAGAATATAGAATCACCAAAACAACTTTGGAAGTGAAGAACAAAGTTGGAGAAATAATATTACCTGCTTTCAAGATTTACTAGAGTACCACAGTATATTCTAATTGGCATAAAGGCAGAATAGAGATTCCAGAAATATATCTGCCCATAAAGGGACAGCTAATTTTTGACAATGTTGAGGATGTAAAGGACATGGAACTAATACACACTTCTGGAAGGAATATGAATGCTATGCCTGCTATGGAAAATAGTTGTACACTTTTCTAAAAAGTTTAAAACCATATGATCTATCCATTCCAATGTTAAGTATTTATTTAGGAAAAACCAAACCATATATTCATAACAAAAATTGTACTCAGTATTTATAGTATCTTTATTTACAATAGTCAAAGCTGGAAATAACCCAAATGTCTAGCAGGTGGATGGATAACAAATGTGATTTGTCCATGCAGTAAAGTGCAATGAACTACTGATTGACACACACAACGTGCATAAATCTTGAAATAATTATACTGAGTGAAAGAAGTTAGAAAAAAAGAGTACATTCTGTGTGGTCCCATTTATATTAATATAAAACTTAAGGAAATACAAAGTAAATTATATGGCTGAAAGACAGTAGTTTCCTAAGGGGAAGAGTACAGTGGGCAAGGGATGGAGAATAGGTGGGTTGAAGAGATAGACTACAAAGAAGTAAAAGGAAACTTGTTGGGGTCATGACTATGTTTATTAAATTGATTGTGATAATAGCTTCAGAAGTATATACTATTAATAAACCAGCATGTACATATGTTACAACTTAATCAAATTTTACACTTTACATATGTGCATTTCATTCTAATTGAATAAAACAGATGAATCTGTAATCAATCAAGAAATATCATAAATGAATTATAAATGATTCAGATTGAATCAAATCTAATGAAACTGAATAAAAAAGTCTGTAAACAAACAAAAAGAAAATGGTATTTTCATGTGGTCACAATAAATCCAGTAAGGAAAAAAGTTAAGTAGTACTGATGAAGACCAGAAGGTTTGTTTCTGATTGTCTAGTCCAGTAATTCAATATTCTATGAGTTTAATATTAATCTATTTTATGAAACATTCATGTTTAGGCAATTGATAGGTTGTTCATTTCTTCTAAACACAGAGGAAACTCCACATTATCCTAGCTAACTAACAGGAGATGCTTTCCCAGATATATTCTTCTTGATTTTGAATGAGAAATTAAAGAGACACTGTTGTTTAATTTGCAAATGTATTTTTTTCTACAGACTTAGCATCAAAATTTTAAATCTGAAAAGGATCACAGAAATCATGCAGCCTATTTCCTCATTGTATCAAGGCAAATTGAGGGCAATTTAAGTGACTAGTTTAGGATATGAAAAATAGATAGTGGTGGAACTGAAACTAAAATTCAAGTCTCATACATTCCAAAATTCTTTGTGAGACATCATGTAGGCTACTTCAACCTGATATATTATGTATGATAGCATAATGGATTTTCTAAATAACTTGAACAAGCCTTTACCTTGCACTGACAAATTAGTTGAAAGAAGATAAAAAAGATCACAGCAGGTTCAAATGAAAAATTGATCGGAGATACCATCTAAATCTGATACTGACTCAGTATGAGATGTATAGAAGACAGCAGGCAATACTCTAACATATTTGGTGAAGCTGCTAAGTCGTGTCCGACTCTTTGCGACCCCGTAGACTGTAACCTACCAGGCTTCTCCGTCCATGGGATTCTCCAGGCAAGAATACTGGAGTGGATTGCCATTTCCTTCTCCAGGGGATCTTCCCGACCCAGGGATCGAACCCGGTTCTCCCACATTGGAGGCAGACGCTTTAACCTCTGAGCCACTGGGGAAGCCCAAACATATTTATGTATAGGTAAACAGAGATAGAGCCTAGTAAAAGCATGAAAGTATGTGAGGGGTAATTATTAATAATGCTAATAATTAATAATAGTGCTCATCAGTCTTCTGTCAGTAAATTGATTTTACTCTGGTTTCTTTACTGGATAATTTGTTTTGTCTTGCCTGCATCAGTTCTTCTGTTGAATTATTATTATAATTATATGTGTGAACAAGATTTTTTGCAAGTATAAGGACTTTAGGTTCTTGTTCATTTATGACTTAATAGCAACAACAACAAAAGTAGCAAATGTTTATAGAGGGTTAAATATATGCCTGCTACAAGTTAGCGCTGCAGGGCTTCCCTGATGGTTCAACAAGTAAAGAATCTGCCTGCAATGCAGGAGATGCAAGTTTGATCCCTAAGTCAGGAAAATCTCCTGAAGGAGGAAATGGCAACCCACTCTGGTATTCTTGCAAGGAAATTCCATGGACAGAGGAGCCTGGCAGACTGTAGTCCAAAGGGTCACAAAAAGTCAGATATGACTGAGCATGAGCTTGGAATACTTTATATATTTCGTTTCTTTATATGGAGAAGGAAATGGCAACCCACTCTGGTATTCTTGCCTGGCGGGCTGCAGTCCGTGGGGTTGCAGAGAGTTAGACACAACTGAGCAACTAACACACACGCACACTTCTTTATAAACTTTAGATATTTCTAAATATATCACATATTTAATGCCTTTAATTGCTACAAAACTTGTAAGTTTGGGTCTTTTATGATCTTCATTTCACAGATGAGGAAGATGAGAATATACTAAATGGTGAACAGAATAAACTCTGGAGATAATACCCTTAACCACTTTTAAAATGGATAAAATTTGCTTTAAAATGTTAAAAAAGCTTGACACTTTAGCCAAAATTGAGAGGAAAGGTTACATTCCAAACTGAATCTTTCTGCTGGTATTGGCAAAAATTTTCTACTCTTAATAGTGTCTGTTTAATGAGCAAATTGCTTTAAGTGTATGTATACCACTGTGGCACTGAGGATACAGACATTTAGCCAATTTCTTTCTCATTTGTGATAATTCCAGTACTGCCTAGTTGTACAATAGCACTCTGAATTTAACCTGAAAAAATATAACTTAAGAAATTAACATTTTAAACTTAAATTGCTAATGCATAAATGGGGGCAATCAGATCAGTAGCTGTCCAGTTATAATGTTCTTCTCAAAACAATGATTAATAATCAAAATGTATCCTATTGATTGGAGAGTTCTTCAGTAAGGAGCCTTTCAGAAAACATTTAGCAATAAGCACTACACATACATATGGATTGGCCAAAGTGTTCATTCAGGTTTTTCCAGAAAACTCAATACAGAGATTTTAATGAATAGTCTGTCTCATAGAGCACCCTCCTTTTATCAGGGGGTTATACCTGACGGGGAATGTCTTTTGAGAGTCTGCTCCATGGGGAAAAACACAAAATAAAGATTTCCTCCTGAGTAACTGAGAAGACTTCATTATTTTATATCATATTTCTTTTTCTTCTTTCTTTTTAGTTGATAAATTTTGTCTACTTTCTAAAACCCAGTTTCACTATTTCATCTCTGAAGTTTTCCTTTAGTTTGATTTCTTTCTCCTTTGACTTTGACCAGAACATTGAGTTCCACACCTAGCACTCGGTTATATTGTATTTGTGCCTTTAATTATTGATTCTAACAGCTAGATTGTGTGTATATTAAATAATGGACTTCCCTGGTGGCTCAGTGGTAAATAATCCGCCTGCCAATGCAGGAGATGCAGGAGACACAGGTTTGATCCCTGAGTTGGGACGTCTCCTGGAGTAGTAAATGACAGCTCACTCCAGTATTCTTACCTGAAAAATTCCACAGTTAGAGGAAGCTGGCAGGCTATAGTCCATGAGGTCACAAAGAGTCAGACATGACTGAATGGGCATGAAGGCACATAATAAATAGCACACGCCTTGCAGATAGTGGTTCTGTATATTGTTTCTCTGACTCCACAGAACTTCCCACAGAGCCTCAAGTAGGAAACTCTTGGGATACTGTGGTCCCTTTGTCCACCTAAAAAAATGTGCATATTGAGTTCAGGTCCATGATAGCAACCTAGGAGGCTCCTGCCCATACTTTCTCCCACAGACAGTTGTCAGCAAATAAACAGAGCAATTCTCTCTGAAAGAAAATTAGAAACTAGCTGAGCAGTTCCTACAAATAAGGCAAATGAGGAACTTGTTGTTTAGTCACTAAGGCATGTCTGACTTTGTGACCCCATGGACTGTAGCCCTCCAGACTCCTCTGTCCTTAGGATTTCCCAGGCAAGAATACTGGAGTGGGTTACCATTTCCTTTCACAGGGGATCTTCTCAACCCAGGGATTGAACCTAGGTCTCCTGCATCTCGTGCGTTGTCACGGAGATTCTTTACCACTGAGCCACCTGGGAAGAAATGAGAAACTACTCACATCTAAAAGGTGGGCAAGACTGAAACACATTCTCACCATAAACCTCACCCCTCACACAGCAAGGCACAATTAGGAGGGCACTCACAAACTCCCACTTCTGTCTGTAGAGCAGTAGGTTTGGACCCCACAACTTTTAAGACTTACATCTGAGGGAAGGATATCCAAAACATTCACCTCAGAGAGCAAGCAGAGTTTGGGTCCATAAAACCTGCAAGACTAGACTATAGCATTGGCTCACAAGGACTTATTGTGACTATTCCCCCTAGGGCTCAGTAGAGAGGGAGAAGGCAAAAAGGACATCCATCCGCTAGTCTTTTCATGAAAGAGGTCCATTTGCCTGTTTTAAATGCTGTGGACTGAGAATGCCATCCCTCCATTCTGTATATACAATGGAATATTATTCAGTCACAAGGAAGAAGGAAACCCTGCCATTTGCAACAACATAAATGACCTTTATAGCATTATGCTAAGTGAAATAAGCCCAACTGGTAGAAACAGAGTAGAAAAGTAGTTGCCAATTTTATTTGTAATTGACAGTTTGTCAGTTATGACTCAATGAAGCTGAATATTTTTTAAATTCACATTCATTTGAAGATGGACATAATGCTCATTCTCAAAGGAAATAGCAACTGAAGATTTTTCATCTCTGAAGTGGTTTAGATAGCATTTTACTGGGATCAACAGAAGCAGAAAGTTACAAGTCCAGCCAAATATTTATTAGGTTGAGCATGATTGAGGCCTTCATTGGATAGGAAAGTCTGTTGGGATTTCTAATCTAGTCCAACTACATTACAAATTATCCTTTATCAAAGAATCTCCAGGGACCTCAAAATACTTATATCAATGCTTATCTATTTCTCTAAAATAATGTAATAATACTGTAAAAGAACTAATCAGAGTTTTTAAATCATGAGAACTTGCTCTAAAGTTCCTCAATTGAATGCTTTTTGTTGTTGTTAGTAACTCATATCCAACTCTCTGCAGCCCCATGGACTGCAGTATGTCAGGCTTCCCTGTCCTTCAGGATCTCCTGGAGTTTGCTTTAGAATCATTAGAAATGATTGATAAACCCATGAAAGTATTAATGCTCTCCATAATGGACTCATGGCAGATCACCTTCTTGAATGTCACCTCCCTTGTTGTCTCTTAAACTGAATTAAAACTACCTTGAAATATTGTTCCTTAGTTATTTAAGAGTTACTAAATTGGCTGAATTAAGGCTAAAAATATGAACTTAGTGATGAATAAATAAAGTCCTTTGGAAAGGATGTTTTTAATCCCATATCATATTCATTTGGGGGTAAGATTCCTTGACTCTCATGATATACATCTTTGTTGTCTTATTTGTCTTTCCTTATTTATTGTTGTTGTTCAGTCCCTCAGTCAGTCATGTTTGACTCTTTGCAACGCCATGAACTGCAGCATGCCAGGCTTCCCCATCCATCACCATCCCCCAGAGTTTGCTCAACTCATGCCCATTGAATCGGTGATGCCATCCAACCATCTCATCTCCTGTCATCCCCTTCTCTTCCTGCCTTCAATCTTTCCCAGCATCAGGGTCTTTTCCAGTTAGTCCACTTTTCACGTTATGTGGCCAAAGTATTGGAGCTTCAGCATCACTGAGAATATTCAAGGTTGATTTCCTTTAGGATTGACTGGTTTGATCTCCTTGCTGTTCAAGGGATCCTGAAGAGTCCTCCCCAACACCACAGTTCGAAAGCATCAATTCTTTGGACATGCATCCCTCTTTATGGCACAACTCTCACATCTGTACATGACTACTGGAAAAACCATAGCTTAACTAGACAGACCTTGTTGGGAAAGCAATGTCTCTGCTTTTTAACATTTATTAATAATAATGTCAGTGCCTTGAATTCTCTGCTGTTTCCTTTGAAATCACTTCCTATTGATTATATTCATCAAAATGCTGGCTTTGAATGACTTATGAGTTCTAATCTGTATAGGCACTGAAGGTCTGAAGTAAAAATAATTCTACTTTTCACATTTCCTTTTTTTTTTTTATCTTTTCTCTATTATAAGAACTTATCAGCGATTTCTTTCTATTAATATATCCCATTGTTGGAATAGCATCATGAAGCAAAATATATGCTGACAGTTCACAGATTTATTATTTTATTTGTTATATTCACATTTTAAAGAGTGATGTTCCACAGTTAAATGAATCCAAAGAGATTAAATCTCCTTAAAAGAATCAATCCTCTCAGAGTAGTATGTTTTGCCAGCAGGGCTTGATCAGACCATAATAGAGTGTGGGCTTTCTGAGATTGAAACACATACATCTGTTCATCTACCTGATGTGGAAGTAGGGGTTTTTGAGTTTTAATATCTTAAAATATTGATTTTCTCTCTATTATAATCAAATGCATTCAAATTCATTTATTTCAATGAAAGTATCAGCACCAGTAGAAAATTACATTTTGGAAATGAATTTGATTCATATACTTGATAAATTATCATGTATGGATATTAAAAAGTCTAATTTTCTTGAGTATTAGCTTATGGTGTTTTGATTGAAATGCCAACTAAACTTCTTGGAGAAGCTAGCTCTAGGATAAGCAGTAAGCACCTTCTACTTGAGTTCATGATTCAACCCTACTCACTTGCTCCCTATCAACCTTGACCACGGGTCATACCCAGACTGTGTGTGTATGTGCTTAGTCACTTCAGTCCTGTCTGACTCTGTGCAACCACCTGAGTCAACAGCATATCATGGATTTAGTCAAAGAAACTCCATTGGAGGCCTACGTTTGACTGTGGGATAGTCCATTCTTATTTGCCTATAAACAGTCTCCTTTGTACCTGGACATGCCTCTTCCTTTCCCATAGAAAGGAATTTTATCAAAAAAGACATAATAATGTTAATATCTGACCCTAGTGCCTCTCCCAAGGTACCTATCTAATGCCAAATTACAAATCTAGCCATATTGGACTCTTGAATCTATAACCAACATTAATGACTGTTCTGTTTCCTCGCAGAATGGGGAATGCTTGGTTTATTGCACAAGGATTATTGTGCCCGTATCCTCGTGGGGGAACTGATATAGTCAGTGTCATAGCGCTATCTGCACAAAGTTTAGGGAAATCGAGCCCATCGACTATGATGTGAGGTTGATGCTGAAAGACATAGCACCCAGATCTAGCATTAAGTTAGTTCCCGTTCAGGTCTACCATTTCACTCCCTTTTTGAAATCAGAATCTCCACTCCCATCATCAGTTTCTGGAAAGTCATGCAGTTAGCACCTAAGGAGAGAAAGTGGGCAGGGCATTTATGGCCGTTGAATCTGGGTGGTTGCTACTTGATCAGTGTGTGTTCTATTATCCAACGCTTACCCCTTTAACTATCAGGCTTTTTTTTTTTTTAAGATTCTTAAACTTATGCTATATTCTAGTGAAATTTCTAAGTAGCATTCAGTTCAGTTCAGTCACTCAGTCGTGTCTGACTCTTTATGACCCCATGAAGCGCAGCACCCCAGCCTTCCCTGTCCATCACCAACTCCCGGAGTCCACCCAAACCCATATCCATTGAGTCGGTGATGCCATCCAAACATCTCATCCTCTGTCGTCCCCTTCTCCTACTGCCCTCAATCTTTCCCAGCATCAGGGTCTTTTCCAATGAGTCAGCCCTTCGCATCAGCTGGCCAAAGTATTGGAGTTTCAGCTTCAACATCAGTCCTTCCAATGAATACCCAGGACTGATCTCCTTTAGGATGGGCTGGTTGGATCTCCTTGCAGTCCAAGAGACTCTCAAGAGTCTTTTCCAACACCACAGTTCAAAAGCATCAATTCTTCTTCGCTCAGCTTTCTTTCTAGTCCAACTCTCACATCCATACATGACTACTGGAAAAATCATAGCCTTGATTAAACGGACCTTTGTTGGCAAAGTAATGTCTCTGCTTTTAAATATGCTATCTGGGTTAGTCATAACTGTCCTTCCAAGGAGTAAGCGTCTTTTAATTTCATGGCTGAAATCACCATATACAGTGATCTTGGAGCCCAAAAAATAAAATCAGCCACTGTTTCCACTGTTTCCCCATCTATTTGCCATGAAGTGATGGGACCGGATGCCATGATTTTAGTTTTCTGAATGTTGAGCTTTAAACCAATTTTTTCACTCTCTTCTTTCACTTTCATCAAGAGGCTCTTTAGTTCCTCTTCACTTTCTGCCATAAGGGTGGTGTCATCTGCATATCTGAGGTTATTGATATTTCTCCCAGAGATCTTGATTCCAGCTTGTGCTTCTTCCAGTCCAGCGTTTCTCATGATGTACTCTGCATATAAGTTAAATAAGCAGGGTGACAGTATACAGCCTTGACGTACTCCTTTTCCTATTTGGAGCCAGTCTGTTGTTCCATGTCCAGTTCCAACATTTGCTTCCTGACCTGCATACAGGTTTCTCAAAAGGCAGGTCAGGTGGTCTGGTATTCCCACCTTTTTCAGAATTTTCCACAGTTTATTGTGATCCACACAGTCAAAGGCTTTGGTATAGTCAATAATAGTAGCATTAAAGTACATATATATTTTCATCTTACTTGCAATGAATAATCCTTATAGGATTGTTTATTAAATTACCTTATTATTCAATATTTAGTAATTATGTTATTAAATAATCCTTAAAGGATTCTAAATACTCTCCTTCCTCAAGCTCCCTTTAATTGGAAAGCAAAGTATATGAGCTTAGACCAGGGTGACCAATAATCATACATTGTCAGACCATTTTCTTGGCCATTTTTAGTTGATTTTTTAAAAATTTTCCCTTTGATTGGGTAGTTTCAAAGGTAATTTTCTCCATGAAATAAGGATACACTCACTATTTTGTGGTTGAAATGCCCAATCTGCTTAGTATACCTAACCTCACATACTCCCACTGTTTTTTTTAATTAGAGAGAATAAAATTTATTTCAGTATGACAATCTCTGTGTCCATCCGTGTTGCTGCAAATGGCATTATCTTTTTAATGCCTGAGTAATATTCCACGATATATATATATATATATATATATATGTATACGCATAACACATCTTCTTTATCTGTTCCTCTGTTAATGGACCTTTAGGTTGCTTCCATGTCTTGGCTACTGTAAACAGTGCTGTGATGAACATTGGGGTGCATGTATCCTTTCGGATCATGTTTTTCTCTGGATATATGCCCAGGAGTGGGACTGCAGGATTATATGGTAGCTCTGTTTTTAGTTTGTTTTTTAAGGAGCCTCCATACTGTTCTCCATAGTTGCTGTACCAATTTACATGCCCATCAACATGTAGAAAGAATCCCTTATCTCCATCCTTTGTGGATTTTCGATGATAGCTGTTCTGACTGGTGTAAGGTGGTATGTCACTGTAGTTTCTTACACTCTTTATATGTGGAATATAAAGAGAAATTACACAAATGAAGTTGCAAAACAGGAAGAGACTCACAGACTTAGAGAATGAACTTACGGTTGCCTGTACACACTGCTCTATTTAAAATGGATAACCAACAAGGACCTACTGTATAGCATAGGGAGCTCTGCTCAATGTTATGTGGCAGCCTGGATGGGAGGGGAGCTTAGGGGAGAAGGGATACATGTATACTGCATGGCTGAGTCCCTTTGTTGTCCACCTGTGACTATTACAACATTGTTAATCAGCTATATCCCAATACAAAATAAAAAGTTTAAAAAGGAAAAGAACAAAACATATTGTTATTATGTAGAAGATATTTAATACTGTGTATTTTTAAAATGAGGAATTTTAAACTTTCAAGGATACAAGTGTCTCCATACTAATAAATTGAATTATTCAAAGAAAAAAAATAAAATATTTTGCATGGTTTTTAGTATGTGAATCATTTTCTTTATAATGAAAATGATCATGTTTAATGATGTGAATCATATCTTTTAACAGTTATGATAAAGCTTCTAAATCCAAACTGAAAATTATGTGTTAGAAGCTTCCAAATTAAAAACAAAAGAAATGCCTTCTCAGGGTGAGTTAGTAATTTTTAGCACTTGAATACCACTCAGTAACTTCACCTGCTGCACTGATCCACACTTTGGTTTCATGCAGAGGTAAAGATGACTCATTATGGCCTTTTAAAAATTTGAATCCAAATGGAGAGAATAATTTCCATCCTGAGTGAACTTCGTCTTATTCTCAAGGTGTACCTGGGCCTGAGTTAGAACCCTTTATATGGGGTTCTTGGTGTTATATTTGTTTGGTATAGACCTAGGACATTCCACATCAGGTTAATCCTCCTCTAAATATTCAATTCTTATGGGCAGAAACATATATATTGGCTTCTCTCCATGTGCTCTAGACTGCTGAGCTGCACAGGTTTGATTTTGAGAAATTTGATCATCCACACTCATGGTATTTAATCACTTTATGTATGTAGAGCCCAAAGCATCATTATTATTTGACTTAAACAGCAATCCATCCTTAGAATATGAATGATTTATGATTTTTTTCAGAAGTATCATTCAGTTATTCAATCAAAAACTTATATATAGTGGAATATAATTAGTTTCCTATTTCTGTATGGTCTTTCCATTTTTTATGCATTCTTTCAGGCAGGTTACCCAAGTTCATTTCTATTAGAACAGATCCTGCTTACACAGCATTCAAGTCAGGTTTATCACTGTCAAAGTGAAGTGGAAAAATGCAAGCAACTCTTTTATCTATTATAAGCCAAAGAAATTACTATGCATAAAAATATCATGACTACAGAAAGAAAACCAGTAATCTAGCAGTTATCTTGTTACATATATATAATTTTAAATGACCAAACTGTAAAGTTGTTTCAAGTAAACAAAATATGTTTATTAGAAAGCCAAGAGAATTAACCTTACCTTTACTTTAATGAAGCTGAAATTATGATCTATGTGCCTAAGTGCCATCTTCAAGAAAATTGAAAATCACCACTAACATTGCAGAATTGTGCAATGTACACTTTAATTCCAATTAATAATAATAACATGTGCTTTCTGGAAAGAACATTTGTGAATTCAAAGTTGCTGTTTTGTGATTAAGTTGCGTCAAACTCTTTTGTAGCCCAATGGACTGTAGCCCGCCAGTCTCCTCTGCCCATGTGATTTCCCAGGCAAGAACATTGAAATGAGTTGCAATTTCCTTCTCCAGGGAATCTTTCCAACCCAGAGATCGAACCAGCATCTCCTGTGTTTCCATTGCAGGATTCTTTACCACTGAACTACCAGGGAAGCCCCCAAATTTAAAATTACTTCTTACTTAATTTTAAAGAATTTTTTCTCCTACATCTTTCGGTTATTATCTACTGAGGAACTGCCAAGTATTCAGTTACATTTCATTTATTCAGATATTTTCATAAAGTATATTTGGGAAAACGTCTCTAAAATGTCATTTTATTTTTAGTAAAATTGCAATCTGTTATACTGAACCTTTTTCACCACACATAAGGATAATACAGTAGCTTCATTTTTTGCTTTAATGACACTAATTATTTATTCTTCCTTCTTCATGCATGGGTTATCTTTTACATATATCTCTTCCCTCTTAAGCCTCACTCCCAACCCCCCAAACTCCATCCCATCCCTCTAGGTCATCACAGAGTGCTGAGCTGAGCCCCGTGTGTTATACAGCAGCTTCGCACTAGCTATTGTCCTAATCTCCTCTTCTTATAAGTGCATCTGCTGCTGCTGCTGCTAAGTCACTTCAGTCGTGTCCGACTCTGTGCGACCTCATAGACGGCAGCCCACCAGGCTCCCCTGTCCCCGAGTTTCTCCAGGCAGGAACACTGGAGTGGGTTGCCATTTCCTTCTCCAATGCATGAAAGTGGAAAGTGAAAGTGAAGTCGCTCAGTCGTGTCTGACTCTTAGCGACCCCATGGACTGCAGTCTACCAGGCTCCTCCGTCCATGGGATTTTCCAGGCAAGAGTACTGGAGTGGGGTGCCATTGCCTTCTCCTTATAAGTGCATACGTCAGATTAAATTAGTTCAGTCGCTCAGTCATGTCTGACACTTTGCGACCCCATGAACCACAGCACCCCAGGCCTCCCTGTCCATCACCAACTCCCGGAGTCCACCCAAACCCATGTCCATTGGGTTGGTGATGCCATCCAACCATCTCATCCTCTGTCATCCCCTTCTCCTACGGCCCCCAACCTCTCCCAGCATCAGGGTCTTTTCCACTGAGTCAGCTCTTCACATCAGGTGGCCAAAATATTGGAGTTTCAGCTTCAACATCAGTCCTTCCTTCCAATGAACACCCAGGACTGATCTCCTTTAGGATGGACTGGCTGGATCTTCTTGCAGTCCAAGGGACTCTTGAGAGTCTTCTCCAACACCATAGTTCAAAAGCATCAGTTCTTCAGCACTCAGCTTTCTTTATAGTCCAACCCTCACATCCATACATGACCACTGGAAAAACCATAGCCTTGACTAGGAACCCACCTTAAAAAAAGAAAGGATTGAAACAGTGCAAGATTTTAATGAAAGAACAGCCTGAAAGGAGGCTCTCATCCACTCCCAGTCACCATTCTGAGTTTCATCTATATTTTTTTAAACACTGGTTTTCAGTATCAGGAAAGCTATTAACAGCTAAATGAAAGACATGTCAGTAGAGGTGAGGTGAGGTGAAGTCGCTCAGTCGTGTCCGACTCTTTGCGACCCCGTGGACTGTAACCTACTAGGCTTCTCCATCCATGAGATTCTCCAGGCAAGAATACTGGAGTGGATTGCCATTTCCTTCTCCAGGGGATCTTCCCGACCCAGGGATCTAACCCGGGTCTCCCGCATTGGAGGCAGACGGTTTAACCTCTGAGCCAAAAATGTTAGGAGTGGAGCAGTCATGAGATAGGATCATAGTGATGCTTATCTCGTATGGCCTTCTTCTGTGCAGGCACCAAAGAATACAGCTCTGTATCACCTATTAATATTTTTTCTCCAACCTGTTCTGGAAACCAAGCCTGCTTTTAAATTTATGAAGAAATGGTATTTATTATTAAACACATTAAACTGATTTAGAGGCTATCATTTCCTATTGTTGGTTCAGTTGTCATAGCCTCAGTTTAAAATTTTAAAAGGTTCTTTTTGCCCTCCAAATGGAAGGGAAAGCATGAGTGACTTCATTTTGAATGTGAAGTTTGTCTAGGGAGACAATGTGGTTAGCTGGAGGTGAACACATTGTTTTCTCGTTTTACTAAATCATGCATAAATATTTCTCTCATTTGGCTTTGGTTGTTCAGCCTTAATTTAGTATGAAAATGTGCTTTTTAAGGCAGTACAGACACCTGACTTCTAATCCAGTGTGAGTGGCGAATGAACGGAGATTGGAATATCTTGTCATTTAGGATTCTAGCTTTGACTATTGCTTGCTTTGTTCATGGAGCACTAATAATGAAGCGGTGAGTGTACTGACTGTAGTCTTCTGTGCAGCCAGCTTCTTTATTATACTAGCCTTGGTCACCTTGGTGACTATGTTTCCTTGTGACCTTTTTCTTGGAAAAAAAAAAAGAAAAAAGATTTTCTATCCAGCTTTATGAATACCAAGTGGCTTAACGAGAGCCTCTGTAGGTAAGCTATTGTGCAAAGTTATAACAAAGCAAAGCAGTGCACTAGAAACGCAATGCAGCAATAGTCCAATTAAGTAAGGCAGCTATGTCAGTGGTAACATTAAAAAGAAAGCCGTTTGAGTAAGATGGGAGGACATTCTGGCTTACCCATGGGCTGGTGAATAAGAGACTCTTTACCTCATCAGTAGGTAGCTGACTGTGGCTCTTAATTTTCAGTTAGGGGTGAAGCCCCTTACTTTTCATACTATTGTTCAGTGACAGTTCTTGCTGCTTGTTATGAGCACCTTATTTGAGGTTCTTTTACAAGAAAAGTTGATGAAGTAACTATGAAGAAATCTCCTCTCCCCTACCTTTGTAGGCCCTGAGACTTGAATGATTTTTGTTGTTGTTGTTAATAAGGTGTTTCCTACATTCAGTCAGTTCAGTCAGTTCAGTTCAGTCGCTCAGTTGTGTCCGACTCTTTGCGACTCCATGAATCGCAGCACGCCAGGCCTCCCTGTCCATCACCAACTCCCAGAGTTCACTCAGACTCACGTCCATCGAGTCCGTGATGCCATCCAGCCATCTCATCCTCGGTTGTCCCCTTCTCCTCCTGCCCCCAATCCCTCCCAGCATCAGAGTCTTTTCCAGTGAGTCAACTCTTCACATGAAGTGGCCAAAGTACTGGAGTTTCAGCTTTAGCATCATTCCTTCCAAAGAAATCCCAGGGTCGATCTCCTTCAGAATGGACTGGTTGGATCTCTTTGCAGTCCAAGGGACTCTCAAGAGTCTTCTCCAACACCACAGTTCAAAAGCATCCATTCTTCGGCACTCAGCCTTCTTCACAGTCCAACTCTCACATCCATACATGACTACAGGAAAAACCATAGCCTTGACTAGACGGACCTTAGTCGGCAAAGTAATGTCTCTGCTTTTGAAAATGCTATCTAGGTTGGACATAACTTTTCTTCCAAGGATAACTTCTGTAATTCTAAAGATTTCTGCATCCTCAATCTTAAATAAATAAATCAACATGGTTTTCTTTAATTTTTCAGTTTGAATATTTTGTCTTGAGATTCTATCAGTGTTGTGTGATATAATCTTCATATCATACAGCACCTTCAGAAGTAGCTGATATCTGCCCACATCTTGGCAATCCTCATTGTTCCTACCTCTACACTTAGATCTGCTGTATCCAGCATTTCACCAAAGGGTCCATAGGCCTGATTTTGCCAAACCCTGTGCAGACAGCCCTGGGATCCAAATCAGTTAATGAGATAGCACTCATTACTGGATTATTAATGGAACTTTACGCAATAGGCATAGATAGATGATGAAACACAAAATGCAGAAAGTATATAAAGTACATCTCATTGTTAGAAAAACCTCAGGTTTTAGTGGCTGTTCCTGATTCCTGGAAGCAAATTGTGGGTATGTTTTGCACTCTAGAAAATTAGAGTCAGAACCCCGTAAGATATAATCTAAGCTCATTTAGCAGTTGAGAAAACCACACCCCAAAATATTTCATTTTCCTGACCAAGGTCATAAAATTGTATCAACATAAATACAAGAATCAAAGTATTATGTCCAGCCCAATGTTCTTTCCACTTCATTTTACACATGCTATAAAGTACAAACCATTAACATTAACTTGAAAAGCAATTTGGGCACATGCTCCATTGAAAGCAGGCTAGGTTATAATATCAAAGATGATCCAAGTCCAGAAATGTAACCATGATAATGTGAACTGAACGGCAGGTCTCCCAAATGACATGAGCACAGCCCTTGACTCCTCCTCCCTTTTGAGAGGTTCCTGTTAATTATTTTAAGACAGGAGTCCCAAAGCCACATTTGTAACATCCTGGAATAGTTTTGATGTTTTAGACTGCAGGTATTCCAGTGGTTACTTCTAAAAATGATGTAAACAATAGTGAAAGTGAAAGTCGCTCAGTCGTGTCTGACCCTTTGAGATCCCTTGGACTATACGGTACATGGAATTCTCCAGGCCAGAATACTGACGTGGGTAGCCTTTTGCTTCTCCAGGGGATCTTCCAACCTAGGGACTGAATCCAGGTCTCCCACATTGCAGGTGGATTCTTTACCAGCTGAGCCACAAGGGAATCCCAATATAAACATTAAGGGGTTTATTAATTCACAAAACAAATACATCAGAATTAGGGAAGCTCCAGAGTTAGTTAACTCATCAGTTTCAAATGTCCAGATTCACCTTCTTTATGATTTTATTGACTAGACTCTGTGCAGCCGTAAGAGAGAAAAAAAAAGTGACTCATCTCTACCTCTGTACTTTGCAGAGTAGAGGAAAACTTCTCCACTCACTCTCCTAGTAGAATTTCCCCTTATATCTCATTGGTCAGAATTACATAAGATGCCCTTGTGTAAACCAGTCACTGTCTAGAAAATGAAATTACCATAATTGTCTTAAAAGTAACCACCCTTGGGCTTCCCCGGTGGCTCAGATGGTAAAGAATCGTCCTGCAGTGCAAGAGACACAGGTTCAATCCCTGGGTTGGGAAGATCCTCTGGAGAAGGGAATAGCTACCCACTCCAGTATTCTTGCCTGGAAAATCCCTTGGACAGAGGAGCCTCGTGGGCTACCGTCCATGGGGTCACAAAGAGTCCGACATGACTTGGCAGCCAACACAACACAGACAACCTTCATTTCCCCTGAAGTACAAACCCTCCAGATACCTGAACAAAATCAGAGTTCTGCAGGAACAAAAAGAATTAAGAAGTACTTGAGGGAGGATGAGATTAATATAATTTGAGTATATTTCTTAATTATTGTCTTAAGCATGTGTTTTTTAAAGAAGATATTTGAGGTGTAAGAAATGATCAGAACCCAGGATTCATCAGCCTCTGACAGGATACTGGTACTTGTCACAAATCTAGAAACACCTGCTGTGTGCAATAATATGACACCTGGCGTCTGCCACTGTGCCAGTTATGACTGATCAGTCATACTTGGAGGAATCATTACTTTCCTCAGAGAAACAGGAAACCCAGCAAATGTTAGAGAGTAAGACTTTTAAACTAAGCAATAACAGTAGATTTGATTCACTTCCCTGCACCCACTCCCCCGTAGTCTCATTGACTATCCCAGAAATTAACTTGATCAGGGTGTGGACTCTAAACAAGAAGGATCCACAACCACTCAGCATTCAGCCCAGACCTCATGTAGCAGGACGGTGTTTTAAAGTCTGCAAGTGGGGCAAGACAACAGGCTTCTTATCTTCAAAGCTCACTGAGTAGACTCCACTCTAGGCAGAGAGTTCCTGGTATGTAGGTGTTTCCAGAACCAAAGGTGACGGGGAGGCAAGTCTGGGGAGAGAAGCTAGATAAATTATGAGCTGGTGAAAGGGTATCACTCTCTTTTGGCTTTCTTCTCATCTTCCTTTCTACCTTGCTTCTTATAGAGCACTCTATTGTGTTGTTAGGAATGTTTAAATGGACTTACTACCTTAATACACTTTTGAAACATTGCCAGTTTTGAGAATTTATTCAGGATGAGCAAATCCTTCCCTTTCTCCTCCCACTTATGTTTCAAAGTAGAGAAAGATCTTAAAAGTGAAGTTGAATTTATATTCTAAAGAGTTATTTAATGTTAGGCTAAATTATTGAAATATTATATATTTATTTGTTTACATATATTCCAATTAATTTATTAGAATATAAAATATATGAAAATATTTTATTTAAATATGAATAAGATATATGGATTCTATATTAATGAACTGCGAAAACCAGAGAACATGTTTAAAGAGTGGTGAAAGACTGAAACGAGGATATCACAGAGACTAATATGGTTAAGACTATGTGAAAATCATTCACTCGTGTCCAACCCTTTGTGACCCCATGGACCATACAGTTTATGGAATTCTCTAGGCCAGAGTACTGGAGGGGGTAGCCTTTCCCTTCTCCAGGGGATCTTCCGAACCCAAGGATCAAACCCAGGTCTCCCACATTGCAGGCAGATTCTTTACCAGCTGAGCCACAAGAGAAGCCCAAGAATACTGGAGTGGGTAGCCTATCCCTTCCCCCACAGATCTTCCTGACCCAGGAATTGAACCGGGGTCTCTTGCATTGCAGGCAGATGTTTTACCAACGGAGCTATCAGGGAAGCCCGAAGACTATGTAGGACTGGAGAATGAAACAGAGAAAAAGAGTGAAAGGAGAAATCAGCTAGAGAAATATTACATAATTCAAATGTAGTGATAAGATCCCCAAATAAGGAAATGACTCAGGCGAAAAGAGTCATGACAAAACACAAAAGACTAGACTATATGGAGAACTCAGTGGGTATACGTTTTTAAAAGATATCTTTACTGAGAACATAAAATACTCTTCCAGTGCCATATTGCTGAAGATGTTTGTCCAGTGCCATGAAATTATACATAAAATGCAAGCCCGGGTAAGGCTGGTCCATATATTTCAGTAGTCTGCCAATATTTAACATTGCTTTCAGGACCACTTGTGATCTTTGTTGTTGTTCATTGGCTAAGTTATGTTGGACTCTTTGTGACCCCATGGACTTCAACATGCCCGGCTCCTCTATCCTCCATTATCTCCCAGAGTTTGCTCAAATTCATGTCCATTGAGTCCGCAATGCCATCTGACCATCTCATCCTCTGCAGCCCCCTTCTCCTTTTTATCTTCAATCCATGTTATCTGCTGCTGCTGCTGCTAAGTCGCTTCAGTCGTGTCCGACTCTGTGCGACTCCATAGACGGCAGCCCACCAGGCTCCCCCGTCCCTGGGATTCTCCAGGCAAGAACACTGGAGTGGGTTGCCATTTCCTTCCCCAATGCATGAAAGTGAAAAGTGAAAGTGAAGTCACTCAGTCGTGTCCGACTGCTAGTGACCCATGGACTGCAGCCCACCAGGCTCCTCCATCCATGGGATTTGCTAGGCAAGAGTACTGGAGTGGGGTGCCATTGCCTTTTCCGCCATGTTATCTATCTCCTGCCAAACTCTCCAGTCTTACCCTTTGATGTTTCACCCTCCTAAACCCCTCTGTCTTGACACAAACATCCTTCTGATTTTTCATTGCCATTCTCTTCCTTTTGGTTTCTTTGCCTGAAAATTGTTATTTCACTCCTACCTCTCTCTATTCCAGTCCTGTTCATTCTTAAGATTTCAGCTTAGTCTTCTTTCCAGAAACCCCAGACTCTTGCATCTGGGTTAAGGGCCCCTACTATCCCCACATAGTGTGTAGTGGAATTAGAAAGGGGCCCTTGTGTGAAGATAGTGTGCAGTGGGAGGAGCACACGTAACACGGATGGCGCTCTCTTCACATAGCACACCTGATACTGTCTGATTATGTACTTGCCTGCAGTCCTTTCTTGTTAACCACACTCTCCCAAACTCAGAGTAGGAATTCTGGTACTTAGCAATTTCTCAGTAAAAATTGTTAAATTAGTTCATGCATTAATTAAGAAAAGTAATTTTAAATGTGTTGACTGAAAAACTTCAATTTAGTTCAGTCGCTCAGTCGTGTCCGACTCTTTGCGACCCCATGAATCGCAGCATGCCGGGACTCCCTGTCCATCACCAACTCCTGGAGTTCACTCAGACTCACGTCCATCGAGTCCGTGATGCCATCCAGCCATCTCATCCTCGGTCATCCCCTTCTCCTCCTGCCCCCAGTCCCTCCCAGCATCAGAGTCTTTTCCAATGAGTCAACTCTTCTCATGAGGTGGCCAAAGTACTGGAGTTTCAGCATCATTCCTTCCAAAGAAATCCCAGGGCTGATCTCCTTCAGAATGGACTGGTTGGATATCCTTGCAGTCCAAGGGACTCTCAAGAGTCTTCTCCAACACCACAGTTCAAAAGCATCAATTCTTTGGCACTCAGCCTTCTTCACAGTCCAACTCTCACATCCATACATGACCACAGGAAAAACCAT
>SJYT01030581.1:58193-88167 GCA_006410635.1 Cephalophus harveyi
ACAGGAAAAACCATAGCCTTGACTAGACGGACCTTAGTCGGCAAAGTAATGTCTCTGCTTTTTAATATGCTATCTAGGTTGGTCATAACTTTTCTTCCAAGGAGTAAGCGTCTTTTAATTTCATGGCTGCATTTGTTTAAAAGTCCCAGAACCTCTTTAAACATCAGATAAGCCTGTTGGTATGTTAGTAAATAAATATATTGCCTGCAGATTGAATATAATGAAAAGTGTTAATGTACAGCAGATAGTATTGCATTTAGTTTATATTTCAATATTTCAATACAAAATATTTCAATATTTCAGTATTTCCTTACCAGAAAAGAAAAAAGAAAGAAAGAACAAGATAATGGCTTTCAGAGAAAGAATTACTAGAACACCTTAATAAAAAATAGACTTGGGACATCCCTGGTGGCTCACTGGTAAAGAATTCTCAGGAGACACAGGTTGGATCCCTGATCCAGGAAGATCCCATGTGCTGAGGAGCAACTAAGCCAAAAATGTAAATGTCATGAATTGTAACATTTATTCTAATTATTTTAAACTACTTTTTTGATGCACATAAATACTAACATAGATTCAAATAATAAATCTGGGACATAATTTTCTTTATTGGAATNTAATAAAAAATAGACTTGGGACATCCCTGGTGGCTCACTGGTAAAGAATTCTCAGGAGACACAGGTTGGATCCCTGATCCAGGAAGATCCCATGTGCTGAGGAGCAACTAAGCCAAAAATGTAAATGTCATGAATTGTAACATTTATTCTAATTATTTTAAACTACTTTTTTGATGCACATAAATACTAACATAGATTCAAATAATAAATCTGGGACATAATTTTCTTTATTGGAATCTCATTGTTTTCTTATTAAACTTGAATATCATTGGAAGTTAAATGCTACAAATAAGCTTATATTTGTGTAATATTTTATTGATAAGAAAATTTGAAATAGTTTTCAAATTGATTGACAGGTAAAGGTTTAAGTTTAAGATTAAACTTGTTTTTCCTTGAGAAAGGCTTTTATGGTCATAGAACCTAGGTTAGTAGCAATTTTCTGTGCTGCTATATCATTTTGTGTACATATTATTGTTAAAGAGTAGGACATGACTGAGTGACTGAACTGAACTGAACTGAATGTACTGCTGGCCTTTAAGTTTCCAAATTAGCACTTTTTCTTTTGAAATGACTATATACAGAGTTATGTTAAATAAGAACAACATAAGTTTAAGATTAAACTTGTTTTTCCTTGAGAAAGGCTTTTATGGTCATAGAACCTAGGTTAGTAGCAATTTTCTGTGCTGCTATATCATTTTGTGTACATATTATTGTTAAAGAGTAGGACATGACTGAGTGACTGAACTGAACTGAACTGAATGTACTGCTGGCCTTTAAGTTTCCAAATTAGCACTTTTTCTTTTGAAATGACTATATACAGAGTTATGTTAAATAAGAACAACCTCCTGCACCCCTCTTCCAAGCTGAGCTGTTCCAAGTTAATCAGAGAACTGTCTTTGTAGGTTCTCTTCTATGCTTTTTTCTGATTTGGATATGTTTCTTTCAGTGCTGTTACCACATTGCTTTATAATTATTTGGTTTAGGTCCGTTTCTAAAATACTTCCATGGTTCTCTACCCTGGCTGCACATTAGAATCACATAAGGCATTTTTCAAGAAATCCAAATATACTGACATTTCTTCCCCAAATTTTGATATCAGTCTGGTTGAGGTGAAAACTGAGTGTCATATATTTTTTTAAATCATCCCAAGTATTAATCACATGTAATTTATCTATATGTCCCCTATCCCTGCTTCTTTCTCATCTTGAAGTCTCATGCAAAAATGGTACCCATTTTTGTTGAATAAACTGGTTAACTTTTGTAAAGAGACAAAATTGCCTTGATTAGCTGGGATAGAGAAAATCTAAATATGCTGTTTCTAATTTGTATACAGACATACCTCACCTGATGGAAAAATGCATCACAGAAATATTGATAATGAAGTACAGTTTCCAAAAAATAAATTACATTTCCCAAAGTTTTATAGAAGTTATATTTTGAATATATATTCAGAATATAGAAGTTATATTCTGAATATATATTCAAAATATATATTTTTTGAATAGAGGAACACATCTTAAAATGTTTAAATTATAAATTTTAGTAAGCATTTTGAATATGTTTAAAATATAGTTCAGATATTAACCCTCTCACTTCACCTACCATCAGAAAAGTGTTAGCCACTTGTTTGTAAAACTTAAAATTGCACGGTGAGAGTTTCTTCTCCAGGGAAAAAGGAGGTTGCTAATTAGCCTGGCACTACCATGACTTTACTGTGCTCACAATCACAATATGAATCCACAGCCTGCAGCCTAACTTCTTCCATGGAGGGGATGATTGAAACAAAGCTAGAGCCATGGGCTTGGTCCCCACATGGATCAATCACGTTTCAAGCTTAAGCACAGAGGGTTCCCCAAAATCCAGTTATTGACTGATGTAAGAATTCATTTTCCAAATAACTAAAAGCTGCGAAATCTTTCATGGGTGCCTAGTCCATTATTTTTAGCTCTTTCATCTAAAGGAATTTACTGAGTGCTTTGTTGCTTGTTCTCCACCGCTGTTTCTTATTTGTTGAGGGTATCTGTTCTGTTGAGGGTAGCTGTTGATATTGTTTATTTGGTATCTGTCCTGTGGTTTTCATCCTAACATAAAGTGCCTGTTCTTTCTCCTCTCCCCTTCCCACTGAGCTTCAGAGGGCTTGTAAAGGTGATCTGGCAACCCCTGTGTGCACTGGTATTAAAAAAAAAAAAGACATTTTCCTCATTTACTTGTGATATTTTTAAAGAATATTATTTAAATGGATTACTTTTGTATTTAAGAAAATAATTTATATCTATATAAAAGGAAAAAATAATATCCAGATCAAGTATTAGGGCATATTTATCTCAAGCAACACTTTGGTGTATATTTTAACAGCTTGGATGAGTAAAAGAAATACTTAATTCAAATTGTTTTTTGAGCTCCCACCTGGCCATCCTTAGGTGTATTAAATCAAGGACTTTTTTCCCTGTGGAAAGTTAAATAGCAGGTGTGGTACTTAATGAACTGCAGCAACTTGGGCTTATTGGTGTGGCAAATAGATTGTGATATTCATTTCCAATTAAAGTTCTTTTGCAAAGATCAATGAAGCACATTTTCACAAATTGAATCACACAAAACTAATAAACAAAATTCTTCTACCCTTGTTGATGGCAAATTATTATTTCTTTAACATTTAAAATCCCATCACACTCTTAATTATAAGATGCAAGTGCTAGGAAAGATCAAATATTTATTTACACATATGTTTGTGTTTTATTTCCAATTACGAGAAAGGTAAAGGACATTAACTATCTGTGAGAAAGCTGTGTAGGAACAACTTTTTAAAGTTGAATTTTGGGCACCTTTGATCTATAAGCATTTTTTAGTTTACTAAATATCTTGCTTTTCCTAATGATTTAAAAGTCTGATCTTTGGTAAATTAGAAAAGAATCCTTTATAGCATAACCTTTAATTAATGAATGCATGCATTTACATTGGAAACAATAGGGTCTGTGGGAAGAAGAAAATAGCTTAAAACTTTGCCTTTTGAATTGCTGATTTGGTTCAGAAAAATTAAAATGTTAATTTAGCGATCTTAAATGTCACTAGTTTATTCCAAGAATCCATGAATGTTATGATATTCATTTTCAAAGACCTTGTCACCTTTCTCTCCCCTCTTAATATTTATTTTAAAGAAATAGTGTATACTTGAATAGCTTTCAAAGTTTTAATATTTTAATTAGCAGTTCAGGTTAACTGAAATGGAACCATCTCTGAAGCAAAGGGTAAGGTTTGAACGTGAATGTCTATTTTCAAAGAACAGAAAGGGGATATTTGGTGGATAGACATATAGAAGAGTTCCCCTTTGAGAAGATTCTAGAACTTAAGAATACTTTCTACACTGCAGTCTACTACTTCAAATGATGTTTTCAGTAGCACATGGGGTGAACTGTATATGATGAACGTTTCTAGGATGAAGAAAGGCTTATCAGATAGTAATCCCAAGCAGAGTGGCATTATGGTAACTTGTCAAGCGTTGTCTGTGTGGTCTCCCCAAAGAGGTCTACCCTAAGGGGAAAACAAATTAAAGAAAATGTTAAGGAAAATGTAAAGAATAATACCTCTTTGATGTTCACCCACCCCCCTCCTTTCTTTCTTCAACTCCACCCTTCCATTCAATGGCTCATCTATCCACACCACTTTTGAATTGTATAGGTCAGTAATTTAAAGAGAAAAATATTGTGGATATATGTTAAATTCATTCTGAAAATAAAGGGTTAAACATCCATCCATCCACATGCATGCATGCCACACATGAACATCTTTTATTTTATCATCATTTTTTTAAAAAAGTGAAATGCAGAAGTAGGGGGAAACTCAGTAAAGAAGACATTTCTTTAAACTGAATAAGCATAATTTCACAGAACCCATTAAATAAACAAATTTTTCTCATTTTGGCACATACTGGTTACCCTTGAAATAAATGAACAAAAGCCTGCAGTCTACCTTTTGAGAAGTATTACACCAAAAGACTTGTTTCAACATGTTGTACTAGTTGGAAAGGATGTAATTAACATTTCAAATGTAATGTACCTTCTGGTTATTAGGGATCTTGTTAAAACATACGTACTGGCTTGGTAGTTCAGAATAGGTTGTTATTTAGTCGCTAAGTCGTGTCCGACTCTTTGCGACCCCCCACAGACTATAGCATGCCAAGCTCTTCTGTCCATGGGATTTCCCAGGCAAGAATACTGGAGTATTTCCCTCTCCAGGGGATCTTTCTGACCCAGGGATTGATCCTGTGTCTCCTGCATTGGCAGGCAGATTCTTGACCACTTAGCCACCAGGGAAGCACCCTCACCCTGAGATTATTTCTAACAAGCTACCATGTGATATTGATTTTGCTCATCTGTGGCCCACACTTTGAGTATCATAGAATGAAACAATTTCCCCCCTAGTGATATTAGATAACCTGTAAAGTGTTACCCTTTCTAGAACTTTTAAGGTAGAGGAGTGTATTATGATGAAAATCTTTAAAGATGAAAAGAAATTAATCTGCAATGATGATATTATCAAGGCATCATTTGGGGGGATGTTAATCTCTTAATCAAACAATCATTTACAAGTTATTTTGCCCTCAGATCAAATCATCCCACATTAAGTATTACTGCTGTTATTCTACTTGGAAAATGCCCTCATCAACATGTGTTTCTGATTGATGCTTTCTTCAGACCATTATTATTGGTCAGCTTCCTTTGACAAGTGTTCTAGTCACAAATGAAGAGTAGCATTGATGTGAAGTCCAGTTATTTTTCTATTATTAGCAGACTGAGGCAAAAAAAGGAAGAGAAATGGAGTTATTTTTTTTAAGAGATAATAATAGCTTCTACTTTGGTGGGATTTTATAATTTCCAAAGTTCTTGCACCAATTAAGATGCCCTCCATAAGCTTGAGGATTATGCCTCTTTCCCCCAAATAGTTCCAGCATCCAAATCTAGTGTATGGCAACTGTTAGGTGCAGTGGGTTGAACAGTGGCCTCCCCTCAAAAGATATGTAAACATCTAGAACCTATGCTGCTGCTGCTGCTAAATCACTTCAGTCGTGTCGGACTCTGTGTGACCCCATAGACAGCAGCCCACCAGGCTCCCCTATCCCTGGGATTCTCCAGGCAAGAACACTAGAGTGGGTTGCCATTTCCTTCTCCAATGCATGAAAGTGAAAAGTGAAAGGGAAGTCACTCAGTCGTGTCCGAATCTTCACGACCCCATGGAGCCTACAAGGCTCCTCCGTTCATGGGATTTTCCAGGCAAGAGTACTGGAGTGGGGTGCCATTGCCTTCTCTGAGAACCTGTGAGTGTGACCTTATTTGGAAAAAAGGTCTCTGTGTATGTAATTAAGCTAAGAACCTGGGTATGAGAAAATCCTGGATTACACAATTCAGTTCACTTCAGTCACTCAGTCATGTCTGACTCTTTGTGACCCCATGGACTGCATCACACCAGGCCTCCCTGTCCATCACTAACTCCCAGAGTCTACTCAAACTCATGTCCATTGAGTTGGTGATGCCATCCAACCATCTCATCTTCTGTCATCCCCTTTTCCCTCCCACCTTCAATCTTTCCCAGCATCAGGGTCTTTTCAGATGAGTTAGCTCTTCGCATCAGGCAGCCAAAGTATTGGAGTTTCAGCTTCAACATCAGTCCTTCCAATGAACACCCAGACAACCATCAAACTGTTTAGTTGAAATGATTGGTGCTTCTAATCATTTCAGCTAAATGACTAGTTTTTTCAATGATATGAAAAGAGGCAGAAGTTAAGAAAAAAGTTAGGTGTACAATTTCTGTTGGAAGATAGATATGGGCTTGAATTGTGGTTCTACCATCCAGGGACTGGGACCCTTGGGCCAGACATTGGACAAGTTATTTAACCTCTCTGTGCCTTAGCTCCCAGGGATAAAAATTGTATTTTCTTTCAGAAGTGTGAGGATCAATTGAGACGAAATGTTATGGTCCAGCCATGTCATTACTGTCAGGTGTCAGGTACATTGTAGATGTTCAATCAGTATATTTTGAATGTATTCACTCAAGCCTGTAGTTGGACTAAAATAATAAGATATTGTAACCATTCTAATTGTTCAAGCAGTTCCATAATCATCATATGTTCTTAAAAGTTCAGTCCAATCTATGAACTATGTGAAGTTATATAAAAGGTACAGAATCTAGATTTCAAATTCTTTTTTCTTTATTCTTTACATTATCTCATGAGTCATGAGACTTTCAAAGATCTGCTACTAGGATAGGCTGCATTTCCTTGAGTTGAGAGTAAAAACGTAAAATATAGTTTAGGCTTCTTCCTTTCCTTTTTCTTTTTTAACGTTTGTTCCTCTGAAATTGTTTTCTACTTCCTGATTGAAAAGTCTGGAATCTGTTGGCCTGCAGGGGACTTTGAAAAAGGCCCATTTAGTTAATCAGTCACTTGTCTGATTGATACTAGGGCATCAGTGGGTTATAGATCATGAAATGAATGATCTGACAGTAAATTAATTTNAATTGTTTTCTACTTCCTGATTGAAAAGTCTGGAATCTGTTGGCCTGCAGGGGACTTTGAAAAAGGCCCATTTAGTTAATCAGTCACTTGTCTGATTGATACTAGGGCATCAGTGGGTTATAGATCATGAAATGAATGATCTGACAGTAAATTAATTTGATGTAATCTATGTGCAGGTTCTTGGAGACTCTATGGTAGGAGATCACTTATAAAATCTAAAGAGAAGCTATTTGTCTATGTGAAATTCAGTTTTATTCTGAATTCATGTTGTATATCAGTGCATGAGCAAGAGGTAATTGATAATATAAAAGAGTCCTTAAGCATATTTTGGCTAAAAGGTATCACATTGAATGTTAGCACTTTGGACCCCCTCACTTCACTTCTCTTGCTTAAACTTGCTGAAAACTGGGAATTACATATTTTGGAAGTTCATTTAAACACATGCTTATTTTCCCACTAATTTATTATTGTAAGCATTATTGAAGTATAATTGATTTATAATACTAGTTTCAGGTGTAGTGCATAAAGATTCAGTATTTTTACATGTTATACTGCATTAAAATTTATTACAAGATAATGGTCAAAATTCCCTATGCTGTACAATGTGTCCTTGTTGCTTATCTATTTCATAAATATTAATTTGTATCTCTTAATCTCTTACCCCTATCTTGCCTTGCCCCTTTACCTCTATTTTTTTTTTTTTTTCTCCTATACATACCCAAGAGTGGAATTGCTGAATCATATGATAGTTCTAATTTTAGTTTTATGAGGAATCTCCATATTGTTTTCCATAGTGGCTGTACCAATTTACATTCCTACCTACAGTGTACGAAGTTTCCTTTTCTTCATATCATCATCAAACATGTGTTGTTTTCATTTGCCTTTCTTTAATAATTATCAGTGTTGAGCATCTTTTCATGTACCTGTTAGCCATCTGTATATTTTCTTTGGAAAAACGTCTATTCAAGTCTTCTGAACATTTTTATTTTTTTGACTGGTTGTTTCATTTTGCTATACTGTTTATATGCCAATACCATACTGTTTTGATTTCTGTAGCTTTATAGAATAGTCTGAAGTATGAGAGGTGATACCTCCAGATTTTTTTTTCAAGATTACTTTGGCAGTTTGGAGTCTTTTGTCATTCTGTACAGATTTTAGGATTATTTGTTCTAGTTATATGAAAACTTCTTGGGTATTTTTACAGGGACTGTATTAAATCTGTGGATTGCTTTGGCTAATATGGTAATTTTAATGTTAATTCTTTCAGTTCAAGAGCATTGGGCATTTTACATTGTTTTGTACCATCTTTAATTTTTTTCATCACTGTCTATCCTTTTTCAGAGTATTCACCTCCTTCGTTAAGTTTATTCTTGTTTTTGATAGAATTTTAAATGGGATTTTTTTTAACTTTCTCTCTCTGATAGTTTATTATCACTGTATAGAAAAGCAGCAGATTTCTATAAACTAACTTTGTACACTATAACTTTACTAAATTCATTTATCAGCTTTCATAGCTTCTGAATAGATACTTTTGGATTTTCAATATAAAGTATCATGTAACCTGCTAATAATAAAAGTTATACTTCTTCCCTTCCAATTTTGGATGCCTTTTATTTCTTGTCTAATTGCCATGACTAGGACTTCCAAAACTATGTTAATATGTTAAAAGTGGCAAGAGTGGGGATCCTTGTCCTATTTCTGAATTTAGAAGAAGAGCTATCACATTCTCACCATTGAGTGTGATGTTAGCTATGGATTTGTCATAAATGGCTTTATTGGGTTGAGATATGTTCCCTCTATACCCATTTTGAGTGTTATCATGAATGACAATTGACTTTTTTCAAGTGTTTTTTCTGCATCTATTGAGATAATCATGCAATTTTTAACATTTTTGTTAATATGCTGTTATCACAATGATTGATTTACAAATATTGAACTATCCTTGTGGCCCTGAAATAAATCCAACTAGATCATGGAATGTGATCCTTTTTATATGTTGAATTTGGTTTGCTAGTATTTTGTTGAGGGTTTTTGCATCTATATTGATAAAAAATATTAGCCTGTAGTTTTCTTTTTCTTTTTTTGTAGTGTCTTTTCCTGATTGTGTAACTATGGCCTCACAGAATGAGTAATATATATATTTAAATCTGATATGTCAGATTTATATTTTTAGGTCTATTTCATCAAAATCAAAAAGTAAGGAAAAAGTGTCTCTATTAATCAGAATTTCTCCCCTCTTTTTTTATGTTGTAGTTATATAAATCTACTACTGATTGGTGTTTCCTATTATAGCTTCTTACTGTATGAATACATCAATTCATGTGATAATAACAATCATAAAAATTAACATTCATTGACAAGTTACTAGGTTCCAAGCATTACTAAAGTAATTTGTGTATCTTTTCATGTGAGTCTGTCTGCGTGTGTATTTTAAGCTTGAAGGTCAAAGTACTAGTCTGCAAACTAACCTAAATTCTTCATGATGCAATTAAGTGAATCTAAGCACAGTGAAACTAAGTTAACTTCTTCAGCCGGGGACATCAAGGTGGTTAGGAAGGTATCATTGAAGCATCACATCTCTATGACAAAAAGAACAGTATCAATTCTGTGACACAGAAACAAAGATTTCTCATTCCATTCTATGAGAGGCACAGCTGCTCAAAGAATAAAGCTGGCTTTGAAGTAGAGATTTGTTCCATCTAAAATCAACTCTGGAATGCAGAGTATGACATGATGGGGCCAACACAGCAAAAAGTAAAATTTTTAAAAGTTCAAAATTATTTATAGTTCTTTGGTGCCAATCCTTAAAAGAATCACTATTTTATTTTGTGTATAGTTCCATCTTACTTTCTAGAAATAAATGTATTTCTAACAATATATATTCTCTTTGATATATTTGGAAAATCAGTTTAACCTTTAGTATTCTTCATTTACTCAATTTGATTAAATCAAACAACTGAATAGACAAGATAGAATCAAACAGCAGTATTCTCCATGCTCAGAAAGCAGCAACTCAGAAGGATTAAAAAGAAGAGTGAAATTAGTGGATGCTTGTATGCAGTACTTTATAGAATTTCTGAAATCTACTCAGATTTGAATGGTGGAGGGAGACATTTTTAAGTTTCTAGAACATATAGCTGAATATTTCCCCTGCTGTGCATGGAATCTTAAAAAAAAAAAATTACTTAGAAAAAGATCGAAAAGGAAGTTTTAGATTGTGGCATTTTTGTCTTGTTGGCTCCAGCTAAAGTCCATCTTTCAGGTAGGATTTTCCTCCAAATACTTTCCCTAGAGTATATAAATCAATGCAACACTGCCCAGTAATGATATCCTAACCTGGTGAAATATCATAGGACTGTAAAAGACTGCTTTTAGCAAAGGTCCCAACTTTGCCTCTACATCATCAATGAGATGTCAGCTTGAAAGTCCAGGTATGTTGGGGCCATTAGAGAGAAAAGGAAAAGAAGATAGATGAAAGAGGCCAGAAAGGGAACAATTTAAAATGAAAAGTTTATGGGACAAGCACAACTAGATCTCTTAGCTCCATGGGAATACAGTTGAAGATAAAGTAGAAAAAAATGGAAATGTTATAAGAAAATGAAAGGGCACTGCCTTATATTTGGTTTCCCAAGAAATACTCTGACATGGTAGTTAATTGAAAAGTGCTCTTGGGAGCACGTGTAAGAGAATGAGAGAAACATAATTGGGAAAAGGGAAAAGTTTTGGTGCATTAGTGAAGATGCCTCAGTCAATCCTATAGAAAGCCATGAATCTAGGATGGCCCTTCAGAGTTGTCCCAAGTCAAAGAAAGGGGATGGTGGCTGTGACCCCTGCATAAACCAGTCATTCTGTGCTGACTGGCCTTAGGAAGGGGGCAAAATCTTGAGCAAGGAAGTTTCTTTTTAGCTGAGAGCTATGTCTGGACCTGTTCCCAGGTACAGATCCTAAGATGCCAGTACTCAGCAGCTGGAGAAGTGAGTGTGTTGGCCGTGAATGAGGTATGTGGGTAGGATCATAGCATCAACCAGGACTCAGTCCTGTGCTTCTTGGGTCTACTTACTTCATATAATAAATTCACCTCATCTAAGAACAGTATTTCAAAGATTCTGATTGATTTCTTTCCTGGAGAAACTTAACCAGAGGAAGGCTCTTTAAGACAGGGAACAACCTTCACCACTGTAGTTGTTCTTGAGGCTGCAGCTGATAATCTTTGATTCTCTTCTTTACAACCATTCTGTATTTCCATCACCTATAGTTAACATCTCCTTAGGTCTGGTAGAGTGACCCAGACCCTTGCTCCTGATAGGTGTGAACACTTAGTCACTATGCCCTTCTCAGGCCACAGTTTTGCTTGTCCATTTACTGTCCAAATTGGCCAAGAGGGAAACCATGGAATGCCAAAGTATATCACTTGGGTCCCAAACATATTTTTTGCTGATTGCCCTTTTGTAACAGAGCCCTCTACCTCTTCCTGATCATCAGGATCAATTACTTTAGACAAGGTGGTGATTCCTCCGATTATTTCCTGCACTCTTGAAAGAAGCAAGAAGTGACCAGACAGAGGTCATAGCTTAAAGTTAAATGAAATTCTAACTGTCCCCCTGGTTGAAAGGTTTCCCCCTGAGAACTTAAAGTTGCTTACATTGCTTAAAATTGCAGAGATAGAAAGCAAAAATGCCACAATTGGTCCCTGGGAGTAATATTCCTCTTCATTCATGCAGATATTCCCCACGCTGACCTCTCAGCTGCAGTTTCAAAAGGCCATTCCACATGTCTCAGGCAAATAACTTCGGAGTATGTGATAAGACCTACAGTATCTATTATTCTGTTCCCATTTTCATACCTGCTTTTCTGTGGGGAAAAAAACCTGATCTAAGATTATTTTGTGTTCTTCCATGTTTTTTGAACAAATACTCTGTAAATCCTCTGATAGCGGAACTAGTTAAAGCCTTGTGATCAGAAAAGGCAAACCCATACCAGGAAAATGTTCATTCTAGTCAAGAATAAAGACCTTCCCAGGGTACAAAGTGTCAAATAAAAACATTTTCCATGATGTCGGTTTGTGGGATTCTTTGAGGACTTTTGCTATATTCCTGACTTAATATTAGTTTAATGGTAGGTTGTATGCTCAGAATGAATCAGCATTTGGGAGTGGAATCCTAAGATGTTTGGTCCACACACAGGTACAGCCCTGACACCATGGCTATTGGGATGCTTGATGATATAATAGATATGGGCTGATATCAAATGGCCAAGTCAATCTGTCCATTTAGGTGTGTTTTGGGTGTATGTGCCTCTTTGCTAGCAGATATTGAGGACATTGTCAAGTGTTTTAAAGCTGATGATTTATGGCCACTCTCATATGTCTCTCTACATGTACCATCTCCTTTCCTTTGTCCTCAAATTCCCAGTCTTTCTCTTTCCAGGCTCCCATTTACCACTGCCAGAGTCTTTTCGTAATCTTACCTTAGGTTACATTATTTTTTTTCTACATAAAGTAGATAGTTGGGTACACTACCTGAATCCACCCATTGGGAGGATTTCCTTCAACGTTGACTTCAGGACCACCCCTGTATGGGGATGAATCAGCAGTCCATTTTCAGAATACACCTACACACTGATCTGACTGATCAGTGAATCAGTTTTGCTCTTTTGCCTTCTCTGTCATTTACTCATAAGGGACCCCCATGTGGCCACCGATGTGAGCTGAAGGAAAAGAGCTGGCAAAACAGTAGATAATGACAGTCTGGGCCACTCGTGCAACTTCCTCATGTTTACTTACACCTTCTCATCCCACCAGTGCCTAATCCCAGATGAGTCTCTTCCATCTTACTACAGATTATTTCTGGATACCTCCAAATGTATGGTTTAGTGCTTATGGTAGAAACCAGTTTGTGACAGGCAGTTTGGGTCACATGCTTATTTGGTGTCCCATGGACAGTGGCCTGTTGCTGCCAGAGTCACAGGCATTAGCAGTTGATTTTTGAGTTGTGAGTAATTCTTTGAGGCAGATGGTTTGATCTTGCTCCAGATACTGAACTGTCTGTGCAGTGACTCTCCTATATGAGCTTTCCCTATGTCCCAAAAGGTATTTTTTCCAACCACAGATAGATATCCGCTATTATAGGGGCTTCCAGGTTGCATAGACCTGCTACAGAGCTCTTTCCTGCTCTGGAACCCACAACAAGCTGTCTACTTTTCATGTAACTCAGTAAATGGTTTGAAGTAGTATTCATAGGCATAGAATAAGCTGCCTCTAGAGCCTAAAGAAGCTTACCAGGCATTACGTTTCCTTCTTGTTTGTGGCAATTATGTGATGGAATAATTTGCCCTTTATTTTTGAAGAAGATGTACTGACATGCCTCAGACTGATGGTCCTCTGAAGCCCTCACTGATATGGAAAAATCCTAAATATTCACATAAGTGAACCAATTTTCTAAGCTGTCCAGACTCCTTCCGACTATATATGACAGAGGACAGAAGAGTTAATATAGCTTTGGAACAACACCATAACTGTGTACTGTTATTCATTCAACATGAATTCAAACTGCTTCTTATCCTCCTTCCTGATTAAGATGAAAAAGAAAATAATTGCAATATTCCAGATACATGAAACTGTGTTCATGTGCTCTATCAGAGATACTGTTTGTTATACATCTGATGCTCCAGATGCATTAGAAGAAATACTTGAGTTGACAGAGTTAAGTCGCTCAGTCGTGTCCAACTCTTTGCGAGCCCATGGACTGTAGCCTACCAGGCTCCTCCGTCCATGGGATTCTCCAGGCAAGAATACTGGAGTGGGTTGCCATTTCCTTCTCCAGGGGATCTTCCCAGCCCAGGGATCGAACCCAGGTCTCCCGTATTAGAGGCAGACGCTTTAACCTCTGAGCCACCAGGGAAGCCAAAAGTGCACTATAATTTATCAACATTTGTGTGGTTTAGGTAGGGGCCTGACTGATTAATTAAATGAAGATATTATGAGGACTACCATACTTCATGATTTTAAATCTTCAAGTGGCACTAATTTCTACAGATACTCCCTATTTGACTTTCCCCAGTATTCTGTCACTCCGGAAGCCAAGGAACCAATGAGAGTTCAGCCAAAAACCATTTAAATCCATTGTAATTACATATTTGGTGACGAGGGGATATCTAGATGAATTCATGGACCATTTGTGGCCTAAAACTGGGATATAGCATCTTTAACTTCCTTGCTTATATCTTATGTAATCCAGCAACTCTAACAAGAGTCATGATATGATACTTAAGTCTCCACAGATTAATGTCAAAAGTCTTCACATTATCTCAGTATTTCCTTTCCTTAACATTATCTGAGGAAATGGCCATAGATCCCTTAGGAGAAACCAAGTGAGTGATTACCATACGTCCTTTCCATGATGTTGCAGCATCATTTTTCAAGAGGTGGGCGATGGGGGTCAAACCTTTGCTTCAGTCAGTAGGTCCTGGATCTTAACATTGACTCAGGTCTGGTAAACTGGGTCAAGGGATCTTGACTTTTTATTGGTAGAGCTAAGTTCAGCCTCCTGATCATGCATACATTATTTCTTTAGAGTAGATAGACTGATAAATTCTTTTGTTGGCTGCCTGTCTATCTTGTATCAGGATCGCTGTAATAGTAACTATCTCCATGGTACTCTGAATATTGAACCACTGTGGCAACCACTCTCATCGTCTCATTCTTTAACCTTTTACTGTACTCTTTTATCTAAAAAAATGTACTGTAATCATCTCCAGTAAGATTAAAGCAAAAATGAAAACTTTATGAATAATCTAAAAAGATTAATGTTAGATCTCAATAACTTGCCAAAAGTAAAGACTATGAGGTATAGGAAATCTCTACTGCTGAATGAATCTCCTAGGCTGCCTCATTTCTTTGAATACAGCTGAACACAGACAAGTCTAAAGAGACAGAAATTGAAGCAAGGGAGAGCACACCACCAGTTAATGACCCAGGTTTCCCACTCCTGGGTGGGAAAAAGCCTCACGGTATTGGGGCCTCCAATGGAATGTCTAAGAAATCATGGTGCTGATCCAATCTATATAAATCCTTGGGGTTTGCTAAGCTTATTCATATATCTAAATAAATGCTTTGTCTTTTATAGTGAAGTTTTCTTGTTCAGTCATGTCCAACTCTGTGCAACCCCATAGACAGCAGCCCACCAGGCTCCCCCGTCCCTGGGATTCTCCAGGCAAGATAGGAGGGTAATGAATGTTTTCTGGCTCTTCTAAAACCAGCTGTATTATTCTGACATTCTATGCAAAATAAAACAAACTATAAGAATTGCCTATGGACAGTGGAAGTGAGAAATAGATTTAAGGGCCTAGATCTGATAGATAGAGTGCCTGATGAACTATGGAATGAGGTTCGTGGCATTGTACAGAAGACAGGGATCAAGACCATCCCCATGGAAAAGAAATGCAAAAAAGCAAAATGGCTGTCTGGGGAGGCCTTACAAATAGCTGTGAAAAGAAGAGAGGAGAAAAGCAACAGAGAAAAGGAAAGATAAAAGCATCTGAATGTAGAGTTCCAAAGAATAGCAAGAAGAGATAAGAAAGCCTTCTTCACCGATCAATGCAAAGAAATATAGGAAAACAACAGAATGGGAAAGACTAGAGATCTCTTCAAGAAAATTAGAGATACCAAAGGAACATTTCATGCAAAGATGGGCTCGATAAAGGACAGAAATGGTATGGACCTAACAGAAGCAGAAGATATTAAGAAGAGATGGCAAGAATACACAGAAGAATTGTACAAAAAGGATCTTCACGACCTGGATAATCACAATGGTGTGATCACTCATCTAGAGCCAGACATCCTGGAATATGAAGTCAAGTGGGCCTTAGAAAGCATCACTGCAAACAAAGCTAGTGGAGGAATTCCAGTAGAGCTATTTCAAATCCTGAAAGATGATGCTGTGAAAGTGCTGCACTCAATGTGTCAGCAAATTTGGAAAGACTTTGATGCTGGGAGGGATTGGGGGCAGGAGGAGAAGGGGACGACCAAGGATGAGATGGCTGGATGACATCATTGACTCGATGGATGCAAGTCTGAGTCAACTCCGGGAGTTGGTGATGGACAGGGAGGCCTGGCGTGCTGCGATTCATGGGGTCGCAAAGAGTCAGACACGGCTGAGCGACTGAACTGAACTGAATCTTGGCCAAGAAGTATATAGTTATAGAGAATGACTAGATTGCCTCATGAGAGTCAATTATATGCATTTCTCTTCTAAATTTTGTATGCAGTGATATCACATTGTTAACTTTATTTGACCAAGGGTATGAGTATCTATACTTTGGAAATCAATAAACATTATAATTCAGGGCTCTATCTTTTCTTTTTGTAAGATGGATGCTAACCATTTCTACCTGAAAACAAGAATGTGAGACTAGGTGACCAAAGAATTACTCGAAACCTTAAGATAAACCTTTTAAGCCAAGAACTTGAATTCCTTCTAGAAATTAAAAATCTATTTCTTCAAAAGGAACATGACTCATGGCAGGGATAGTGGGATTTTTTTCAAAACTACTATGAATAGAATACTTGAATATTTTTAGGCATTTGAAGATACCATACACTTTAAAAAGTTATATATATATATATGGAATCTAAAAAATACAGCAAATCAGTGAATAAAACAAAAAGAAGCAGACTCACAGATAAGAGAACAAACTAGTGGTTACAGTGGGAAGAAGGAAGAGGGAGGGGGAATGTAAAGTGGTGGGATGAAAAAGAAGGGTTATTATGGGATTATATGAACTCATCAGTAAAAACTTTAGAAAATTGTAAAGGACTATAGAACTTAAAGAATTTTTCATTCAGTGAAAAAAAGGGCATATATAGGTGAAACCCAAAATTCTTATTCTAGTTTATATACTCTAGGGCCCATCCTGGTGGCTCAGATGGTAAAGAATCTGCCCATAATGCAGGCAGTTGGGAAGATCCCCTGGCCTGAAAAATCCCCATGGACAGAAGAGCCTGGTGGGCTACAGTCCATGGGGTCACAAAAAGTCAGACACGACTGAGCGATTAAGCACAGCATATCCTATGTACTCTAAAAATGAGGCAAGAGTTGAAAGTTTTCATTTACATTGACAAATGTACTAGCATTCAAAACAGATGTTAAAATGAACACTTATCTCCAGCAGCCTCCAAGAAAAAAATTTCTTCACTAAGATTCCTATAGATAAGAGATTAGATTACATTGGTCCTGTTGTCTTTTACTTTTCTCTTGTCTTGATTCTGTCTTTATCAGCTTCTAGTTGGGGATGAACAGGGTTAGAATGAAAAGGCTAGTCTTCATTCTGTCAATTGTTTCTGTCTCTAATGAGTTTCTAAAAATAATTTGGTAGAAATAAAGTAAAAGTCTTAAAATACTTGAGGTATGTCTAACTATCAGAAATTCCAAACTATAATTTGCCTATGGCCCTAGTCCTAATATGTAATACTGACACTAAGGAGTAATCTGTTCAGTTCAATTGCTCAGTCATGTCCAACTCTTTGTGACCCCATGGACTGCAGCAATACAGGCTTCCCTGTCCAAGGAGTAATGGTTGGTTGTTTTTTTAAGTGACTTCCTTGGACAACTATTATGATAATTGCATGAAGCATGCATTTTGACGTTCAAAAATACCCAAATCAAGTGCTTTGTTTACACTGCTTGATATTGTCTTCATTTTTGAAATGTATCAATGGTGTTTCTGCCAACACAACATTTTTGATACTTCATGGGTATCCAACCACAGCAATCAAAATTATAAGTAAAAATTAAGAAATCAATAAATACCCAATCAAATAAAGCTACGATGATTGCTTCTGCTCAAAAAAAGGACTGAATTCAGTAAGGTACTATTTGGAGGTTGATTACATTCTTCATTAAGCAACTGCCTGAAATTTGAGTTAGCTGAGATGATGGAGATACCTTTTTTGGTAACATAATGAGGTAGGGTTGCTGCTCCTCCATCACAAGAAACTAAAAATCCAACGAACTCAGAACAACTTTTGGTACTATAGAAGTATATATTCATCATTCACTCCTCAAATGTCCATTGTTAGTCTATAATATAACAGATAAAAAGATGACAGAAAAGGAAAAATTACTAAAATGACTAATTTTAAATGTGTCATAATATAAGTGTAGGACTTAGACTGGATAATCCTAAATCTTATTTGCTTGATTAAATCAAAACTAATATTGTAATTTAATTTACCTCACTAGTTAATCTCTCTTCAAGACAGTCAAGTCATTCTACAGAATGCTTGAAAAGCAATTTGTTGTAAGAAATCCTCTTAAGATTTTAACATCTCTATTTTAGCCAAACAAAGCACGCTTCTCACTTTGTAGGATCACAGCATGCTTATTTCTTGCCTGCATCTAACATCATTTCATGTAAAATCTATCAATATGGATTCTTTCCTTTTAGAAATTGATACTATTTAAATACCATCTTATCTTTTTATTTTTAAAATATTTTATTGAGGGATGACTGACATATAAAAATATGTACATAGTATATTCACCTTGATGAGTTTGGAGATAAGTATCTATCTGTGAAATCATCACCACAATATATGTCACAAACATATCTATCATCTCCAAAACTTTCCTCCTGCCCTTTCTTTCTTTTTCTCATGATTAGAACACTTAATATAAGATCTACCCTCTTGGCAAATGTTTAAGTACATAATACAGTACTGTTAACGGTAGGCTTTATATAGTAGATATCTAAGATTTATTCATCTTTTATAACTGAAACTGTATCTTTGAGCTCCCTGTTGTCCTGACCTCCCAGCTCCCAGCAACCACCATCCTACTGTCTGATTCTGAGTTTGACTGTTTTAGATTCCTCATATAAGTTGTTGTTCAGTCACTCAGTTGGGTCCAACTCTTTCCAACCCCATGGATTGCATCACACCAGGCTTCCCTGTCCTTCACCATCTCCCAGAACTTTCTCAAACTCATGTCCATTAAATTGGTGATGCCATCCAACCATCTCATCCTCTGTCATCCCCTTCTCCTGTTTTCAATCTTTCCCAGCATCAGGGTCTTTTCTAAGGAATCAAGACTTTGCATTGGATGGCCAAAGTATTAGAGCTTCAGCATAAGTCTTTCCAGGTTCCCTTTCAGGGTTGATTTTCTTTAGGATTAACTGGTTTGATCTCCTTGCTGTCCAAGGGACTCTCAAGAGTCTTCTCCAATACCACAGTTCAAAAGCATCAATTCTTTGGTTCTCAGACTTCTTTATGGTCCAACTCTCACAACATGAGAGTTTTCTGTACATGACTACAGAAAAAACCATAGCTTTGACTAGATGGACCTTTGTTGGCAAAGTGATGTCTGTGGTTTTTAATAGGCTGTCTAGGTTGGAGATCAGTCCTGGGTGTTCTTTGGAAGGAATGATGCTAAAGCTGAAACTTCAGTACTTTGGCCACCTCATGCGAAGAGTTGACTCGTTGGAAAAGACTCATGCTGGGACGGATTGGGGGCAGGAGGAGAAGGGGACGACAGAAGATGAGATGGCTGGATGACATCACTGACTCAATGGACATGAGTTTGAGGGAACTCCGGGAGTTGGTGATGGACAGGGAGGCTTGGCGTGCTGCAATTCATGAGGTCACAAAGACATGACTGAGTGACTGAACTGAACTGAACTGAACTGAGGTAACCTTTCTTCCAAGGAGCAAGCATCTTTTAATTTCATGGCTGCTGTCACCATCTGCAGTGACTTTGGAGCCCAAGAAAATAAAGTTTGTCACTCTTTCCATTGTTTCCCCATCTATTTTCTATGAAGTGTTGGGACCAGATGCCATGATCTTAGTTTTCTGAATGTTGAGTTTTAAGCAAGCTTTTTCACTCTCCTCTTTCATTTTCATTGAGGCTCTTTAGTTCCTTTTTGTTTTCTACCATGATTTCTAATTATGAGTTTGAATATTTTATATTCCTCATATAAGTGGTATCATGTAGTATATGTCCTTCTGCAACTGGCCTATTTCACTGTGTAGTATAATGTCCTTCACCTTCATTTATGTTGATGTAAATGACAAGATTTATTAAGGCTGAATAATATTTCATTATATATATATATATATATGTATGTATATAAACACTATATTTTCTTTATTCAGTTATGTGTCCATAGATATTTAAGTCATTTCTATGTCTTTGCTATTGTGAATAGTGCTCTAGTGACTATAGGAGCACATCTTTGAGATCTTGATTTAATGATTTTGGAAATATACCCCAAAGTATTTTTTTCTGAATCATATGGTATATTTTCTGAATCATATGGAGGTATGGGTCAGCAGTGACCTGCTAAAGGGGTAGGGGCTCTGGGTGCAGCAGACCTAGGTACAGCATAAGCCCTCTTGGAGGAAGTCACCATTAACCCCACAGTAGACCCACCAGAACTTACACAGGACTGGGAGACATACTCTTGGAGGGCACAAACAAAACCCTTGTATGCACCAGGACTGGGGAGAAAGAAGCAGTGACCCCACAAGAGACTGACCCAGACTTGCCTATGAGTGTCCAGGAGTCTGCAGCAGAGGCGTGCGGCAGCAGTGATCTGGTGCAGGGTCAGGGGCATTGAGTACAAGCATTGTAGGCACAGGACCATTTGAAGGAGGTCTCCATTATCTTCATTATCTCCACCATAGTTTTGCCTCAGGTCAAAAACGGAGAGTGAACACAACCCTGCCCATCAACAAAAGATTTACTGGCCTTGGCCCCACCCATCAGAACAAGACCCAGTTTCCCCCGCAGTCAGTCTCTCCCAGCAGGAAGCTGCCATAAACCTCTTATCCTTCTACATCAGAGGGCAGACAGAATGAAAACCACAATCACAGAAAACTAATCAAACTCATCACATGGACCACAGCCTTGTCTAAATCAATGAAACCATGAGCCAGGCCGTGTAGGGCCACCCAAGATGGATGGGTCATGGTGGAGAGTTCTGACAAAATATGGTCCACTGGAGAGGGGAATGGCAAACCACTCCATTATTCTTGCCTTGAAAACCCCATGAACAGTATAAAAAAGCAAAAAGATAAGACACTGAAAGATGAACTCCCCAGGTTGGTAGGTGCCCAATATGCTACTGGAGATTGTGGAGAAATAACTCCACAAAGAATGAAGAGACAGAGCCCAAGTCAAAACAACACCCAGTTGTGGATGTGACTGGTTATGGAAGTAAAGTCTGATGCTGTAAAGAACGATATTGCATAGGAACCTGGAATCTTGGGTCCATGAATCAAGATAAATTGGAAGTGGTCAAACAGGAGATGGCAAGAGTGAACGTCGACATTTTAGGAATCAGCAAACTAAAATGGCCTGGAATGGGTGAATTTAACTCAGATGACCATTATATCTACTACTGTGGGCAAGAATCCCATAGAAGAAATGGAGTAGCCCTCATTGTCAACAAAAGAGTCTGAAATGCAGTACTAGTGTACAATCTCAAAAACAACAGAATGATCGGTTCATTTCCAAGGTGAACTATTCAATATCAGAGTAATCCAAGTCTATGCCCCAACCAGTAATGCTGAAGAAACTGAAGTTGAATGGTTCTATGAACTACTACAAAACTTTTTAGAACTAACACCCAAAAATGATGTCCTTTTCATAATAGGGGCCTGGAATGCAAAAGTAGGAAGTCTAGAAATACCTGGAGTAATAGGCAATTTTGTCTTTGGAATACAGAATGAACCACAGCAAAGGCTAATAGAGTTTTCCCAAGAGAACACACTGGTCATAGCAAACATCCTCTTCCAACAACACAAGAGAAAACTACACACATGGACATCAGCAGATGGTCAATACCGTAATCAGATCGAATATAGTCTTTGCAGTCAAAGATGGAGAAACTATATACAGTCAGCAAAACAAGACTGGTAGCTGACTGTGCTCAAATCATGAACTCCTTGTTGCCACATTCAGACCTAAATTGAAGAAAGTAGGGAGAACCACTAAACCATTCCAGTGTGATCTAAATCAAATCCCTTATGATTACACAGTGGAAATGACAAATAGATTCAAAAGATTAGATCTGATAGAGTGCCTGATGAACTATGGCCAGATTTCATGACATTGTACAGGAGGCAGTGATTAAGACCACTCCAGGAAAAGCAAAAAGGCAAAATGGTTGTCTGAGGAGGCCTTACAAATAGCTGAGAAAAGAAGAAAAGTGAAAGGCAAAGGAGAAAAGGAAAAATATACCCATGTGAAAGCAGAATTCCAAAGAATAGCAAGGAGAGATAAGAAAGACTTCCTCAGTGATCAGTGCAAAGAAATAGAGGAAAACAATAGAATGCCAAAGACTAGAGATCTCTTCAAGAAAATTAGTGATACCAAGGAACATTTTATGCAAGAATGGGCACAGTAAAGGACAGAAAACATATGGACTAATAGAAGCAGAAGATATTAAGAGGTGACAAAAGTACACAGAACATCTATATAAAAAAGATCTTCATGACCCAGATAACCAGGATGGTGTGATCACTCACCTAGAGCCAGACATCCTGGAATGTGAAGTCAAGCAGGCCTTAGGAAGCATCACTACCAACAAAGCTAGTGGAGGTGATGGAACTCCAGTGGAGCTATTTCAAATCCTAAAAGATGATGCTGTGAAAGTGCTGCACTCAATATGCCAGCAAATTTGGATAACAGCAGTGGCCACATGACTGGAAAAGGTCAGCTTTCATTCCAATCCCAAAGAAAGGCAATGCTAAAAAGTGTTCAGACTACTGCACAATCACACTCATCTCACAACGCTAGCAAAAGTGAAGTGAAGTTGCTCAGTGGTTTCTGACTCTTTGCAACCTCATGGACTGTAGCTCACCAGGCTCCTCCATCCATGGAATTTTCTAGGCAAGAGTATTGGAGTGGGTTGCCATTTCCTTCTCCAGGTGATCTTCCTGACCCAGGGTTTAAACCCAGAATTCCCTCATTGCAGGTAGATGCTTTACCATCTGAGCCACCAGTAATGCTCAAAATCCTCCAAACTAGGCTTCAACAGTACGTGAACTGTTAACTTCCAGATGTTCAAGCTGGATTTAGAAAGGCAGAGGAACCAGAGATCAAATTGCCAACATCTGTTGGATCATTGAAAAAGCAAGAGTTCCAGGAAAACATCTACTTCTGCCTTATTGAATATGCCAAAGCCTTTGATTGTGTGGATCACAACAAACTGTGGAGAATTGTTCAAGAGATGGAAATACCAGACCACCTTGCCTGCCTCCTAAGAAATCTGGGCAGGTCAAGAAGCTACAGTTAGAAATGGACATGGAACACCAGACTGGTTCCAAATTGGGAGAGAAGTACATCAAGGCTGTATGTTGTCACCCTGCTTATTTAACTTATATGCAGAGTATTTCATGCAAAATGCCAGGCTGGATGAAGCACAAGCTGGAATCAAGATTACTGGGAGAAATATCAATAATCTCAGATATGCAGATGACACCATGCTTATGGCCAAAAACAAAGAACTAAAGAGCCTCTTGATGAAAGTGAAAGAGGAGAGTGAAAAAGCTGGCCTAAAACTCAACATTCAGAAAACTAAGATTATGGCATCTGGTCCCATCACTTCATGGAAAATAGATGGGGAAACAATGGGTACAATGAGAGACTTTATTTTTTGTGGCTCCATAATTACTGCAGATGATGACTTCAGCCATGAAATTAAAAGACAGTTGTTCCTTTAAAAAAAAAAAAACAACTGTGACCAACCTAGACAGCATATTAAAAAGCAGAGACATTACTTTACCAACAAAGGTCCATCTAGTCAAAGCTATGGTTCTTCCAGTAGTCATGTGTGGATGTGGGAGTTGGACTATAAAGAAAATTGAGAGCCAAAGAATTGATGCTTTTGTACTGTATTGTTGGAGAAGACTCTTGAGAATCCCTTTGACTGCAAGGAGATCAAACCAGTCAATCCTAACGTAAATCAACCTTGAATAATCACTGGAAGGACTGATGCTGAAGCTGAAACTCTGACATTTTGGCCACCTGATGTGAAGAGCTGACTCATTTAAAAAGGCTTTGGTGCTGGGAAAGATTGAAGGTGGGAGGAGAAGAGGGACAGAGGATGACATGTTTGGATGGCATCACCAACTCAATGCACATGAGTTTGAGAAAACTCTGGGAGTTGGTGATGGACAGGGAAGCCTGGCGTTCTGCAGTCCATGAGGTCACAAAGAGTTGGACACTACTGAGTGACTGAATTCAGCTGAACTGATGGTATTTCTTTTTTTGAAATAATCCTTGGCAATGTACGACCGTAGTGGTCATACCATTACATTCCCACAATCAGTGTGTAAGTATTTTCTCCATATCCTAGCCAACACAATTTTTTTTTTTTTGGTAATAGCCATCTTAATAGGTTTGAGATATTACTTCATTATGGTTTTTATTTGCATTTCCCTGAAACTGAGTAATGTTAAGAATTTTACTTTTCAATTTACATTAAGTTCTGTGTGATAGGCAGAATTCCAAGATGATTCCCAATGACATTTGCCTTCTTCAATTCTGTCCCCTGGAGTGTGTACAGAACTTATGCTTGTGATAAAATAATTCAAGGGGTTATTGGACGTTGATCCAATCAATGGGCTGATTATTAACTGAAAAAATGAATAATCTAGATAAAATTTAGTTTACTTATCAATGGGTATTGCTAGTCTAAAAGGAGATTATCCTGATTGACCTGACCTAATCACATGAATTCTTTGCTTCTGGGTCTAAACTCAGATTCAAAATAATACATATGCTCTATTTCTGGCCTTGAAGTAGCAAATGTCATGTTGTGGAGAGGACATGGGGCAGGCAACAGTGAATAGTCTCTAGGAATTGATGACAGCCTCTGGTTGCTATCCACAGGAAATAGAATTCTGCCAACAGCTTTAATGAGCTGGGGAAGAGAACTCCAAGCATTAGATTGGACTGTAGTCTCAGCCAAAATCTTGGAGCATTCAGAATGAGTTATGAATATATTATTATGTCCCCAAAAATTGCATAATTTCACTAAAAGGAACAATTAGGGGAAACAATTTCAAAAGATTGAAAACTCTCATTGCTTAAAAAAAAATAAAAAAAGACTGGAAAATAAGTATTTTGAATACTTCCAGAAAGTAAGAGAAAAAGAGAGATGGAAAATACAAGAATGACCAAGGATTAACCCAAGAGGTCTAATACTCATTCAGCAACAGTCCTAGAAAGAGAAGGAAATTTTCAGCAATTGAAAGAACCAAATATTTAGGTTCAAAGAACTCACTGAAAATCCAGCACAATGAATAAATAACAGACACCCAGAATTACCATTGAACTACAGATTTAGAAGGAGTCTAAAGAGACGGAAATCTGGATGAAAATATTCTGAAGTTATTTCAGATTAAATAGAAAGTCACATACAAAGGAATGTGAATCAGATTAGACTCAACTTCTCATCAGCAACTCCAGATTCTTTGGTGGGGAGGGGGCAGATTGAATTTATTTTTTTTAAGCAAGTTCAGAGAGAGAAAATAACTTCCAATCTAATTTCCATAGATAGCTATAAGTATTAATCTGAAGGGATGTCTTCATTATATTTTAAAAAACAAAAGAAAGTTTACCTTCAGTATACTTTTTTTTTTCCTTAGCAATGTGCTTAGGAACGCACTCTAGCAAAAGAACTTCCTCTTAACCAAGAGAATAAAAACATAGCAACCAGGAAAAATCTAATCCATTTCAGGATAGCAGTGGAGATTATGTGGCATAACTGTCCACAAACTGAGGGAACAAATTACAAAGTCTAAGGGCTCTGACAGGGAGGTCTCCAGGGCAAAAAGTGGTCAGAAGACTACTAGAAGACATACCTAGAAGTTTCGCTTTTTTTTTTTTAACTTTTTATTTTATATTGGCATATAGTTGATCAACAATGTTGTATTGGTTTCAGGTATAACAGGGAGGCCTGGCGTGCTGCGATTCGTGGGGTCACAAAGGGTAGGACACGACTGAGCGACTGAACTGAACTGATACAGCAAAGTGATTTCAGTTATACAGATACATGTATCCATTCCTTTTCAAATTCTTTTCTCATTTAGGTTGTTACATAATTTAAGCAGAGCTCCCTGTACTATACATAGGTCCTTGGTACAAAAGGATACATGCACCCCAGTATTCATTGCAGCCAAAATAAGAAAGCAACCTAAATGTCCATTGACAGAAGAATGGATAAAGAAGATATATATATACATGGTGGAATATTACTCAACCATTAAAAAGAATTAAATAGTGCCATTTGCAGCAACATGAATGGACCTAGAGATTTTCATACTGAGTGAAATAAGTCAGAGAAAGAGAAATATATGATATTTCTTACATGTGGAATCTAAACTTATTTACAAAACAGAAACAGACTCATAGACTTAGAGAATGAACTGACAGTTACCAGTGGTGATGGGTGAAGGGTGGGGACAGTTAGAATTTTGGGATTGACATGTACATACTGCTATATTTAAAATGAGTGGAAATTTTCTTTTTAAATTAGGTATGTAATAAAGAATTCCCAACCCAGGGATCAAACCCCATCTCTTGTGTCTCTTGCATTGGTAGGCAGATTCTTTACCACTACGCCACCTGGGAAGCCCCATATAATAAAGAAAAATAATGCAAGGGGGGAAAAAGAATTGGAAACTAGGGAAAAAAATGCCCTCCCAAATTTGTAATCTAAATATTATATAAACTAAAATGATTTAAATAATAGAGATATTGTAAAAATTCACTTGACCTTAATGCTAGAAGCATCTCTTTTAATTAAAGTATTCTAGAGCAGTGATCCCCAACATTTTGACGCCAGGGACCAGTTTTGTGGAAGACAGTTTTTCCACAAATGGGGTTGGGATGATGGTTTTGGAGTGATACCAGCACATTATATTTATTATACATTTTATTTCTATTATTACTACATCACCTCCAACTCAGATCATCAGGCATTGAATCCTTGGGGTTGGGGACCCCTGTTCTAGAGTTTGCAGTATCCTAAAGAAAAACTTCAATATAACTGGCCTGCTTATTAAGCAATATTTATATCTTCAGAACATAGTTATAACAATAGAAATACTCTCTGGCATTATCAACTTTTACTGAGCCTGTGAATAAAGCCACAGGTACCATTTCAAGTCATAGAATTGAATGTAACTATTAACAGTCCTGACAATGTAAAAGGTTAACTGGCCAAAGACAAAATCTAGGAGATGATGAGAAGAATGGTTGAGTGCAAGAGAGATTTTAAGGCAAGTCAAGTCTTTAATCGGAGAAGGCAATGGCAACCCACTCCAGTACTCTTGCCTGGAAAATCCCATGGACGGAGGAGCCTGGTCGGCTGCAGTCCATGGGGTCGCTAAGAGTTGGACACGACTGAGCGACTTCACTCACTCAAGTCTTTAATATGTACATTTTACAAAACAGCAAGCTAAAAGATATTGTCAAAAATGTCAGGTTGAAAAGTCTAAGTTTAACATCTATCTTATTTTAAAATTTTAAGGCACTGTCAAATAGGAGAACAAGAAAAGAGAAAAGGGTAATGCAAGAAAAATAATCCCATCTTTCAGTAGTGAGGAATTAATAGATACTGCCTCAAGGAATAGAGAAGGCGATGGCATTCCACCTCAGTACTCCTGCCTGGAAAATCCCATGGACGGAGGAGCCTGGTGGGCTGCAGTCCATGGGGTCGCGAAGAGTCGGACACGACTGAGCGACTTCACTTTCACTTTTCACTTTCATGCATTGGAGAAGGAAATGGCAACCCACTCCAGTGTTCTTGCCTGGAGAATCCCAGGGACAGAGGAGCCTGGTGGGCTGCCGTCTATGGGGTCGCACAGAATTGGACATGACTGAAGCAACTTAGCAGCAGCAGCAGCCTCAAGAAATAGGGTTGTACACAGGTTAACTAAAGTTGCTGAACTCATTGTAGAACTAAAGCCTGAAGAATCAGATTTCTGGGGGAGAGGTGTCAGGAAGCTGTTTATCTGAGATTCTTTCATATTTGTTTTTTCAAAAGTTTGGGTGACTTAGGTATGCTGCTGCTGCTGCATTATTTTAAACTAAATTGTATTGGACCATCAGTAGAAAAAAATTAAAAACAAACTATGAAATATATAGCCAAACACTATAAATACTGGCATATCTGTACATATTTTTTTAAATGAGATATATTTAATAGTTTTCTTTAACAGCTGTATTGAGATTTGATATAGTGTAAGCTTAAGGAATACGCCATGATTTAATATGTGTATACACCACAAAATGATTACCACAATAATGTTAATAATCCACATCTCCTCACATAACTATCATTTTTTGTCAATGCTGATAACATTTAAGATCTACTCTTTTAGAAAAAAAAAACAAAACAAAAAAAAAGCAAAAAAAAAAAAAAGATCTACTCTTTTTCAAGCAATGTAGAACTGTACTGTTACTTACAGTCACCGTGCCGTAATTTGATACCCAGAACTTAGTCATCTTATAGCCAGCAGTTTGGAGTCTCTGGCTGTTTTCCCCATGCTCCACAACCCTTAACCCTGGCAACCACCTTCTACTCTCTGTTTCTATGTGTTTAGTGTTTTTAGATTCCACATGTAAGTGAAAACATACAATGTTTGTGTTCCTCTGTCTGGCTATTTCACTTATTATCAGTATAATGGGCTCTAGGTTCATTCATGATATCACACAAGGCAGAATTCTCTTTTTCTGGCTAAATAATATTCCATCATATGTATATACACATCAAGTATTTTGTAATTCATTCATTACCAGTGGACATCTAAGTTATTTTCATGTCTTGACTGTTGTAAATATTATGCCAATGAACATGGGGGTGCAGTTATCCCTTTGAGATAGTAATTCCATTTCCTTTGGATATATATCCAGGAGTAGAATGGCTGGATCATGTGGTACTTCCATTTTCAATTTTTTTGAGAAACCTACAGAATGTTTTCCATAGCAGCTGTACCAATATACACGCCAACCAATGATGCACTAGGATTCTCCTTTCTCTGCAGCCTTGCCAACGCTTGTGTCTGTTACCTTTTCTGTAATGGCCATTCTGACAGGTGTGAGGTGATATCTCATTGTGGTATTTATTTGCATTTCTCTGATAGTGACATTGAACATCTTTTTGTGTATCTATTGGTCATTTGAGATCTTGGGGAAAATCTTTTCAGATACTCTGCCCATTTTTAGCCAGTATTGTCTTTGTTGTGCTTTTGTTTTTTTGCTATGGAGTTGTATTAACACCGTATCAGATAGATGGTTTGACAATATTTTCTCCCATCTTGTAGGATGCCTTTTCACTTTGTTGTCATTTTTTCCTGTTTTATTGTGTAGAAGTTTTTTACTCTTATGTAATCAAGATTGCCAGGAGAAATATCAATAACCTCAGATATGCAGATGACACCACCCTTATGGCAGAAAGTGAAGAGGAACTAAAAAGCCTCTTGATGAAAGTGAAAGTGGAGAGTGAAAAAGTTGGCTTAAAGCTCAACATTCAGAAAACAAAGATCATGGCATCTGGTCCCATCACTTCATGGGAAATAGATGGGGAAACAGTGGAAACAGTGCCAGACTTTATTTTTGGGGGCTCCAAAATCACTGCAGATGGTGACTGCAGCCATGAAATTAAAAGACGCTTGCTCCTTTGAAGGAAAGTTATGTCCAACCTAGATAGTATATTCAAAAGCAGAGACATTACTTTGTCAACAAAGGTCCATCTAGTCAAGGCTATGGTTTTTCCAGTGGTCATGTATGGGTGTGAGAGTTGGACTGTGAAGAAAGCTGAGCGCCGAAGAATTGATGCTTTTGAA
>SJYT01030581.1:88302-111405 GCA_006410635.1 Cephalophus harveyi
TCCCTTGGACTGCAAGGAGATCCAACCAGTCCATTCGGAAGGAGATCAGCCCTGGGATTTCTTTGGAAGGAATGATGCTGAAGCTGAAACTCCAGTACTTTGGCCACCTCATGCGAAGAGTTGACTCATTGGAAAAGACTCTGATGCTGGGAGGGATTGGGGGCAGGAGGAGAAGGGGACGACCGAGGATGAGATGGCTGGTTGGCATCACTGACTCGATGGACGTGAGTCTGAGTAAACTCCGGGAGTTGGTGATGGACAGGGAGGCCTGGCGTGCTGCGATTCATGGGGATGCAAAGAATCAGACATGACTGAGCGAGTGAACTAAACTGAACTGAACCCCCCGTGTGGATTTTTACTTTTGTTGCTTGTACTTTTGGTGTTATATCAAAAAAAAAAAAAAGTGCAAGGAACAATCACAAGGGGCTTTCCCATTTTTACAGTTTTTGTTCTTATGTTTCAGTCTTTAATCCATTTTGAATTAATTTGTGTGAGTGTTGTTAGATAAGGGTCTGATTTAATTATTTTATTAGTAAATGCTAAATTTTCTAAACACCAGTTATCTGAGATGTTTTTGTTTTTGTTTTCCCCCAATTGAGCATTCTTAGCTCACTTGTCAAATATTAGTTGATCGTATATTTATAGTTTTGTTCTTGGCTTCCAGTTCTGTTCCACTGATCTCTTTGTTTTTATGCCAATACTATACTGTATTGATTGCTATAGCTTAGTAATAATGTTTGAAATGAGGATGTGTGATGATTCTAGTTCTGTTATTCTTTCTCAAAATTGCTTTAGCTATTCAGAGTCATTTGTGGTTCCATAAGAATTTTAGGATTTTTTTTTTAAATTTCTTTGAAAAATGCCATTGGAATTTTGATAAGATTGGAATGAACCTATAAGTGACTTTGAGTAGTAACATTTTAGCAATGTTAATTCTTCTGATTCATGCACATATATTTTCAACTTCTTTCATTAATGTCTTATAATTTTCAGTCTATAGATCTTTAACCTCCTTGGTTAAATTTATTCCTAAGTATTTTATTATTTTGTCCATCTACTCAAGGCTTTGGTTTTTCCAGTAGTCATATATGGATGTGAGAGTTGGACTATAAAGAAAGCTGAATGCCAAAGAATTGATGCTTTTGAACTGTGGTGTTGGAGAAGACTCTTGAGAGTCCCTTGGACTGCAAGGAGATCCAACCAGTCCATCCTAAAGGAAATCAGTCCTGAATATGCATTGAAAGGACTGATGTTGAAGCTGAAACTCCAATATTTTGGTCACCTTATGCAAAGAACTGACTCATTTGAAAAGACCCTGATGCTGGGGAAGATTGAAGGCAGGAGGAAAAGGGGACAAGAGAGAATGAGATAGTTGGATGGCATCACCAACTTAATGGACGTGAGTTTGAGTAAACTCTGGAAGTTGGTGATAGACAGGGAAGATTGGTGTGCTGCAGTCCATGGGGTTGCAAAGAGTTAGACATGACTGAGTGACTGAACTGAACTGAACTGAACTGAATGCTATTGTAAATGGGAATGCTTTTTCTTATTTCTTTAATATAATTTTCTAAGTGTATGGAAGCACAACTGATTTGTGTATGTTGATTTTGTAGATGAAGGTTTTATATGTCAGTAATTATATTGTTAGCCCTAGTAGGTTACCGGTGGAGAAGGCAATGTCACCTAACTCCAGTACTCTTGCCTGGAAAATCCCGTGGACAGAGGAGCCTGGTAGGCTGCAGTCCATGGGGTCTGCAAAGAGTCAGACACGACTGAGCGACTTCACTTTCACTTTTCACTTTCATGCATTGGAGAAGGAAATGGCAACCCACTCCAGTGCTCTTGCCTGGAGAATCCCAGGGACGGGGGAGCCTGGTCTATGGGGTCGCACAGAGTCGGACATGACTGAAGCGACTTAGCAGCAGCAGCAGCAGTAGGTTACAGGACTGACACACATTTAAGCTAACCAGATAAACTTACATATAATGAGATATCAGATTTTAAAATAATTAAAAGAATTTTCTATTTAGTTAATCTAGTTTCTACTCCAGAATGGTCTCTAAATTAACTTCCAAATTTCAAATAGATCATAACTTATATAACCAAGTAAGTTCCAATACAGTAAATAATTTTTCTGAGCGTGATTAATAAAATTGACTATCTGCCTTACTGAGCTTGAATAAGGGAAAATGAACAATGAGATAGAAAGAACCCAGCAATACTAATGAGATGAAAGTATTCAGAACAGTTCTAAGTCTCAAACTCAACCATATGTAAATTGCTTGTGAAGAATAAATGGATTTTTGTTCTCTCACTTTAATAATGGTTTCCACTTCCATCATAGAACTTTTCTTTTTTCTTAACCAATATACTTTCAGCAAAAGCACATTTATCAGGTACCATTTATTGAAAACACTGTTCTATATTCAAGAGAGTATCAATATGTATTGAAAAAGGAGATATATGTAGATGGCTATGCATTTGAATGACCTTTTAAAACCTGACATCCTTGTGTAGAGGAGATAACACTTAATAAAGTCAAAGTCATTGTTTAACTTTTAAAAATCAGAATGTCATGGCTTTGAAGGATTTGAAATAAAAACTGAATTGCCTAGTACTGTGGAAATTTCAACCTGACTCTGATTTTAAAGCTTTAGAAAAAAATCAAAAGGCGGTTTCGGTGCATAACTCCTTGCTTTTTTATAAATATGTATGGCTTAAAGAAATTATCATTTTTACTATTGGTAAAATTGACAGGTTCTTTTAAATCCTACTTTATTCAATATGATTCAATGCCTTTCTTTATGTTATCCAGAAATGAAGTTTAATGTTTTAAAGTTTAGTGTTTCTCTTATTTTTAATAATTAATGAAGATTAAGATTAAATTTGAGTCTTTTTTCAATGTGATCTTATCTGAAGTGTCATTCAAATAATGGAACTGGAACTCCTGAAATTGTGCTTGCAGTTTCAGATCAAATTATCCTCTGACATTATCCCTGTAACAAAGAAGTAGACAGACACAATCCTAAACCACTTTCTCCAGATGATCTTTCTTCTTATCTGGTGTAAAGTATTTCCCTTTGTTCTAGTAATTGAGATCTTGCTGCTGCTGCTGCTGCTTAGTCGCTTCAGTCGTGTCCGACTCTGTGCGACCCCATAGACGGCAGCCAACCAGGCTCCCTCGTCCCTGGGATTCTCCAGGCAAGAATACTGGAGTGGGTTGCCATTTCCTTCTCCAAAATTGAGATCTTAATTTATGCATATTTGCCTAAACCCTTCCCTTAAACCTCAGTTCAAGTGAATGAGTTATTTTTTGTTCCTAGTTATTGGTTTATTTGTTGACCTATTTATCAGATTTTTTTATCAGAGTTTTGCCGAGAGAACACACTGGTCATAGCAAACACCCTCTTCCTACAACAAAAGACTCTACACATGCACATCAGCAGATGTCAACACCGAAATCAGATTGATTATAATCTTTGCAGACAAAGATGTAGAAGCTCTATAGTAAAGTAAAGTAAATGTTGCTCAGTCATGTCTGACTCTTTACGACCCCATGGACTGTAGCCTACCAGGTTCCTCCATCCATGGGATTTTCCAGGCAAGAATGCTGGAGTGGGCTGCCATTTCCTTCTCCAGGAGATCTTCCCAACCCAGGGATCAAACCCAGGTCTCCCACATTGTAGGCAGACTCTCTACCATCTGAGCCAACGGGGAAGCTCTATACAATCAGCTAAAACAAGACCAGGAGCTGACTGTGGCATAGATCATGAACTCCTTATTGCAAAATTCAGACTTAAATTGAAGAGAGTAGGGAAAACCACTTGACCATTCCAGTGTGACCTAAATCAAATCCCTTATGATTATACAGTGGACGTGACAAATAGATTCAAAGGATTAGATCTGATAGACAGAGTGGCTCAAGAACTATGGCCTGAGGTTCGTGACATTGTACAGGAGGCAGTGATCAAGACCATCCCCAAGAAAAACAAATGCAAAAAGGCAAAATGGTTGTCTGAGGAGGCCTTACAAATAGCTGAGAAAACAAGAGAAGTGAAAGGCAAAGAAGAAAAGGAAAGATATACCCGTGTGAATGCAGAATTCCAAAGAATAACAAGGAGAGATAAGAAAGACTTCCTCAGTGATCAATGCAAAGAAATAGAGGAAAACAATAGAATGGGCAAGACTAGAGATCTCTTCAAGAAAATTAGTGATACCAAGGGAGCATTTCATGCAAGCATGGGTACAATAAAGGACAGAAAAGCTATGGACCTAACAGAAGCAGAAGATACTAGGAAGAAGTGACAAGAGTACACAGAAGAACTATACAAAAAATATCAGTTCAGTTCAGTCACTCAGTCGTGTCCAACTCTTTGCGACCCCATGAACCACAGCACACCAGGCCTCCCTGTCCATCACCAAATCCCGGAGTTCACTCAGACTCACGTTCATCAAATCAGTGATGTCATCCAGCCATCTCATCCTCTGTCGTCCCGTTTTTCTCCTGCCCCCAGTCCCTCCCAGCATCTCTTCACATGAGGTGGCCAAAGTACTGGAGTTTCAGCTTTAGCATCATTCCTTCCAAAGAAATCCCAGGGCTGATCTCCTTCAGAATGGACTGGTTGGATCTCCTTGCAGTCCAACGGACTCTCAGGAGTCTTCTCCAACACCACAGTTCAAAAGCATCAATTCTTCGGCGCTCAGCCTTCTTCACAGTCCAACTCTCACATCCATACATGACCACTGGAAAAACCATAGAGTTGTTCCATGTCCACTACTAACTGTTGCTTCCTGACCTGCATATAGGTTTCTCAAGAGGCAGGTCAGGTGGTCTGGTATTCCCATCTCTTTCAGAATTTTCCACAGTTTATTGTGATCCACACAGTCAAAGGCTTTGGCATAGTCAATAAAGCAGAAATAGATGTTTTTCTGGAATTCTCTTGCTTTTTCCATGATCCAGCGGGTGTTGGCAATTTGATCTCTGGTTCCTCTTCCTTTTCTAAAACCAGCTTGAACATCTTGAAGTTCACAGTTCTCATATTGCTGAATCCTGGCTTGAAGACTTTTGATCATTACTAGCATGTGAGATGAGTGCAATTGTGCAGTAGTTGGAGCATTCTTTGGCATGGCCTTTCTTTGGGATTGGAATGAAAACTGACCTTTTCCAGCCTTGTGGCCACTGCTGAGTTTTCCAAATTTGCTGGCATATTGAGTGCAGCACTTTCACAGCATCATCTTTCAGGATTTGAAAGAGTTCAACTGGAATTCCATCACCTCCACAAAAAAGATCATGACCCATATAAGCAGGATGGTGTGATCACTCACCTAGAGCCAGACATCCTGGAATGCAAAGTCAAGTGGGCCTTAGGAAGCACCAGTATAAGTAAAGCTAGTGGAGGTGATGGAATTCCAGTGGAAATATTTCAAATCCTAAAAGATGATGCTATGGAATTGCTGCACTCAAAATATCATCAAATTTGGAAAACTCAGCAGTAGCCACAGAACTATAAAAGGTCACTTTTCATTCCAATCCCAAAGAAAGGCAATGCCAAAGAATGTTCAAACTACCACATAATTGCATTCATCTCACACACTAGCAAAGTAGTGCTCAAAATTCCAAAGCCAGGCTTCAACAGTATGTGAACTGTGAACTTCCAGATGTTCAGGGTGGATTTAGAAAAGCCAGAGGAACCAGAGATAAAATTGCCAGCATCTGTTGGATCACTGAAAAATCAAGAGTTGCAGAAAAACCTCTACTTCTACTTTATTGACTATGCCAAAGCCTTTGACTGTCTGTATCACAACAAAGTGTGAGATGGGAATACCAGACCATTTTATCTGCCTCCTGAGAAATCTGTATGCAGATCAAGAAGCAACAGTTAGAACTGGATATGGAACAACAGACTGGTTCCAAATAGGGAAAGGAGAATGTCAAGGTTGTATATTGTCACCCTGCTTGTTTAACTTATATGCAGAGTATATCATGTGAAATGCCAAGCTGGATAAAGTACAGGCTGGAATCAAGATTGCTGGGAGAAATATCAATACACAGATACACAGATAACATCACTTCTATGTCAGAAAGTGAAGAAGAACTAAAGAACGTTTTCTTGAAAGTGAAAGAGGAGAGCGAAAAAGCTGGCTTAAAACTCAACATTCAGAAAATGAAGATCATGGCATCCGGTCTCATCACTTTATGGGAAATAGATGGGGAAACAGTGGAAACAGTGTCAGACTTTATTTTTGGGGGCTCCAAAATCACTGCAGATGGTGACTTCAGCCATGAAATTAAAAGATGCTTACTCCTTGAAAGAAAAGCTATGACCAACATAGATAGCACATTAAAAAGCAGAGACATTACTTTGCCAACAAAGATGCAACTAGTCAAAGCTATGTTTTTTCCAGTGGTCATGTATGGATGTGAGAGTTGGACTATAAAGAAAGTTGAGAGCCAATGAATTGATCCTTTTGTACTGTATTGTTGGGAAAGACTCTTGAGAGTCCCTTAGACTGAAAGGAGATCAAGCCAATCAATCCTAAAGGAAATCAGTCCTGAATATTCTGGAAGGACTGATGCTGAAGCTAAAACTCAAATACTTTGGCCACCTGATGCAAAGAACTACTTCTTCGGAAAAGACGTTGATGGTGGTAAAGATTGAAAACAGAAGGTAAAGAGGATGACAGAGGATGAGATGGTTGGATGACATCACCGACTCAATGGACGTGAGTTTGAGCAAGCTCCAGGAGTTCATGATGGACAAGGAAGCCTGGCATGCTGCAGTCCATGGGATCACAAAGAATCAGGCATGACTGTGTGACTGAAGTGAACTGAACTGAACTTCCCTTGAACCTCAGTTCACATGAATGAGTTACTTTTTGTTCCTAGTCCTAGTTATTGGTTTATTTGTTGGCAGATTTATCAGGTTTTATACACCTATTGTATTTCTAGGCACATGCTGCTTTGTTAGTCTATCATGAGGAACAACAGTTGTAAGTTTAACAAACTTAAAGCCTAATGGGAGAGTGAAGTAGTCTTATTTGACTACTGAACACAGTGTCCCAATTCTGTTCCCAGAACCTAGTCTTTCTAATACTTCTGGTACTGGAGTCTTAGAACCTCCTCCCATACAATTGGATTTCAACAGTTTTCTGTTGAACTTGACTTGCCATTTACTTGCACCTTGGGCTGTTATATGCTATTGGGCCGTGTGTTGGTCACAGATGCAGACACTATCCGTATTTCTGTTTTCTTTGATGTGGTAGCTCCTATTGTCTCTGTCTTACTGATAAACAATTAAACCAACTTCCATCAGATTCTCATCTCTTGCTTTCCCTCCTTTCTCCTTGTTTTTGCCTTAACTCAGACTCTTTATCACTTGCCTAGATAAAATTTCCTTCTAGTTAGTCTTTATGTCTCATTTCTTCCACTCTAGTGCATAATCTTTTTGTTATATTTTTTAAAAATTAATATAACTTGCATCAAATTGCACAAATCCTAAATGTATAGTACTGTGAATTATGTTTTCTTAATTTCTTTTATTGAAGGATAGTTGATTGACAATATTGTGCTAATTTCTACTGTAAAGCAAAGTGACTCAGTTATACATATATATACATTGTTTTTCATATTCTTTTTCATTATGGTTTATCACAAGATATTGAATACAATTCCCTGTGCTATACAGTAGGGCCTTGTTTATCCATTTTATATATATATATATATATATATGTATATATATATTTTACTTTACAAATTGTATTGGTTTTGCCACACATCAACATGAATCCTCCACGGGTGCACACGTGAATTATTATAAGGTGAATATACTCCAGAAACCACTACACAGGTCTAAGACAGGAACACTATTATCATCTTGGATGCAACCCACAAGCCCTCTCCCAGTCATTTTCTGCTTCCTCATCCTCTGTGGTAACCATTATCCTAACATTATCCCTCAGCCTTTTAGGGTTCACAGAAAACTGGCAGCTTCAAATTTCCACCAGGACCCACAGATCCCCCAGAACCAAGTTCCTCCACCAGATCTGCTGTTCTTGGGCCTTTTCAGTAGATGTTCCCTCTCATGGTGGAGGAATTGCTTAAGGTGTCTCCTAAGGTAACTCTGCAGTGACTTCACTCTCATCTGAGTCCATGGCCCTCTCCCTCCTAAAGCACTGCACCTTAGCTTGGCCTGCTATTGAACAGCAAACAAATAGAGGTGCACAGGATGTGGTCTGCACCTCACTTCTGTGTTCTGCTTCAATCTGAGAGATTTGTATCTTTTCTTTAACATCATAGTTCATTCAGTGCACTGGGGGCTTCCCCAAGAGCTCCATTGGTAAATAATCTGCCTGCAGTGCAGGAGACCCCAGTTCAATTCCTGGGTCAGGAAGACCCCCTGGAGAAGGGACAGGCTACCCACCACAGTGTTCTTGGGTTTCCCTGGTGGCTCAGCTGGTGAAGAATCCTCCTGCAATGCAAAAGACCTGGATTTGATCCCTGGGATAGGAAGATGCCCTGGAGAAGGGAAAGGCTAAGTTATGACCAACCTAGATAGCACATTGAAAAGCAGAGACATTACTTTGCCAACAAAGGTCCGTCTAGTCAAGGCTATGGTTTTTCCAGTGGTCATGTATGGGTGTGAGAGTTGGACTGTGAAGAAAGCTGAGCACTGAAGAATTGATGCTTTTGAACTGTGGTGTTGGAGAAGACTCCTGAGAGTCCCTTGGACTGCAAGGAGATCCAACCAGTCCATTCTGAAGGAGATCAGCCCTGGATGTTCTTTGGAAGGAATGATGCTAAAGCTGAAACTCCAGTACTTTGGCCACCTCATGCGAAGAGTTGACTCATTGGAAAAGACTCTGATGCTGGGAGGGATTGAGAGCAGGAGGAAAAGGGGACAACAGAGGATGAGATGGCTGGATGGCATCACTGACTCAATGGACGTGAGTTTGAGTGAACTCCAGGAGTTGGTGAGGGACAGGGAGGCCTGGCGTGCTGCGATTCATGGGGTCGCAGAGTCGGACACAACTGAGTGACTGAACTGAACTGAACTCATTCCAGTATTCTGGCTTGGAGAATTCCATGGGCTGTATAGTCCACAGGGACACAAAGAGTCAGACACGACTAACCAACTTTCACACTCACATGCAGTGCATTGCTTGCAGGATTCCATTGTATGTTGTTTAGTCACTGAGTCATGTCCAACTCTTTGAGACCTCCTCTGTCCATGGGATTCTCCAGGCAAGAATACTGGAGTGGGTTGCCATTTACTTCTCCAGGGGATCTTCCTGACCCAGGGATCAAACTCACATCTCCTGCATTGGCAGGTAGATTCTTTATCACTCAGCCACCTTTGAAGCCCCAATCCATTGTACTGTTGACTAACATTTCAGTTTCTATCTTAGTCTCTTACATATAATGCTGCTGTGAACATTCATGTACAAATTTTCCGTATACTTTTATGTACATTTCGGTTGGGTTCTGATTTGGTATAAAATATTTTGTCATAGTATTTGTATGTTCAATTTTAATAATTGATGGCAAACAACTATTTAAAGTGGTTGTGCCAAATATACTCTCACTGGAAGTTTATGAGAATGCCCACCTGCTTTCAAACACTTGCTCTTGTGTTAAATTTTAGCCATTTCAGTAAGTGTGTGGTGATATCTCATTGTTTTTTTAATTTTCATATCTCTGATCAGTGTGGTTGAGCAGTTTTTCAAATATCTACTGGCCATCTTAATATCATCTTTTATGAAAAGTTTCTGGTTCAAGTCTCTTGATATTTTTCTTTTGGGTTTGTCAATGGTTTTAAATCATGGTCACAAATTCTTTGATACCCCTTCTATTGGAAAGTGGGATACATGTGTCTTCCTCTACAGGCCTGTGATTTCTTTAATAACAGAATAGAAAGGAATTAATGCTATGTTATTTCTGAGGCTCTATCATAAAAGGTCATTCACCTTCCATACCATTCACCAGAGAACTTAGTTTTAGACCCTTGAGCCACAAGATATGAAGCCCAGTTCAGTTCAGTTCAGTCTCTCACTCTTGCCAAACTCTTTGTGACCCCATGGACTCCAGCATGCCAGGCTTCCCTGTCCATCAGCAACTCCTGGAGCTTACTCAAACTCATGTCCATTGAGTTGGTGACACCATCCAACCATCTCCTCTGTCATCCCCTTCTCCTCCTACCTCCAGTCTTTCCCAGAATCAGGGTCTTTTCAAATGAGTCAGCTCTTTCCATGAAGTGTCCAAAGTATTGGAGCTTCAGCATCAGTCCTTCCAATGAATATTCAGTATTGATTTCCTTTAGGATTGACTGGTTGGATCTCCTTGCAGTCCAAGGGACTCTCAAGAGTCTTCAACACCACAGTTCAAAAGCATCAATTCTTTGGCACTCAGCTTTCCTTATGATCCAACTCTCACTACCCTAAAACTGCAGTCGTGAAGAGGCCCTGTATACTACAGCTTTTTCAGCCTTTCTCAGCAAGGCACCAGATATGTGATTGAAGCTGTCCTAGATACTGAAGGCTACCACATTCTCCAGCTAAAACCGGCTTGAAGTTGACTGGGTTTCTTGATTCTGTAATTTATCTCTTCTTACAAATTTTGGCAATTTCAAATATTATTTCTTCAAATACTTTTTGTTCCCCATTCTTTTTTTCCTCTCTTCTGAGGCTCCAATTACATATATAATAGACTCTCTGATACTGTCTTACAGGTCCCTGAAGTTTTAATTTTTTTTTTTTGGCATCTTTTATCACTCCGTCCTTCAGATTAGATAGTTTTATTGTTTTTACATCTCCTTTATTGTTCCTCTATTTTTTGCTTTTAAACACATGTAGTGAATTTTTATTTCAGATATTGCATGTTTCAGTTCTAGAATTTTCCTTTTTACTTAAGCTTAGTAAACAGTCTTTAGGAGAACTTCCCTGAGTAGATGTCTTTTGTCATGTTAGTGAGATAAGAATTCTCTGACTCTGACCTTAAAGAAATCTGAAACTGAAAAGTTACATGCAGTTGACTGGGTTGGAAGTGAACTCCACACTCATAAACAGAGTCAGGAAATGGTACATATTTCTCTTGGTTTACATGTTGTCTCCTTGCAAGGCTCAGGTTCATCATAAGAGGATCTCTGTCTAAGAGAATTTTATGGAAGCCATGTAATTCCAATTTAGTAATGAACTTTTGGAAGATCAGTGTTTGAAAAGGGAGTTGTTGATATCCAGGAGGAGGAAAGGTAATACCAGATCAGTGAATCTACACTAAGCATTCTGATCCCAGCACTCCTGAGAGTTTCACTAAGAGATCTCCAAAGGAGACCCATGGAAGAATGATAACCTCCTCTGAGCTCAACCTGGAGTTGCCCCAAAATGTCAGTTGAGAATAATTGGAGTCAGAAAAGAAATACAATGAACCAGACACTACTTCTCCATTATATGCATCCAACCTGTTGCAGACCTGAACTGGATGAAGGGAGAAACATTAAATGGATGAGAGTAGAGGATTTGATGCCTTCAAACTGTGGTGCTGGAGAAGTCTCCTAAAAATCCTTTGGACAGCAAGGATATCAAATCAGTCAGTCTTAAGGAAGATCAACCCTGAATATTCACTGGAAGGACTGATGCTGAAACTGAAGCTCCAGTATTTTGGTTGTCTGATGTGAACAGACAACTCATTGGAAAAGTCTCTGATGCTGGGAAGGACTAAGAGTAGAAGGAGAAGAGGGCATCAGAGGGTGAGATAGCTGGACGGCATCACTGATGCAATGAATATGAACTTGGGCAAACTTTGGGAGATGGTGAGGAACAGGGAGGCCTAACATACTGCAGCCCATGGGGTCAGAAAGAGTTGGACACAACTGGGTGATTGAGCAACCACCACAGAGGTTTTGGTACTATAAGGGAATGGGGACATATGATGAACAGTCTGGAATAGACCTAACTGCAATCCAGCAGTAAACAGAAAAGCTATGGAATTTTTCTAATGTTTTCATTTAAGAACTGGTGGGGGGAAATGAATGTACAAGTCAAATTTGTAATGTGAAATTACAAAAGAAAGAACAAGGTTGGTGTCTACCTGTATATATGTAAACAGATATATGGATGTATTCCGTAGCACTGTAGAATCACTTCTTTCACTTCTATCAAATTATGTGCATATTTTAAGGTTACCTATCAATCATATACCATCATATATTTATGTATATATATTATTTATATACATATATTAAAACTGAAATTTTGACAGTATAGTGAAAAGTAAAAGTGTTAGTTGCTCAGTGTTATCTGACTCTGCACTCCCATGAAGTATAACCTGCAGGCTCCTCTGTGCATGGAATTTATATGAGGAGATAATTTTGTTATCTATGTTATTATTTTTAGTTTTTAGTTATCTGATTTTTTACAATTAAAATGTATTCTACTTACATCGTAAAAAGCAATATAATTTCTTTTTAAATGGCATATGAATTAATAGTTTTTGTTATTTAAGTATCCCAGATAGTCTAATTGAGTTGTTAAAATTATCACCATTTTTAAAATTTTAATTTTAATGATTTAGAGAGACCAAGTATTTCATTGTCCTACATTCGAAGGATAAATCCCATTTTAGTTTCCTTGAATAAGTGGTACACTGGATAATTCACAAATGCTTCTATAACATTCTCCTTGAAGAGATTTTGCCTTTATCCTGACTTTCCCCAGTCTTTCAATTCTGTCCTGATACTCGGACCTCAGAATTTTAACTATGTCAGATGAGAATTTTTTTTCCTGACTTTCTCTGTGTGAGTTTCTTCTCTCCTCTTTGGATGTTGCTTACACCATTTCAGTGTAGATTTTAATTTTTTCAGATTATTTGACATTTTAAAGTATACTTTTCAAATCTTGGTAAATCCATGTGCTTTTCTCCTCCTTTTATATTTTCCCTTTTGCTGCTGGATGTACAGTGACTCAGCAGTGGCCATAGGACTGGAAAAGGTCAGTTTTCATTCCAATCCCAAAGAAAGGCAATGCCAAAGAATGCTCAAAGTACCACACAATTGCACTCATCTCACACGCTGGTAAAGTAATCCTCAAAATTCTTCAAGGCAGGCTTCAGCAATACGTGAACCATGAACCTCCTGATGTTCAAGCTGGTTTTAGAAAAGGCAGAGGAACCAGAGATCAAATTGCCAACAAGTTCATTCTGAAGATCAGCCCTGGGATTTGTTTGGAGGGAATGATGCTAAAGCTGAAACTCCAGTACTTTGGCCACTTCATGCGAAAAGTTGACTCATTGGGAAAGACTGTGATGCTGGGAGGGATTGGGGTCAGGAGCAGAAGGGGACGAGCTGGATGGCATCACTGACTCGATGGACGTGAGTCTGAGTGAATTCCAGGAGTTGGTGATGGACAAAAAGGCCTGGCATGCTGCAATTAATGGGGTCGCAAAGAGTCGGACACAACTGAGCAACTGAACTGAACTGATACAACCTATTTGTACTCTATCAGTTTTAGGCTGTCTTCAAACTAATTATTTGACTTTAACATATATTTATGTTGCAATGGAACTTGCTTTCAGTTATTTTTTCATAAATTTTACAAAGAGCCTTTAGCGATAGTAAATCCACTGCCTGTTTGTGGTATTAGTGCTTTCCTGTGGTTCTAGATATGAATAGGTCTGCTGGGATCCTCCACTTATTGTTTCTTATGAACTGCTTGATACATTTAATATGTGACTCACTACTCTTTTTCTTCTTGGATCTTTTCTGTTTTGTTTTGTTTTGCTTTTTATGATTGACATGTAAAACTATAAATATTTAATGTATATAAATTGAGTATGGGGATAAGTATATGCCTGTAAAGGCTTCCTTGGTGCAATTAAAGAATCTACCTGCAATGAAAGAGAATGTGTTTCAATCCCTGGGTCAGGAAGACCCTTCCTTCCCTGGAGAAGGAAATGGCTATCCACTGCAGTATTAATTATTGCCTGGAGAATTCCATGAACTGAGGAGCCTGGCAGGTTACAGCCCATGGGGTCCCAAAGAGTTGGACCAGAATCTATGCTGTAACATCCGTTACCTCCAAAAGTTTCCACCTGCATTTTGTACTATTATTATTACTGCTTCTCCTCTTCCTCCTCCTCCTTATCATTGTCATCATTGTTGTCATTATAAGAATGATTGACATTAAATCTAGCCTCTTAGCAAGCTTTTTTATCTCCAATACAATATTATTAACTATAGGCACTGTGTTGTACTGTAGATTTCTGGTACTTACTCACCTTGCATAACTGAAATTTTGACTAATAACTCCCCTTTTATCCCCCTTCCCTCAATCCCTGGCAACCATCATTCTACTCTCTGCTTCTATGAGTTTGACTGTTTGGATTCCTCATATAAGTGATAGTAATATCATGTAGTATTTTTCCTTCTTTTTCTGGTTTATTTCACTTAGCATAGTTCCCACCAGGTTCATCCTTATTATCGTAAATGGCAAGATTTCTTGGTTCTTTGAGGAGTCCTATATCAAATTCTTTTACATCATCCTCTTATAAATGGGGCTTAATCTAAATATTGATTTGATTCCATCAAATCAGTGTTTCTGTCCATGCTTCTTTATTGCATAAAATTCACCAAAAGTATTTTAAAAAAATGAAGGCAAAAAAGAGGGAGGTATCTTTACCAAAACACTAAAAATCAAGCTGACTAACTCAACATTTCTTAAATTTACTACTAATTATATATGAAATTGCTGAGGGTAAAGAAATCACCTCTAACTTCATTTTCTAACTCCTGTGATAACACTGCACATAGGGAGATCAGTATCATGAAATTTCCAAAGCCTAACTTCTGTATTCAGAGGATAATCAAGGATTTTAAAAAAGTCACATTTTCAAACCTTCCATTTAGAGTTTAAACTGTATAATGTTCCAGTACCCAGAATCTGTCTGCAGGAGATGTGGGCAATCCTTAATGAAGGTCTCAGTTAAGCTATTCTTCAAGAGAGAAGCCCACAGATCAGATACTCTCTTTACAAATTAAGCCCTGCATTTCATAGACAACAAAATACCCAATTAGTCGAGGATCAAATGCTAATAGGCAGAGTTGAATCACCCAAGAATAAGGGATGCAATTGTGTAAAGCTGTAAGACCTTACTTAGAATTCTAAGACATTTAAACTTCCCCTAAATCTCAATGCTTTCATCACATGAAAATCCACATGCTATTTATGTTGTCTGTGATAACCTGTGATTGCAATTATCATAAAATAGAGCAAAGCCACTAATATCTAGTCTGCTTCTGTGACATTTGTTTTCAGCATGGCAGCGTGTCTCTTAGCCGTGACTGAATTATGTTAATGAGAAATAAACACCTGAAAATAAAGGCTGGAGGAATTCATCACTTTCATTGCTGTCAGTTTATTTCTGGTCATATTCTTCAAAAAATGTATACATTTCCCCCGTACACATTCTATATCCTTTTAAACAGAGAAATTTTGTGAAGAAAATGAAAAAAAAATATGGAAAATGTGAATAAAATCATGGAGAAAGGGGGGAAAACTTGTCCCTAGGTAGGAGTGCATTCAAATGTTACCAACTAACATAAAGTGAAAGAGGGTGTGTGTGTCTGTGTGTATCTAGGTCTCCCGTACTTCATTAAGCTCTCTTGTCAAAGACAATGTGTTTCTGAGAGAATGACTGATTTAAAATTTTCAAATCCTTTAAAAAAATTTTCTGTTTGTTTAGTTATGCTGAAAGCCCCCACCTCAACCCATGTATTCCTCTCTTGTAACTCAGAAATTATATACTTTATTCTTTTAGCATTTACTCAAGAAATTTCAATATAAACATTTACCATAAAGATAATCTGTGTTAACTGTCCTCCAGAATAATGCAAGGACCTTTAAACAACTTATTAATTTAAGCCACTGTGTCCTCTCTTAACTAAACTTTCAGAAGACGTTATTTTAATTCTGTTCATATTGTTATATATAACCAAAATTAACACATTGTAAAGCACTATAATTAAATCTTTAAAAAGTAAACAATCAGAAAAAAATAATTACAATTAAATGAAAGTAAAATAAAATGGTAATAATGATGTAATATTTACAAAATGATTATTATCCCTTTAGCTCAAGTTTTCTTCTATCTCATAGGTGTTTTGTTTTTTTTTGGTGGTCAGATTCATTCTGGAAAATGCTCTAGGTGTCCTGTGCTATGTGCTTAGTCACTCAGTCCTGTACTACTCTTTGTGACTCCATGGATGGTAGCCCACCAGGCTCTTCTGGCCGTGGGGATTCTCTAGGCAAGAATACTAGAGCGGGTTGCCATACCCTCCTCCAGGGGATCTTCCAACCCAGGGATCAAACCCAGGTCTCCTGCACTGCAGATGGGTTCTTTACCAGCTGAGCCACCAGGGAAGCCCAAGAATACTGGAGTGGGTAGAATATCCCTTCTCCAGCAGATCTTCCCAGGGTCTCCTTCATTGCAGGTGGATTCTTTACCAGCTGAGCTAACAGCGAAGTCCAAAAGCTGTCTAAGTGCAATCCTATGGACTCTAGCCTTCCAGACTCTTCTCTCCATGGAATTCTCCAGGCAAGAGTACCAGAGTGGGTTGCCATCCTCTCCTCCAGGGGATCTTCCCAACCCAGGGATTGAACCCAGGTCTCTTGCATTGCAGGCGGATTCTTTCCTGTCTGAGCCACCAGGGAGGCCTATTCATCCTAAATACTCTGTGTTTTCTCTAATATCCTCATGTTGCCTTTAGTTGTGAAAGTCTTGTTTGTTAGTATAAATTTGTATAGCAACATTTGTCTTTCAGCACTTGGAAGATATACCATTGCTTTCTGGTTCCACTGCTGTTTATAGAGATACCACTTTGAATCTAAAAATGATCCCTTGAAAGTTTCCTGTTTCTTACTGATTGCCTTATGACCTCCCTTGTCTTTGGTACTCTGAAACTTCACTACTATGTTCCTAGTATGAATTTCTTTAACTATTATTAGTCTTAGGATTGGTGCTTTGCTTCAACTCTGGAAAATTATTTTCTTTTGAAATACTTATCTCCCCAGCCTCTCTATCTATCTCCTACTAGAATTCCAATAAGAAATATGTTATATTCCTTCTGTTCTCCTCTTATCACCCCTCATTTCATCTCCATCTATTTTTGTCTATGTGGTTCATTGTTTAAATTTTTTTCATCTGTCTTCTAGTTTATTCAGGTTCCCTTCAGCTGTGTTTAAGTTGCACTGTATCACATCTACTGAGTTTCTAATTTCAATAATTCAGTGTTTTATTCATGGAAATAGTATTTGATTTTTTCTCAAATATGCCTAGCCATTTGTATAGTCTTTTGTTTGTCATTTCTTGATGTTGTCATTTATTTTCTTGAATATATTTAATATGCTTATGTTATATTCTGTATTGATAATATCATCTGCACTGTTTGTTGGTCTGATTCTACAACCTGTTATTTCTGCTAATTCTCCTCTAGCTTGTTACTGATTTATTTTGTGATTTTCTTGACGGTGATTTCTGTCCCATATAAGTTTTTTTAAGGTTTTGATATAAGAGCTTCTGCTCAGGAGGATCTATTTGTGTGCTGGCAAGTGTTTGGAGATGTTGCTGTCCCAGGAAAACTTGAAATAGTTGAATTAAGGATATTTAAGATCATGTGGTTAGTGTGAGTTTAGACCCCAGACTCAGGAGTGTGAGTCTATGATTAGCAATTTTAAGATGATTTAAATCAAGAACAATCTCTTTGCCCAGAGTCATGGCTGGAACATGTACAGGTCCATGATGGAATCCTTCTGAAATGTGTGTTTTTCTCTAATTAAATCAATGTTGGTATTTGCCAAAGCTGCCATATATAACCTGAAGTAAAGTGAAATGAAGTGAAAGTCACTCAGTCGTGTCCGACTCTTTGCAACCCCATGGACTATACAGTCCATGGAATTCTCTAGGCCACAATATTGGAATGGGTAGCCTTTCCCTTCTCCAGGGAATCTTCCCAACCCAGGGATCGAATCCAGGTCTCCCACATTGCAAGCAGGTTCTTTACCAGCTGAGCCACAAGGGAAGCCCAAGAATACTGGAGTGGGTAGCCTATCCCTTCTCCAGCGTATCTTCCCACCTCAGGAATTGAACCGGGGTCTCCTGCATTGCAGGTGGATTCTTTACCAACTGAGCTATCAGAGAAGCCCTTAGCAGCCCACATTCACACTGTGGTTCATGCAAAGCTCATTCTCTGGGGTTGTACAGTGCAGGGTGTTTGCAAGTATACAAGTATAATGGTCTTGGTGTTATCATTTGGGCATTGTAGTTTTAAATGTGTCTCTGGCCTGAATGCTCACTTTGTTCATCAAGTCTGCCATTCCCCTCCCCAATGTCACTTACTTCCTTACAGCACAAGCTCTACCCAGCACCAGGTCACCAGGAATGAGGAAATAGATCTCTAGGGTAAACTCAAGCTTTAGTAACCTTCTGTCTTTCAAAATTTTTGCATTTTTAAAATTTTTTTCCCTAAACTATAACCCACTTGCCCCTACAAGTTAAGCAATGCATTTCAAAAGTTTTTGTTTTGTTTTGTTTTATAGAGTATTACTATATAATTTTATACTGGAAAGGGCTCTCTGGACATTTTTCTCTCATACTTCAAAAAAAAAAAAGAATCTATAGGACCTACTCTGAAATCACAGACTTAGTCACTGTTATTCCTGCTCCTCACATCATACCTGTGAGCACGGGATCTTTACCAGTTATGGCTCCAGAATTATGAGCTCTGGTTGTTGTAGTCTTCTGAACTCTGGTGGGTTTATTTCATCAGAGAGAGTCTACAGAGGTCCCAGTGTTGGTGATGAGAGTTGGGAAAGACATAACAGGAGGAAGGATGTACTGACACTAACTTGTAAGGCTGATCGCTTGCCTTTGTGTTGAGTATTTTCAGTTTCCTTTCGCCATACACAGTCATTTCACATTACAGCAATAGTTTTTGCCTGTTTTAAATTTATTGTTATATAAGAAGGAGCCCATTTATATCAATTTGCTGCATTTTCCCCCTTGTAAATATGTGACTGATTCTTTTCACAACTTCACAGAGGTCCTTAGAGAGGGAAAGGAGGGATCAGTTACTAAAGGCTTACTATAAGCACTTGTTGGGCACTACCTATGTGTTATTTTAATTATTCTTGTTTTATAGATAACACCAGCAACAGCAATGATCCAAGCTTACAGTTATTGAGAGCTTACTATATGTCAGGCATTTAGTCTGAGTGTTTTATATGTATCAAATTTTATAATCCTCAGTACAACCCTGAGAAGTGCCATTTTTAACCCCATTTTATAGATAAAGAATCTTAGAGGTTAATTTTCCAGGTTTGTAGGCTAGTGAGTGACAGATCAGGGTTTAAATTCAGGACTGCCTGACTCCAGACTTTATGTCCTTTCTTTGTGCAACAAATATGTTACTCTCCTAAAATCATATTGGGCATTTGGGGAGGCAGTATTTTTGTTTGACCAAACAACAACAAAAAGGGATTTCAATGCTGCTAAAGAGTTAATAGAACTTTAGAGCACAAGAGAACATTTTTAACAACTGAAAAAATCTAACGCTTTGGCCTTTCAAAGAACATTTAATTCTTAAGGCTGTGCCTGTCCTGTATTTCTACATCATTTGCGGATGAACTGTTAACCTTCAAATTAGTCGCTCCAGGGTTCTATTTACATTTTTAATAGAGAAAATATCAGAGGATCATAAGGCCTAAGTGAGATTCAAGAGAAATTTTCAAGAGAAATAAGTGATTGGAGCAACAGAATGTGTCCCAATGCCCTATATATCATTAAAGAGTTAATTAAATGTATTAAGGAAAATGTAGTGTCAATTTGCTCTAATTGAGAAAAATCTTGAGAGGAATTATTAAAACCAGACTTACATGAAGAAAGCTGGTCTGTCTGCATAATCTGCAGAAGACATTTCTGGTCACCATGGACTCCTTGTTAATGAGCTCTGACTTGGTTAAAGCCCCTCTGAGGGAGAGTGTTTCGTCTACAGTTGGCTTGCTAATGAGCACTGCCAAGATGTAGATTGGTCTCAGGTGTTGTACTCTAAAACAAGCAGGAAGTTTCCCTCTAGAGTCAACTTCTTGAGCACACCTCGACATGCAAGTTTACCCTGTCACCTTCCTCCAGCCATCAGTCACCACAGTTGTGTCATTTCATGGAAAAGGTACAAAGAATGTTCATCGTGAAATGAGATGCTTTGTAATTTTAAGGCATCTGTAATAATTTCTCCTTAATGGTTCTCCCAGCCAAATAATTGATGGATTATGAATTGATAAAAAGAATCAGCATTTTGATATGTTTAAAGTGTATTGGAATATTCTTTAGGACAAGAGAAACAAGTACTTTAGACACTCAGCATGTTTCTTTAACTCTTCAACAGCTACAGACACGAAAGTCACTAAAAAAAAAAAAAAAACTCTGGTGTTGACATCTCATTTTAACTATAGCAAACAAATTGAAAAGCCTAGGTATTCTATAGCTTTCTACCAACTTCATCTTTTGTTGTTGTTTAGTCACTAAGTCGTGTCCAACTCTTTTGCAGCCCCATGGACTGTAGCTCACCAGGCTCCTCTGTCCATGAGATTTCCCAGGCAAGAATACTGGAGTGGGTGGCCATTTCCTTCTCCAGGGGATTTTCCCCACATAGGGATTGAACCTGCATCTCCTGCGTGACAGGTGGATTCTTTACTGCTGAACCACCAGGGAACAAGTTTTAAGAGAGTTTACAACAATTTTAGGAAGCACAAATGTTTCACAGAAGCAAGATTCTGTAGCCACTTTATATTTATCAAAGTTTCTATTGCCATTTTTAGGATACTCTGAGTTAGAGGCAGATTCATTTATCCTAGAAGTTCATCACTATGGAGTTACATATTTATTTATTTATTTAAAATTTTATTTTTACTTTATTTTACTTTACAATACCGTATTGGTTTTGCCATACATTGACATGAGGATTGCTGGGTCATAAGGCAATTCTCATATTTAAAACAGGGGTCAAAATGTCTCAAACTGAATGAAACCAGTATAATACAATTGTTACAATTTAAAATTATCTTTTGTTTTGGACTAGTCAGAAGCTGCCAATGATTTGATATTGATCAGTGAATTAAAATTGTTTATCTCTGTATATTTTCTTGGTTTATTGAAACCTTATTTTTCAAGTAGTCAGGATACCAATAATATCATTTAGAAATGTAGATATCAACTAAAGTAGAATTCTTAGACTACGCACCCACATACCCACATATTCATGCACGCATATACACACACTAATTTATGTTTTTGTCTTTGTTACCAAATGTATTATTATATAGTAGCATTGAATGTGAATTGCTAGTCCAACTATGAGATCACTTCTTAATCTAATTTATTGTTTAAGTAGAAAATTGATTTGAAAGATTATTTTAGTTGAAATGATTACACTTTCAAAATTCGAGAATTCAGGAGGCTCTACAGATTCTGGACATGAAATTCTACATATTTGAGACAGCACCCCCATTTTCCTCTTTATCTATTGATCTTTGTCTTTTAATCAACTCCAAACATACCCCTTCTGTGAAGCCTTTACTTCTTTAGCCCACCTGTATTTAGCCCCATTTTTACACATGGCTCTGAAAAATCCTCTTCAAATTATTTACATTCTACTTAGATATAATTACTTTATATTCTTAAATTGTTTAATTTCTATCTTCTCTGCAACTGTATTAAATATATATATAATATATATGTGTATATATATATCAAGTAGTAGGACCCTTGTTTTCATGATTCAAGGTATCTCACATGACTTCCTAAGGAGGGAGTCTGAGGAGGGGAATGACCCGTCTGGATTGTTTGCTGTGGTAACAAAAATCCCAAATTTTCAGTAACCTGCTGCAACAGTTTCATTTCTCAGTCACATAAACTCTATTCCAGGGTCTAAGGATCTGCACCATGTCATCTTTAGCAGAAAGGATAAGGAGTAGCAGCTACTGTTGGATACTATTAGTTTCATGGCAGAGGAAAAAATAAATAAAATTGTCAAAACATGTCACTCCTACATTTTACTAATAAAAGCAAGTCACATGACCGTTCCTATGTTCACCATAATGTAGATGTGTGCCTTCCTCATATGGAAGAGCCAAAGCGAGTCTTAGGGCCAAGCCTGAATTCAGTGAGGTGGGAATATAATCCTTCCTTAGGGAGAGGTAACGACTGCTTTAACAGTAACATCATCTATCATAAAGGGAAAATATACAAAGAAGATCAACTATATCAACATACCATTCTTTCCCTGTTGTGCTACATAGTTGGATCCACTTGATATCCCATTATTTTACATTTTTTTCCTTCTAAATGCAGAGAATCCTGACAATCTCTCTTCTCCAGCCTTATAACCTCATGTCATGTTATACCCAGGGGCTTCCCTGGTGGCTCAGACGGTAAAGCGTCTGCCTGCAATGCAGGAGACCCGGGTTTGATTCCTGGGTTGGGAAGATCCCCTGGCGAAGGAAATGGCAATCCACTCCAGCACTCTTGCCTGGAAAATCCCATGGACGAAGGAGCCTGATAGGCTACAGTCCAACTCGCAAAGAGTCGGACACGACTGAGCGACTTCACTTTCATGTTATACCCACTGCTTCCTAGTCAAGAAAGAATTTATCTAACCTATATATATTGAACTATTATTTAATGAGACAGCCACAAAAATACATTATATAAGTTCCCCTCAAATTGTAATGTACCAAAAGCTGTCTAAGTACATGGAGGAAACATAAGAAAATTAGACATGTTTCCTGTTCTTAAGCAGCTTCTAATTTTATTCAGTTCAGTTCAGTTCAGTCGCTCAGTCGTGTCCGACTCTTTGTGACCCCATGAATCGCAGCACGCCAGGCCTCCCTGTTCATCACCATCTCCCGGAGTTCACTCAGACTCACATCCATCGAGTCAGTGATGCCATCCAGCCATCTCATCCTCGGTCGTCCCCTTCTCCTCCTGCCCCCAATCCCTCCCAGCATCAGAGTCTTTTCCAATGAGTCAACTCTTCGCATGAGGTGGCCAAAGTACTGGACTTT
>SJYT01030581.1:125811-164362 GCA_006410635.1 Cephalophus harveyi
GTGAGTCTGAGTGAACTCCGGGAGATGGTTATTAACAGGGAGGCCTGGCGTGCTGCGATTCATGGGGTCGCAAAGAGTTGAACACGACTGAGCGACTGAACTGAACTGAACTGAAGAAGAGAATGGCATTCAGATAAAGCCTGAAAGTACAGAGTATTCTGTAAGAATAGCCAGAAGGTCAACTCAGCTAAAGGGAGATGGAGGAACATTTTGGAGGCAGGATTAATGACAAATAAGTTTGGAGGGTAGACCACCGGTGATTATGGGATGACTTGAGTGACTGACAAGTGTATTTATCATATTATTTTCCTCTGGGCAGAGGTGAGCTATATATAGTTTACAAGCTCAGAGAAAAGTAGCTTATTCAAATTTACAAGTTTAGGAAGATTACTGTGATATCAGTATGTCTTATGGAATGAGATATAAGCTGCAGAAGCTCTTAGAAGGATATTGCAACAGTTCAAAAAGAAATAAGGTTTCTTTTAAAACAAGAATGATAGATACATTCTAAAGGAACCATCCTAGGGATTGAGGAATGTGGATGGTAGAGGATAAAGGATAAAGGAGAGAGAGTATGAGTAAGGTTTCAAGCCTGAGTGACAGAAGGGATGGTCCTCTTTTCAACAAGAGATTGGAAATATAAGAGGAAGTCTTCAGTCCCTGGGTCAGGAAGATCCCCTGGAGAAGGGAATGGCAACCCACTCCAGTACTCTTGCCTGGAAAATCCTATGGAGGGAGGAGCCTGGTAGGCTACAGTCCATGGGGTTGCAAAGAGTCTGACACGACTGAGCGACTTCACTTCACTTCACTTCAAGTTTGTAGAAGTTTATTAGTCTATTTAAAGTTTAAAGTTTAGAGTTTAAAGTTTATTATTTTGGATACAGTGAGTTTGAAGAGCAAATATGAGTTTGAACTTGAATATCAGAACTTACTTAAACTCTTAATGATTGTTTTTCTTTTCCTCTTACATGATTTAGAGAACTGCCACTTGGTAAGATAGTCAAGGCCAAATTCTCCCACTAGCCACAGTCTTCAATGAGTGATTGACATTTTGACTGATTGGAAGTTGCCACCCAAATATAATCTAACAGCTGAAAGCATAAGCACCACTATCAATGAAGTGAACAGCAAAATTAAATAAGACATATGAAATGTAACCTTAAGAATTTTAAATAGAAGACAATGCATGCTTCAGAAGTATTCCTTAGGTAATATGGAGTAGTGTTAAGAAATGAGTAAATGAAAAAAATTCCCCAAAGTTGTTTAAAATTATATTTTTTCACAGTATTTCATTAAAAAACATGAAGGTGACTGATGCCCATTTCCTATACTTTATGTCTTTTAAAATATATTAATATTCCCTGCTGTGAAAAATGACATTCAAAAACAAGATGGTAGGGATAAATGACATCTTTATTATTCTGTCATATAAAACTAGCTTTTCACTCTCTTCAAGGTCTGTTTCTTTCTAAAAGTGACAGTCTGATGCAATTTATTATCAAATTATAAGTAGCTTTGATAAAGCACCAATAAATTTGTCCATACAACTGAAAATAGAAAAGAATTCTGTAAATGAATACCTAGGGAAAATGTGAGAGTCTAGTCATCAGAACATCTGTCAGATAACTTTAAGAGACCGTCACTCTGTGTTTCTTGTGCATTACTGAAACTGGGACTATGGTCAGATAGTCGGTATATAGTTTCTACAAAAAGGCTTTTCCACCAAGTGACAGTTTAGCTATGCCCTACTTTTTCAAAGTATCACCTAGATCAGAAATGTTTAAACATTTTCTCAGAAAAAAGCAACCCGTGCGTGCGTGCCTGCATCCCTGCGTGCTGAGTCACTTCAGTCATGTCTGACTCTTTGTGACTCTATGGACTGTAGCCCACCAAGCTCCTCTGTCCATGGGATTCTCCAGGCAAGGATACTGGGATGAGTTGCCATTCCCTCCTCCAGGGGATCTTCCCAGGCCAGGGACTGAACTCATGTCTCCTGTGTCTTCTGCATTGCAGGCAGATTCTGTACAGCTGAGCCACCAGAGAAGCCCAATATAAATATGTGCTGGAAATTTTATTATATAATAAAATATATAAAAAATATTTAATAAAATCTCTAGTGCATGTCTACCTAGTGAACATATCTCTAGCCCAGACACACACACAGGCACACACATCTATAACAGATCTGCTCTATATCATGCTAAGCACACATATGTGATACATAGCATATATCAATATATAGGTGTGTGAATATATATGTATTAATATAGTATATACATATATATCTGTGTGTACATGCATATATGGCATAGTGAGAGCACAAGTGAGCAAGTAAACATAAAGATCCATAAGTGAAAATACCAATAGCTGACTCAGGGGAATTTAGAATTTAATGAAAAGGCATTACATTTTGTGTATTGTATCATTTAACATTGAGTATGTTTGAGTTACCATAAAATCAACCAAAGCTTGGTTTGATTGATGCTTCAGTGAGTTTCAAGTCATTGAAAGGGGATAATTAGAACATTGGGGAAAAAGATGAACACACAGGAAGATAAGTAATGGCATTAAATGCTAGTTTCTCAACTCCTGCCATCTGCTGTAACTTAGCTTATATAGAGCAACTAAATGGCTCAATGGAGAAGGAAATGGCAACCCACTCCAGTGTTCTTGCCTGGAGAATCCCAGGGACGGGGGAGCCTGTTGGGCTCCTGTCTATGGGGTCGCACAGAGTCGGACACGACTGAAGCGACTTAGCAGCAGCAGCAGCAGCAGCAAATGGCTCAATGCGGTTCAGAAAAGCACATTTGTTAGTGTAAATGCTCCCCCAAATTGTCCTTCCTAGCATGTTATATTCCAGAGTCTACTGTAAAGACTCTCTTTAGATTTAAAGCTTTAAATTCTTAAGCCCAAATAAACAGATGGTAAGGCAGGTCAAAGTCTTTTATTGTTCATAGCATCTCTCCAATGGTTGGGGTGTCCAGAGAGGAAGGTTTCTGTGGGGAATCAGTGGGAGACAAGGTTGGAAAGTTGGCAGAGATAAAATTCTTGTCTTAAAAGGCCAGATGAGGAAATTTAACCTGTGATATCTTAATATTGTTGTATAGAATAGATTGAGTTAGGTAAAAATAATTTTAAAAAACACAAAAAGAATTCAAGAGTAGAAAGTTGGAAGCTTGCTTAAACAATTCATGTGGCCAGTAAACTTCACATTTATTATCACAAGGCAAACAAGCTCAGAGTTAGCTGCACTTGCTGGATTGTTTTCTATAAGCTTACTTCCGTTCCCCTTTACGTGAACTGGCAACTTTATACTGTTTAGTATGGGCTGAGAGAACAGTTCCATGGAATTAAAGAAACTCTACATCAAACTTAACTGATTCTAATTAGCCTACTAGATTAATGGCTTTTTTTTAGTATTTATGATTCTCTTTTAGTAAACAGCCAAAAGCAGAGAAAGTTTCTGTGCTACCACAAATTTGAACTCAAAGACTTTTCAGGGAATGTGGACTAAACCTTGAGGCACATCAATAAAATAATACCTTTACTCCCAATGTACCTTGTTTTATATTATTGTATAGACAAAATAGTACTGTTGTTCTATACAAATACACTCCCAAATTTCTCATGCCCCTTTATACCTGCTACTTATTCCCATGTGATATTGTCTTCTGATGGTAATCTGGCAGTGTCAAGGAGCTTCAATTATTTTTTTCAGAAAATTTTGTTACTAGATACTTATTCTAAATGTGTTACTTCTGTCAATTTCCATCTCTTCCCATGAAGAGTCTCCTTCTCTCAATATGGGCACCTTTTTCTACATTTTCTGACCTGTATCTTGGAGGCCAGAATGGTGAAAAACTTTGAAAGCTTTTGTGAGGATTTGTTGGACAAAAAATAGTTCCTTCTAATGACAAGAATCTCAAGATTGTTTCGATCATAGCTTTGGGCTTGGTGCTTGCTCCTTGGGAGCAAAGTTATGACCAACCTAGATAGCATATTAAAAGCAGAGATATTAATTTGCCAACAAAGGTCCATCTACTCAAGGCTATGGTTTTTCCAGTAGTCATGTATAGATGTGAGAGCTGGACTGAAGAAAGCTGAGCGCCAAAGAATTGATGCTTTTGAACTGTGGTGTTGGAGAAGACTCTTGAGAGTCCCTTGTACTGCAAGGAGATCCAAGCAGTCCATCCTAAAGGAGACAAGTCCTGGGTGTTCATTTGAAGGACTGATGCTGAGGCTGAAACTCCAATACTTTGGCCACTCATGCGAAGAGTTGACTCATTGGAAAAGACTCTGATGCTGGGAGGGATTGGGGACAGGAGGAGAAGGGGATGACAGAGGATGAGATGGCTGGATGGCATCACCAACTCGATGCACATGAGTTTGGGTGAACTCCGGGAGTTGGTGATGGACAGGGAGGCCTGGCATGCTGTGATTCATGGGGTTGCAAAGAGTCGGACACGACTGAGCCACTGAACTGAACTGAAAGCATACTAAGCCTTCCCTTTAGTTACATGAGTATCTCATGAGAATGCTTTTCATCAATCCCATATCTTCAGCATAGTTTTGAAATAACTTTTTCTTGACTTGTCAAATTCACAGTCTAAGGTAGACTGTTACAAGGATAATTCACTATGTCCGAAAGCTACAAAATGCAGGAAAACTCTAAAGCTATTCTTTAGTGAAGTCACACTAATATAAGTTGTCTATATGGAAAACCCATTGTTCCTATGTAATAACATCCAATTAGTTGTTGAACAAACACAAGTTTTGCATTAACACCTGTTTTTCTGGGCCAGGCTGTATGCTAGAGCCTGTATGTCTGTAAAGGTAGTTAAACCTGAAAACATTATAATCCATATCATTGGCTATGTGAATTTATTTTCCTGCAAAGAGTAGAAGATTCAGATATGTGTATGTGTGCATATCTTGTATATAGTTTATTACTTGACTTTCCCTTGTCTTCTTTTAACATTGAGATACATCTGAGCCTTGTAGGTTTCTTCTGTTAGACATTCCCTATTTTGAATACAATTGACATGGCATGTGGAATAGTCATACAGCAATTAGATATTAGTGATTCTTCATATACTAGGTTTGAAGATAGATTTATATGTATATGTAAAATATATATTAAATTCATATTTTAAATACATTTATAAGAAATATATATACAAAACTCTTTAGAGACCTAAATTCCATGCTGTTGTATGCTTTACCTCTATGCTAGAAGTTGAATGTACTATAGGCTGTTTTATACCGTTTGCTTTCCAAGGCCAAATGTGACAAATAGTAATTTCAACTTTCTTTGAAGCACCATAACAGTGTAACTTATCTCTACCTTTTGTTTAAAAATTAAACAAAATCAGACTTTCTTTCCTAAAACAAGCTAACAAAAAAATCAAATTGTATATAACCAAGAGTATCACAAGAGCTTGAAGGAAAAGGAGCAAAAGCAAGTAACTTTCCTTTTCAACATCATTTGAAACATATCCCTGGGAATTGTTTGAATAGGAAAAAGCCAATTTTTTGTTGAGGAAGTGATGGTGGATCAAGCCTTGTCCATAAATCCTTTCTCTATTCACACATCTAGAGAGACTACATGGATTTCAGAGGCTTGGTCCCAAGAAGTTTACAATTTAGGGCAAAGTAATGACATTCACCTACTTACAGTGTTTTATAATGTCATAATTCCTAGACAATAGAAGTTAAAGAATTGGAATTTTTGCCAACCTATAATAGAAACATTCAGCCCTTCCTTTGATATCACTTACCCCCAGTAAATGCTGTGATATTGTGTTACCCATCTTGCTGTTTTTTAAGATTAGAAATAAAAGTTTTATTTGAGTTGAAATATTCAAATATATGTGCCAGGAAATGCTACTGCCTACATTTACTGATGCTCTAGATGACAAAGCAAAACTCAGGAAGGAAGGAAAATCATAATAAATATTTAAGTAATCCCATGTCTATGAGAAAATTAGAGTATATCAAAGAATGTAGTAAAACTATTTTTTTTTTATTTCTGAAATCCTAGTGAGGTTAAAATACCTTCAAACTAGTACTTTTTTAATAAAAAGAAATGATGCTTCAGAAAAAAATGCTTTCAGAATAATAATATAAAGAATTTATTTGAACAATTTTACCATACCTTTACTTAAATGACACTTTCTTAACCACCAACAGATATTATGAAGAGGATATGGAGGTACTACATGCCAATGCAAAAATATTGAATTACATTTCCTTTCATGATACTATTGATTAACATGAGACATGGCTATAAAGTAATGAAGCAAATATAAGAGCCACACGTTATATGGTTAAACCTTATATTGCAGCTCATCCTCTTAGAACAATATCAAACCTAGTATATTTGTATGGGATAAAAGTCAATAAATTTATTAATTTAAAAAATTTAAATCTTTTGTATTATTCTGAAGGCAGTCTGTGGCTTGCAGTGCCTCAGCTTATTAATTATTGTGTCGAAGAAAGAATAGAGAAATCTCAGAGTAAAGCCCCTGCCTCACTAGAACAGTGACACTTATTTTTTAATTCAAAAGTTCTGCTTGATCATTCAGAAAGAGGAAGACAGAGACAGACAGACAGGTGACTTTGCTGATGGGAGTGAAAATTTGATGGGAGGGGCCTTCTTTTGTGAAGAGGCAGAGATGGAGAAAGTCATTGATTTTTGCTGTACCTTTTTTTTTTTTAATCTCCTGCCATGATACGGAGAAGGCAATGGCACCCCATTCCAGTACTCTTGCCTGGAAAGCCCCATGGACAGAGGAGCCTGGTAGGCTGCAGTCCATGGGGTTGCTAGGAGTCGGACATGACTGAGCAACTTCACTTTCACTTTTCGCTTTCATGCATTGGAGAAGGAAATGGCAACGCGCTCCAGTGTTCTTGCCTGGAGAATCCCAGGGACAGAGGAGCCTGGTGGACTGCCGTCTGTGGGGTCGCACAGAGTTGGACATGACTGAAGCGACTTAGCAGCAGCAGCAGCCAATGATAAATGAAATAGAAGTTTTGATTTCACTTTCTCATAACAATAGTTCCATCAATCATAGTTATAATTGAAAGAATGTGAAATTGTTCCTTCACTTAGCAATAATACTTTGAGCATCCACTACATACACAAAACTGACCATATTCCAGGAATATGTAGACAAGGAAAACAAAGATGATTTTCATTCTTGAGTTGGTTGGTTAAGTGACAGCCAAAAACAGGCAAAATTGGAATGAAGCAGGACAAAGTGGCAACAGAAGCATGCAAAGTCTGTAAGGAACAGTAGCTAGAGAGATTGAGACCAGCTTGCAAGATCTTACCTGGAACTGTACACTATAGCAGTTGGTTTTTATTTCAAGGGTGACTGATAAATACTGCCTCTATGCTAATTGTCTTAAGTGAGCATCCCAAAGCGTCTGCTTGGTGGCAATAAGCCAGGGAGGGAATCTGGAATGACTCTAAAAATATCCAGAATGACTTTCTTCAGATAAAATTCCCAAGTAAGCAAATTTATCCAAAATCTGATAGACGTTGAAATCAATCCTTATCATGAAATATATCTGATGACCAGAAATTCTAGAGGACCAGAAAATTAAACAGGACCAGAAATTCTAGAGGCTATCAGCATGAGAACATTAACCTGAGTATTTAGCAGAGATAAAAATATGCCCACATTTCAACCACTGACCAGCTTATTCCTCTAGCTCCTGTTGCCTGACAAACTCTCTTCTAAAATACTTGGCATCATAAACTCTTTTTCTAAAATAGAAGGGGGACAAGAAGAAAGTCAGAAGCTATAAACTTCTCAAAATATATGAAACTCTGGAGAGGCAGCCTGCACCTGCAGCTCCGAAAGCAAATGTGTTGAATAATCAGGGATCCCAAACACTAGAGCGACACTAGAGTTATTTACTCAGCTAATCATTATGTGAAATAGAACATTTGATTTCTGCACCAGTTACCTTGAAGTAGATGCACACCTCATTCAATTAAATAAAGCACCACAAACAAAATCATTTAGTTCAATGTGTGGTTCTTGTTGGTTTTAGTTGCCAAGTCATGTCCAACTCTTGGGACCCCATAGGCTGTAACCTACCAGGCTCCTCTGTCTGTGGGATTTCCGGAGTAAGAATACTGGAGTGGATTGCCATTTCATTCTCCTGGGGATCTTCCCAACCCAGAAATAGAACCCCGGTCTCCTGCACTGCAGGCAGATTCTTTACCAACTGAGCTACGAGGGAATCCCACAATCAATATTTTTAAGTCACTCAGTCATATCTGACTCTTTGCAACCCCATGACTGTATAGTCCATGGAATTCTTCAGGCCAGAATACAGGAGTGGGTAGCTAGCTGTTCCCTTCTCAGGAGATCTTCCCAACCCAGGGATTGAACCCAGGTGTCCCGCATTTCAGGCGCTGATTCTTAAGTAAGCACTCAATAAGTCCTTCCTAAGGGCCCTCTGTCTTTTATTTTTGGTGTACGTCCTTCCTGGCACTTGGAAATCCTGTTAGGTGATGGCTGCATGTCACCTGCATTCCTAGTGTGTTGTGCAAAGATGCACTATATTCTCAGATCTGATTTTAATAGCAAAATGTCCTCGAGATAAACACGTTAGCATGTTAGTGTAAATGTGGGTCTTCAAGAACATGTTAGATCAGGGCATTTTTCCTTTAATTGGTTGTAGAAATGACATCTTAGCCCCTTGAGTGTTAAAGATTTAGAGGAGGGACAGCAGCCTCAGCTCACTCCCTTTCTCTAGTACTTGCTAGGTGTCTAGACCAAACTAATTTTTAAAGGAAGCTTTAAATGGCTTCCCTAGTGACTCAGCATTATTCTAAGGTTTATTAAATGTATTTTAGTTATTTGTGCAGCTGTCCTATCTATAACTAGAATATAAGAGACCATGATTTCTTAATTAACTTTGAATTACCTCTGGAATGCAATGTACTTCCTGTACATTAGTAACTTAGCAAACATTGTTTCAAAAAATAGATTGAGATGAATTAGCTTGTAAATATATTGTGCAAATTTATCCAGACCACACTTCTAAAACATCTTAATCTTTTCCTCAAACTATGCTTGACCTAAGGAAACCAGACCTGTGGAAATTAAAAAAAAAAAAAAAAAAAAGTTCAAAATAATAAAAAAACAAATTGGAAATTGATTAGTTTAACACAGTTTTTTTTCTTGTTGTAATCTTATCTAGTATACTAGTGAAAGTATCTTCCATATCTGCAACTAAAAAGGCCTGCAACTAAAACCAAACCAAGCTTAACCCAGCAATGAGAGTGATGGTCCTTCTCTGTTTACACAGCTTCCCCTAATACTAAATATTCTCTAAAAACATCTCCTGACTCCTTCTCTGTCTTCCCATTTTGAAGAGGAACAAAGATGGATTGATCTTTCTTTTTTAAAATGTTCTGTTTTATATTGGGGTATGGCCAACTAACAGTGTTGTGATAGCTTCAGGTGAGCAGCCAAGGGCCTCACCCATACATAGACATGTATCTGTTCTCCCCCAGACAAATTCACCTATGCGAGCAAGATGGCTAACAGGTGGGGGTTCCATCAATGATCATATGACATGAATGGCAATCTTTTAGCATTTTTTAAAATCTTTATTTAACATTTTGTTCATTTTTTTGACTGTGTGGGTCTTCATTGCTGTGTGTGGACTTTCTGTATTTGGAGAAAGGGACTGCTCTCTAATTGCGGTGCATAGGCTTATTGTGGTGGTTTCTCTTGTTTTGGAGACTCTGTGGTGTGTGGACTTTAGTAATTGTGGCACATAGGATTAGTTGCCCCACAGCATGTGGAATCTTCCTGGACCAGGGACCGAAACCATGTCCCTCACATTGGCAGGCAGATTCTTAACTACTAGACCACCAGGGAAGTCCATAAATGTTTTTAAAATGTAAAATTTGATATTAATAGTGTTTACTGGTAGCAGACCACACAGACTCCCCTTAGGAATGGAGCCATATGGCTGTGTTAAGTACATGTGGCAAGCAGAATAATGGCCCCCCAAAAGATAGCTCAGACAGTAAAGAATCTGCCTGCAATGCAGGAGACCAAGGTTTCTATCCCTGGGTTGGGAAGATCCCCTAGAAAAGGGAATGGCAACCCACTACAGTATTCTTGCCTGGAAAATCCCATGGACACAGGAGCCTGGCAGGCTACAGTCCATGGGGTCTCAGAGTTGGACACAATTGAGCGACTAACACTTTCACAAAAAATAGCATTAAAAACACAGAAATAGCACAAAAAAAAAATAGTTCTAATCACTGGCATCTGAGGCTACATTACCTTATAGCATAAATGGGACTTTGAAGATGTGATTAAATTAGAAATGCTGAGATGGATTATCATGGATATATCCAATGGACCCAATATAACACAAATGTCCTGGTAAGAGGAGGCAGGAGGATCAGAGACAGAAAAAAAAGATGTTATGACAAAAGTAAAGCTAAAAGTAGCAAGAAGCCATAGTCCAAGGAGTGCAGGCAGCCTGTGTGTGTGTGTGACCCCATGGACTAGCCCACTGGGCTCCTCTGTCCATGGGGATTCCTCAAGCAAGAATACTGGAGTGGGTTTGCATGTCCTCATCCAGGAGATCTTCCCAATCCAGGCATGGAACCCCGGTCTCCAACATTGCAGGCAGATTCTTCACTGTCTGAGCCACCAGGGAAGCCCAAGAATACTGGAATGGGTAGCCTATCCTTTCTCCAGGGGAACCTCCCAACCCAGGAATCAAACGGGGGTCTCCTGCATTACAGACAGATTCTTTACCAGCTGAGCTACCAGTGAAGCTGGCAGGCAGCCTGTAGGAGCCAATAAAAGAAGAAAGTGGATTCTCCCCTAGACTCTAAAAGGAATGTAGCTCTTCTGACCCACTGTACACTTCTGATCTCTACAGTTGTAGTGAATTGCTATGTTTTATGTCATTATGTTGTGATAATGGTGATAGCAGCAATAAGAAACTAGTAAAACAGACAAATCAGTTAGGGATAATTTGGCTTCAAATAGAAAGAACTTCAAACCAAACTGACTTATATAGTGAGAAAGTACTTTGATTTGCACATTCGGAAGTGTGATAGGAGGCAGAGGGCATTGTCTTAATATCACCAGTGGTGCCACTTAATTCATTCCTGTATCTCTGCTCTGTATTTATTTCTGTTCTCTTGACTTCATCTTTTTTGAGAAGACTGCCAATAGCCATTGGAGTTAAATGCTTCGTTATTGGTTTTCAGCATTAAAAAAAAAAAAAAAAAAAGGGTGGGGGGGTGGCACTTCTCGTCATTATCTACCGCAATGCATGTATGCTCAGTCATGTCCAAATTTTTGCAACCCTATGGACTGTAGTCCACCAGGCTCCTCTGTCCATGGGATTCCAGGCAAGAATACTGGAGTGGGTTGCCATGCCCTCCTTCAGGGATCTTCCCAGCCCGTGAGAATGGTTTAACAAGTTCCAAGGATACCGTGCCCTTGGTCTCAGTTCCAGGAAACAAGCGTCTGCTTTCGCTCGGTCAGGTTTTCCTTGCTCTCTAAGGACAGTTGTGTAATAGAAGGAACAGTAGCAGTTAGAGGAACTCACGACTTATTCTGCCAGGCTCAAATTGGCAGTGAGTCTGGAGTTTTTTCCACCTGGGGAATGGCAACATGCCCAGCATCTTGGCTCATCACACCACCGTCTGGCTTACCTGCCACAGGTTGCTGAACCCTGGGTTAGATTGACACCAGATAGCCACTTGTGAATCATCCTTGCAAATGGTGCATTTCCTTTGAAAATGGATACATTGTTTTGTGTACATTACTGCATCAAAATCTGCTTTTTCATGTGTGTTTTCCAAGTATCTGATGTGATAGTTCTGAGTAATTTCCTATGCAAACAGCTCTACAGTCAGGCAAAGTAATACAGAAAGGAAAAAAGACAGAGAGGGTATTCATTGGATATCCTGAGCTACATATACTTATTTGTGAGATATTTAATCTCCCACCTTAATGAATTACTTTTTCCAATCTTATAGAAAGGGAAATTTGAGATATTTAATCTCCAGCCTTAATGCATTGCTTTCTCCAGTCCTACAGAAAGGGAAATTTGAGAACTAAGTTGCAAAAGTTGTAAGTGTCAGAGCTGTTAAGAACCTTCAGGCAGTGTGATTCCTAGGCCCATATTCTTCCTATGTACTCCTAAGGGCCACTCTCAGAGTTGAATATCTGAACAGAGTTCCCTTGTGAGAGTTGCCCCATCCTAACACTATCCTAGAGTTGACTCATTGGAAAAGACTCTGATGCTGGGAGGAATTGAGAGCAGGAGAAGGGGATGACAGAGGATGAGATGGCTGGATGGCATCACTGACTCGATGGACGGGAGTCTGAGTGAACTCCAGGAGTTGGTGATGGACAGGGAGGCCTGGCGTGCTGCGATTCATGGGGTCACAAAGAGTCGGACACGACTGAGTGACTGAACTGAACTGAACACTATCCTTGTGACTTCAGATTCACCCCAGAACTGGTTTTGATATACTATATAGAGGCTGAGAAATCTGAGGGCCATCAGATTTTTCCTAAGCTTATTAGAACTAAACAAAGAGATGAGGAAAGGTCCTTCTAGATCAGTTCCAGAAGAAACCTAGAATGGATCTAGTGGGTTTTGACCCCTTTGTCTCAGTTCAGTTCAGTTCAGTTTACTCACGTCCATACCTGACTATTGGAAAAACAATAGCCTTGACCAGACCTTTGTTGGCAAAGTAATGTCTCTGCTTTTTAATATGCTGTCTAGGTTGGCCATAACTTTCCTTCAAGAAGTGAAGTGAAGTCACTCAGTCATGTCCGACTCTTTGCGGCTCCTCCGTCCGTGGGGTTTTCCAGGCAAGAGTACTGGAGTGGGTTGCCATTTCCTTCTCCAGAGGATCTTCCTGACCCAGGGATCAAATCCAGGTCTCCCACATTATAAGCAAGATGCTTTACCATCTTAGCCACCAGGGAACTCCTTCAAGGAGTAAGCATCTTTAAATTTTATGGCTGCAGTCACCATCTGCAGTGATTTTGGAGCCCAAAAAAATAAAGTCTGACACTGTTTCCACTGTTTCCCCATCTATTTCCCATGAAGTGATGGGACCAGATGCCATGATCTTCATTTTCTGAATGTTGAGCTTTAAGCCAACTTTTTCACTCTCCTCTTTCACTTTCATCAAGAGGCTTTTTAGTTCCTCTTCACTTTCTGCCATAAGGGTGGTGTCATCTGCATATCTGAAGTTATTGATACTTCTCCCTGCAATCTTGATTCCAGCTTGTGCTTCATCCAGCCCAGCGTTTCTCATGATGTACTCTGCATATAAGTTAAATAAGCAGGGTGACAATATACAGCCATGACGTACTCCTTTTCCTATTCTACCCCAATTCTGTTAAGGGAAACCTGAGTGCAATAACATTGATCATCAGGATTGATTATGGTAATTTGGCTTGCCAGGTGGGCTTATCCTTCTTCTGTCATGGTTTAAGCGTTTTCAGAGGATTCATACCAAAGATAGAAAGGAATTACCCTTCAATGCCCTTCTGTTTCTGGGGACCTTTCAGAAAGAACATTCAAATTGCCTCAACCATGTGTATAGCTCAGGAGAGCCCAGGCAGCCAGGAGACAAGGTATGAATGGTTTGGACCCTGAATTTTACAAGAGCAGAGACTGATCTTATAAACACTGCATTTCCAGATCCAAGTACAGTGTCTGACCCATAACAAATTATTATTCTTAAATGAAGGGCTAAATAAAGGAATGGTCAGTTTAGTAAATATTTTGTCAGCAAAGTGGAAGGGAAGGATAGAGTGAAGTGGTAAAATGATGGTGAATAAGGCTAGATATGTGGCATTATCCAACAAAATTTAAGCAATACTTTGCCTTAAACGAGACAGACCTTAAGTCTGAGACCTATAGTGACAATATTTAAAACAGCACCGATTCCATTATTGGCGCTCATGGGATAGAAACGAAATATCTTTTTACCCAATAAGTATCACATGAAATTTCTGGCTTTGCAAAATGTTAGTATTTGAAAAGCATTTCTAGTTACTGGCAATCTCAAAGAAAATGGCTAAAACAATTTTCTGAAATGGTTCTATTGAACCCTACTGAAATGCATTTTATGTAGTCCTGTGTGATTGCTCCAGCTTTATTGTTCAAGAACTGTTAATAATGAGTTTTAATATGCAGAAAACAAGCAACAGAATGGGACCCAAGGTTCTTCTATTTTATTTTTTAATAAAAAAGTAAAAACCCTATTAGAGTCCATTTCCAGAGGTAATTTACTGGCATATACATTGTTTAATTTATTTCTAATGTAGAGATACATCAGCTTATAAGGAAATTAAAACAGAGCACACCTTCAACTTGAGATGACTGGGAGGCTCTCAGGATCCCCAGAACATTTTTTCATGGCAGTTGTGACTTGAAATCACAGAATGGACATGATAAACACCACAATATGTTCAGGCCACAGCAATTGAATCACTACTGTTTCCATCACCATTTTCCGTGGATGTTTTCCATTATGTGAAATCAGTTATCGCTTCCACATCTACATTAATATAATTGGTTCTTACTCTCCAGAGGAAAATTTATAAAAGGCAGTTTCAGTAAATAAGGGGTAAAGGGTCCCTGTTTGCCACTGCATCCTCTGGGATGGATTATCACTATGCACTTCGTCCGGGTCCTAAGGGAATTATTGGTACTGCTGTGTCTGTCAAACCCCTTTTTCTCTTTGCAAGGAAAAGCAGAATGGCACTTTTTTTTTTCCAAGAAAATTGCTATGCTTAGTGACAACAATTCTAAAAAGCAGTACCCTTCAAGGTATTGATTACCACATGGTTTAAAGAATACTGTGTGTTCAGGGGATGGTTCAAAGGAAATCACAAAGCAGGTGTCGTTTCTAAATAGTTTTAAATTCCCAGTTACTATTAAGAAAATGAATACCAAAGCTAAATTTTCAACAGTTCCTACATCACATCAAATCTTTGGTAACAGCAAAATCAAGGGGTACTTTTGTTTTGGGAAAGTTATTCCAAGTATGAAAGAGCAGTGATGCCTTTTCATGTGGGCAAGTTCTTGATACACAGAATGTGAGATACATAAGGCATAATTCCCAAAGATGGTTGCCTCTTCTCTGCCAACATTTTCCATTTTGAGTAAAATATTTTCAGAATGCCCAAGAGATTTTATTATTTGAACAGGAAGCTGGAACCTCACATTTACAGCATATTTGGCAAGCTTTGGAATATAATGTAGAAATCAGAACCATCTACAAAAGATGCATTCGCCATACCTTCTGATGTTGAATACAGCCAGATTTTATGAGTGAGGCCAAATCAAGAGTCTCCAGGTGAGGAAGGAGCTTCAGTATCTGTGCCTCTCCAATGGGACATAGGTGACTGTCATTTTTCTGGCCTTGGGGAATTCGGATTCCAAGTAGTGGGCAGTTTGTTACTTCATATAAGCTGAACAAAGCAAAGCAAAAGAAAAAGCATTCTATGCAAATGTTCTTAGGACTAGAGCAATCATTTAATTCAGGTGAGGACAGGCAGTTCTGCCTCTTATCCCCTCGACTATGGCCTTAACCCTCAGCCTTGCTTTGAAAACCAGACCTCACTTTGTATCCTCAGAGCAATATTAATTCAGAACTTACTTGGATTTGTTCCTTGGGCAAAAGGTTAAGTGATCCATAAATTTATTTCCCTGCAGATTTGGAAAAAGAAAAGTAAATATCACAGTGATATGTTAGGCAGGTTCTGCAGCGTCAAAATCGACTACCCCTCCTGTTGCCAGCGTCAATGCCACGTGGTGAAGAGAAAATAATTAAAATATTTGTGGCTCACTCATGTGAATGATGCCAATGACCAGAAAGATCAAATCCTCAAAAAAATCTGATTAATAAGGAATGGCTCTAACCTTATCCTTGTTTGACTAAGAACTAAATCCCATTACAAATGTGCAAAGAAGGATAATTCAGCTCTGTGAAATGGCTTTTTGTTAACATAACTCCACTATGAAGAAATGTGTAGTATCCCCAAATGAAAACATTCTTGTTGTAAGCTGGAACCTACATTTTTCATATCTAACCTTAGATTTTGTGGTTCCTTCTCCAGTGACTCAGCATTAGTATAATGAGGACCTTCATAACTCCTGGCAGGTGCTGCTCTGTGGCGCAGATTTTGTGATTGCAGGTAATAGCCTTCAGACTTAAACGCTTTCGTGGAGGAGGGTATACTTGAAAAGATAATAGTGGTGGAGAGATTCTTAGAGTTCGCCCCATCCTTTCTAGGCAACAATAGCTCAGTTATTGAATATCCATCAAGTGCATGCCATTGGTCTGTGCTTACTGAAAGCTTTCATATTGAATCCCAGAATCTTTTTTCTAAATGAAGAGCATTGCCTTCATGTCTCTCTGTGTGTCCAAATCATTGTTCAGTTTGCAACCAGAGACTGGACTTTTTCTTCTGAGAGTTGTAAAAAGATGTGCCACACGCAGAAAATCATAGAGTAGAATGAGTCCTGTAAGATTAGCCCTTCTGCCCTCCTCCCTCTCTTAAGGCAACTAAGGATTGACAGGTGTCACAAGCTCAAAGGCTTGCCATGTGCTCCAGACCTCTGTGTCTCTGCTCATACTGAAGCCCCCTGCCTACCTTATTACCCCTCCTTCACTGTCCTATTCCTTAAGCTACAAACTCCATTGAGTCAGTAAACTGACTTATTGAGCACAATATTCAGTGTTCATCCTTGGCAATATATAGTCCAACTGGGAAGACAGGCAGTTGCACATATTGCAGGAGAGAGGTATAGCTACTGTGGAGGCCTATAATAAGAGGTTCTAGACATAGTTGAGAGGTCACAGGAGGCTGGACTAGAACTAGAAAGTAACTTAAGGAAAAGAAGGTGCTTGGAGGAAAGAACAGTCCATCAGAGAGAATCTAACTCTGGGAGGTGGGAGACTTGAGGGGGCAAGTGATATAAAAATTAAACAGAAGGAAAATTATGTAAACCATAGGACAAATGGGAATTCATCAAAGGATAGGCAGGGAGTGACATGATCAGGCTTAGATTTCTTAAAACTCATTATTGTGTGGAGATTTGTTTAGAGAGAGATAAGAGAAGATGCTGAGGCACCAAAGTGAAGGCTGTTGTGATAATTCCTGCACATGACAAAATCTCTATCAATCTCTGATAAAAACAACCTTGTCTATTAGGCTATTATCACTGACATATTTCTTCTATCCTCCAGGTAATTAATGTGTTAACATATTTAAGATACTATGTCTGGGAGTTCTAAAACAGCATCATTAATTTAAATATGAGCTACTAGCCTGCCCAAGACCATGTCAGATCATTTCAACTTAAAACCAAGTCTCTCCTCTTTAATGAATTTATGAAGTAGAACCAAATTAATAGATATCATTAAAATGTGATAGACTTTCCCTCTTCTTGGTCTTAGACACAAAAATATTTGAGTTATCTGAAAGGACTTGCTCACCAAAGCATGACAATTAACGCCTGAAATTTATTTGTTATATTTTTTCAATTTTTTAGATTTTCCTCTCATTTTAATATATGGATTTCTCCTTTTCTGTTTAAATACCAGCACTTGTTAGCACTCATTTGTTCTCTAGAAGCAATCTATGACACACCAGATTATGGAAGTTAAATGGGACAATTAATATGAACGTGCTTCTCATTCTGCCACTGTTTCTGGCTGTGATCTTCACACAGGAAGCCCTGCTGGGTTTCAGGGTGGTGTCATGTTTCACAGAAAGGAAGACTTAACTAGTTTTCCGTTTCACAAGGACTGTCTCTACTTTCTCACTCCTCTTTCACTTATATAAAACTGTCAAGAATGTTGGATGCCCTCCTGATAAGTACCCGGCATCCCTCTGTAAGCAGAAGGTAGGTACTTGGGTGCCAGTGGCAGAACATGTTTTCCAGGCAGGAAAACTTTTTTTCATTTCTTCAGTTTATGCAATAGGTCGCCAAACAAGCCATCTGCTGATCTGGTTTCCAAAGCATATGGCTTCTTTCTCAATCTGTAATGTGGGAGACGAACTAAAAGAAGTCATTCTTAAGAGAGAGTAACTAAAGCACTCACAATCTAATCACTGTTCTTTGTGTTCTAAATTCTACCCAAGGGTCAAGGAGGAATTCTTAAAATTCTTGTACTGGGAGCACATTAGATGCAACTTTGTGGACCTGTTGTCACGGAGCTCCATTTTAATACTAGACTTTTAACATAGACAACAAGGTCAGCCATAGCAAATCCATGACTATGTTTGCTTTCAGATAGGGATTGAAAATATTCTGTCCTCTAGCATAGCACTAAGAGCCACTAGGTATTAAGCACTCGTAATATGTCAGGCCCTGTCACGTAGCTTTCATTGTTTCAGATGGGCAGCAGGGCCTATAGTTCAGAGCCTGGCTTAAGAACCAGGCCACGTGGGGTTCAGATTCTGGCTCCATCATTCACTGTTTTATTCTCTTTGGAGACTTGTTTAACTTCCCAGTGCCTCATTTATTTTTTTATTGTATCATTTCTTTTTTTTTTTTTTTTTTTAAAATAGTGCTGCAAGGAACATTGGGGTGTGTGTTTCTTTTTGAATTATGTTTTTCTCTCTTAATGCTTCATTTATAAATGGAGCAGAAGATAACAGTCCTCAGCTTTGGAGTCATCATGTGGATAAAAGACTTAAATACTTAGATCAGTCCCCAACACATACTAAACATCTTACCTATTACTATCTCATTTAAACTACATGAACTTTCCGTTTGCTATAACAGAGAGCTTAAGTAACTACCACCAGGGCATTTTGACTCTAAAGGTCAAGAATTGTCCTCTATACAAAGAAATAAGAAAGAATATTATTTTCAAAGTTATATACATATTTTTTAATTAAAACTGTGATTTTATTTTTTAACTCAGTTAAAAAATTCAAGCAGATTCATATTTGAAGTTAAATAATGAAGACACTGTGCTGAATTTTCTAGTTGCTATTTGTGTGTTACCTTTTTTCATGAACCTGATTTTCTACGAGTATTTCAATTTTGCTCTTACCTTTGGTAACAACCACCTTGTAGAATGCTCCAGGGAAAAACTGAATATTTTTTTAAAGAACACTAATGGCACCCCACTCCAGGACTCTTGCCTGGAAAATCCTATGGATGGAGGAGCCTGGTGGGCTGCAGTCCATGGGGTCGCTAAGAGTCGGGCATGACTGAGCGACTTCACTTTCACTTTTCACTTTCATGCATTGGAGAAGGAAATGGCAACCCACTCCAGTGTTCTTGCTTGAAGAAACGGGGAGGCCTGGTGGGCTGCCGTCTATGGGGTTGCACAAAGTTGGACACGACTGAAGCGACTTAGCAGCAGCTGCAGAGAGAAATGTTAGCTAAGTGTGGTAAACAAAGTTTATCCATTAGACAAATTTTATTCTAAAAAAGACCACTGAGGAAGGAAAATAAGATACAGTATAAGAGTATAAAATGAGGAGAGCTACTTGCCTTTGGGCAACTGTCTAACATTTTCAGTCCCAGCCTCTGTTAGTCATGTACAGACCCTGTACCTTAAACTCAATTAATACAAGTCAAATTTTGCACGTATATGCTTTTTATATTCTACTTCTTTCTAACCAAAATGTTTTCTGTCACTCTTTCTTCCCCTTCAATTTCTCTTTGTCTTTAAGCTCAAACATCATATCCTCTGTGAAGTAAGCATTGTCTGACACTCCTAGGTAATTAACATCTCTCCTTCTTTAGGGTTCTTATGATACCATATACATAATACCATCACAGCATTGTATTGATTCACTTGCTTTTTCTTCTAATTTTATTGACATATAGTTGGCCTACAGCACTGCATAAGTTTAACATGTATACCTTAATGACTTGACTTACAGTATTTGAAATGATTACCACAATAAGTTTAGTTAACATCTGTCATCTCATATAAAGAAAGAAAGAAATGAAAAGTTTCTTTCCTTGTGATAAGAACTCTTAGGATGTGCTCTCTTAACAAGTTCCAAATATACCACAAAACAATAACTATAGTTATCATGTGTATGTTACACCCCTATTTTTAAACTTATAATCATATATCCAGAAATTCAGTATCTTTTGATGACCTTCATTTATTTCCCCCACTGTAACATGGCTTTCTTTCTGTAACTACAAATCTGATCTCTTACTTTCTTATTCTTTTACAAAAGACTCCTTGAATGTCTGCTATCTGACACTCTGCATTAAACTGGGATTGTCATGCAAATGTTATTTCCACTTTCAAAAATGGGGCCCAGTTTTATCCACCAGAAAACCTGAAATAAGGCAAGTTATCAATGCATGTCTTTTGGTGGGAGGATTTGGCCAAATAAAATAATCCAATGACTTCACAGTCATATCCTAATTTTAAGAAAAGGAAAATCCCAATGATGGAGGAGCCTGGTAGGCTGCAGTCTATGGGGTCTCTAGGAGTAGGACATGACTGAGTGACTTCAGTTTCACTTTTCTCTTTCATGCATTGGAGAAGGAAATAGCAACCCACTCCAGTGTTCTTGCCTGGAACATCCCAGGGACAGGGGAGCCGGGTGGGCTGCCGTCTATGGGGTCACACAGAGTCGGACACAACTGAAGTGACTTAACAACAATACTATTGCAGTGTCTCCTCTACTTTTCACAAGACTCTAAATATCTTTTGTTTCCAAAAATCAAATCTATCCTTAGAAACTAACAATTTGCCGTCACTTAGAAAACACAAAACACATGTATTCAATGTGTGGTAGTACCATAATTTTTTAACTTCTCCCCTCAGGTTGCTCAGTGGTAAAGAATTATCCTGCTAATGCAGAAAACCTGGGTTCAATCCCCAAGCTGGGAAGATCCCCTGGAGGAGGACATGGCAATCCCCTCCAGTATTCTTGCCTGAACAATCCAAGGACAGAGAAGCCTGGTGGGCTACAGTCCATGGCGTTGCAGAGTCGGACATAACTGAGTACACATGCACAAGTGATAAAAAATCCAGATTGTTCTATTTGTATTTCCTTTAAAATGTTACAATCATCTTTGTATGCCTTTCTTTGTATATTTGACAGTTCCATCAGAAAGATTCACATTCATGAGAATATTTGAACAATAAGTATGTTCATAGACCAGATCTACTGGCCTAGAGAGATATTTAAGCTCAGAAATGGATCCACATTTTGTAGGACCTGATGCATTAAAATAATCGAGGGCCTCCTTTAGAAATAAAAAAAGGAAACATTTTAAAAATTGCTCAGAACTCTCCTTTTCAAAGCCTTAGAAAAGGCCCATAAAAGTAAAGAACCCTGAAGTTCATGGTTCATTGATTTCATGGTAAAGCTGCCCATACCCATGATATATTGTTGAAGGGAAAAGAACAAGTTAAAGAATATATATTATCTATACATTCTCCTTAAAAATGATAAATCCACATATACAGTTTAAGTTTTAAGAGTAGGTGAAAACTGTGAAATGATTATAAACTGAGATACTAAAATTAGCCTCCTCAAGGGGGAGTTAAGCCAGGGGTTAAAATAAGTTGTTTGGGTGTATGCGTGTGGTCATCATTTGTATTTTAGATACTTTTGTTTGTTATTGTGATCATGTGTGACTTTTTAATTTCAAATACTAAAATAGACTACTCAGGGGATAAAAGCATGTCCTGCAGTACTTTCTGTAGGCATTCCAAAGAAAGTGTTTGGGATTAGTCCACATTCTCCCAAGGTGACTATATGAATATGCCACACCGACTGGTTTTAGAAGTTCTGTTGTATTTGTTATAAAATTAGCTACACTCTTTTATGAGAACATCCCTTATATTAATAGACTGCCCTCGGGCCTCCCATAAACACATACCACAAGAGAATCAGATAAGAAGAGAGAACATAAAAGCTCAATGACCTACCCATGGGGTGCCACGAAAGCCCTCTTTGGTAAATGAGACTGTCCAGTATGTCACCCTGAAATTACCAAAGTCAATCACAGTTTTTAAACCAAAAGGAACATTCCTCCTAAGGTAAGACAAAGTTAAGATGAGTGCTGCTGCTGCTGCTAAGGCGATTCTGTCATGTCCAACTCTGTGAGACCCCAGAGACGGCAGCCCACCAGGCTCCCCGTCCCTGGGATTCTCCAGGCAAGAACACTGGAGCGGGTTGCCATTACCTTCTCCAGTGCATGAAAGTGATAAGTGAAAGTGAAGTAGCTCAGTCGTGTCTTGACTCTTAGTGACCCCATGGACTGTAGCCTGCCAGGCTCCTCCATCCATGGGGTTTTCCAGGCAAGAGTACTGGAATGGGTTGCCATTTCCCTCTCTTGAGGCATATATATCCCACAAGAATAGAATATAATCAAGACAAATCAGGCCAAAAATATTTTTCTTGACTTCTATGCACGTATCACTTGATTGTGGCAGAGGAAAATCCAATATACATTTTAAAACAACTTGTCATTAAAAGAAATTAAAGAATATTCACACCAGGAAAAATGGTTTTTTTAGAATATCTCCACCAAGATGTATGCAATCTAATTAGCATGATAGATTTATGCCAATAGCATTTTCCAGCAACAGATTCTATGGTTCCTAAAGGCAGAATTTCATAGCAGGGGAAGGCTAACAATTACAGTGTGTGCACAGTAGTCCTAGCCTCAGCTCCAAACACAAAAGCAAATGCCTTTCTCTTAGGTGTTCTGACAGGCTGATATTAAAGAACAACATGTGTCAGAAGATATAGGGAATCAGCTGCCCTGTTTGGCAGATTTTACAGTGGAATGTTTGTACTGTCAGGGCGGTGGGTATGACAAACCTGAGAGATGACAGTAATAGCGTTTAGGTAAGAGAACAAGCTTAATAGAGATGCCACTGTTGACAATAACATGCTTATGTTGAGTCTTTGCTTTCATTTTCTACTGGAAATTCCAAAGCCCATTTTGAACCAATGTTTTTTTTTTTCCCCTAAATCCTACAAAAACACCTTTTAGTTATTTGCAGGACTAGCAGACCAAAGTTCCAGTCATATCTGTTTTTCAAGAAAGCTCAGATCGTGATACAATTGATGTTCTTCAGTCAGGGCATGATTTTAGATTGAAGCAGAACTTATGTAGCATTTTGAAGCAACTGTGAAATGGTTGCCAATTTTTCTGGCATGCACTTCAAATTAACTTGGAGCCAAGCTCAAGAGTGGTTGTTACCCAACATTCGTACTGAAGCCCAACACCATGCACAGGGTGTACCCTGCAATCATTGTACAACAACTATCCCATCATCACACATCACAAATTAAAATACACGAAACAATATAATCTTCTCTACAAATACATATGCATTTTATACATTTCTGTAGATATTCAAGTCAAATATAGTATCTATATCCCCAGCAATGACCTACTTCCAAGTTATTTGAACTCCTCCAGGAATATTTTACTCTAACTCTGTATGCATGTTCAGTGGTAGAACATTTGGGAGAATGAACTGCCAGTAGTGAATTGATGCTAAATGAATGGGTGTGCTTTAAAAAAAAAAGTGTCTTTTCACTTCTGGGCTTTAATGCTCATTTAATTATAATGATTTCAAATTCTCTCAAGGCTAAAATTAAACTTGGCTTCCTGGATAGCCAAACAAGTGACTATTCTACACCACCCAGCTCCCATTTTATCTCAGGCTTACTTTGAGTATAAACTAGTTTAAAACAGTCATATTCTGAATGCTTAATTAAAAATCACTAAAAATATAATTTGAAGGGCCAGTTAAAATCCAATACCATCCAACTAGGATGACAGTAGAACATTGTCATTCTCCTGCCCATGAGACAAGATAGGCAGGTGGTAATCAGGGAACACTGGTTCCAGAGGAGAGCATTGGTCACATCACTGCTAATCAACTGGATGAAGTGTGTGGAGCCCAGGGGAAAGTTACCAGAAGCACAGTTCGAGACAGGTCAGCCTCAAAATGATGGTCCCAACTCAAGCTGCCAATGTATAGGAGGCAAAAGAGACAAGGCCACACATGAAAGCAACAGGTATAGACAGGAATGCTCCATGAGAAAGGAAGCTTAATATGAGAAAGGAAGCTTAAAGGAAGTGCAGACGTAAGGCCAGAGATGTTTCTGAGCTGGTGACCATTAGCTAGGGAGGGCACTTGATTAGGTATCTGTAGCTTTAGACATGGTAGTTCTTGGGAGATCTTAAGGGCTATTGAGGTAACTATTATTGTATTAAAGATCACAGAATCATGACCTGTATTTAAACAGGCATATACTTATGGGTAAGAGGAGAGATCTTAGACCCAAACTTCATTATTTTTGACCTAAGAATCTATATATTTAAATTTAATTTTTTCTTTGGTATTGAGATATAATTGACAACATTGTGTTAGTGTAAGGTGTACAACATAATGAGTTGGTATGTGTATATATTAAGAAGTGATTACCACAAACTTAGTTAACACCTCATGTAGTTACAAAATTTTGTCATATGGTAAGAACTTTTAAAATCTTTCTTAGCAGCTTTTAAATATACAATACTGTATTCCTAACTATAATTACATCCTCACAATTTATTAATTTTATAACTAGAGGTTTGCACTTTTTGTCTACTTCCCAATCCTTGCCTCTGCCAGCCACAGTCTGTATTCTGTATTCATGAGCTCGTGTTTTTATGTTTTGGAGTTGTTTTGTTTTTCTTTTTTTAAGATTCATATATAAGTGAAACAGTGTATTTGTCATTCTTTCATTTATTTCCCCTAGTGCAGTGCCCTCAAGGCACATCCATGTTGTCACAAATGGCGAGATTTCATTCTTTTTTATGACTTAATAATATTCCATTGTACCTGTATACTATTTATATAATACATTGACCCTTACATTGCTTCCATGACTTGACTAATGTAAATTGTCCTATGATTAACATAGAGATGCATATATCTTTTCAAATTATGTTTCAAAAGTTTCAAACAGCTTTCAAGTTGTTTTTTTTCCTTTAGATAAATACCCAGAATTGGAAAAACTGGATCATGTGGTTGTTGAAATTCCATTTGCTTTTTACTTGACGTATAGTTGATTTACAATGTAGTTAGTTTACAGTGTTGTGCCAATCTCTTCTCTACAGCAAAGTGGCCCCATTTTACACATATATACATTCTTTTTTTTATATTGTTTTCTATTATGGTTTATTATAGGATATCCAATATAGTTCCCTTGCTATATATATTAGGACCTTATTGTTTCTTCATTCTGAATGTATTAATATAGTTTGCATCTATCAAACCCACACTTCTGATCTATTCCTCTCCCTCGTCCCTCTCTTGGTAACCACAAGCCTGTTCTTTGTGTCTATGAGTCTGTTCCTGTTTTGTTCAGTTCAGTTCAGTTCAGTCGCTCAGTTGTGTCCGACTCTTTGCGACCCCATGAATCGCAGCACGCCAGGCCTCCCTGTTCATCACCAGCTCTCGGAGATCACTCAGACTCACATCTATCGAGTCAGTGATGCCATCCAGCCATCTCATCCTCGGTCGTCCCCTTCTCCTCCTGCCCCCAATCCCTCCCAGCATCAGAGTCTTTTCCAATGAGTCAGCTCTTCTCATGAGGTGGCCAAAGTACTGGAGCTTCAGCTTCAGCATCATTCCTTCTAAAGAAATCCCAGGGTTGATCTCCTTCAGAATGGACTGGTTGGAAGGCAAGAACACTGGAGTGGGTTGCCATTTCCTTCTCCAATGCATGAAAGTGAAAAGTGAAAGTGAAGTCGCTCAGTCATGTCCAACTCTTCGCGACCCCATGGACTGCAGCCTACCAGGCTCCTCTGACCCATGGGATTTTCTAGGCAAGAGTACTGGAGTGGGGTGCCATTGCCTTCTCTGCTATATGTGGATAATGTGTCCATATTGCTGCACATGGCATTATTTCCTTCTTTTTTATGGCTTTAGAAGTGTTTCATGGTATATATGTAGTACATCTTCTTTATCCATTCATCTGTCTACTGGTGTTTAGGCTGTTTCCATGTTTTTGGCTATTGTGAACAGTGCTACTCTGAACATAGGGGTGTGTGTATCTTTTTGAATTATAGTCTTGTCTGGGTATATTCCCAGGGTTGGGATTGCTGAATCATATGGTAATACTCTTTTTAGTTTTCTGAGATACCTCACTATGATTTTACATAGTGACTGTACTCCATTTTTATTTTTTGAGGAATCTCCATACTGTTTTTCATAGGGGCTGCAGCATTTTAACTTCCCACCAGATATTCCCAAAAGAGTTCCCTTTTCTCTATAACCTTGACAAAATTTTCTATTTCTCATTTTTTTAAAAATAATAGTCAAATAGCCATTCTAGTAGGTATGAGGTGATATCTCTTTGTAGTTTTGATATGCATACCCCTGATGATTAGTGATGTTGAACACATTTTCCTGTACCTGGTTGACCATCTGTACCTCTTTCTTAGAAAAATATATATTCAGATCTTCTACCCATTTTTAATCAGATTTTGTCTGCTGTTGAACCTTATGAGTTTGTTATATATTTTGGATATTAACCCCTCATCAGATATGATTTTCAAATATTTTCTCTACTTTAATAGGTGGCCTTTTCATTTATTGATAGTTTTCTTTGCTATTGTGCAGAAGAATTTTAGTTTGAAGTAGTCCCACTTAATTTTTTTCACCTTTTTTGAAGTATAGCTGATGTACAGTATTATATAAACTAAGGGGTACAATACAATGATTCACAATTTTTAAAGGTTTTAATTCATTTACAATTGTTATAAAATATTGGCTATATTCCCTTGTAGGAATTGTACAATATGTCCTTGTAGCTTATTTTACACATATTAGTTTGTACTCCTTGATCCCCCACTCCAGTGTTGCCCCTCTGCTCTTCTGACTGGCAACCACTAATTTGTTCTCTGTATCCGTGAGTCTCTTTCTTTTTAGTTATATCCACTAGTTTGTTTTTTAGATTTCACATATAAGTAATATAATCAGTATTTTTCTTTCTTTGTCTGATTTATTTCATTTAGCATGTTGTTGAAAGTAGAAAACTACCATTCTTTTTTACAGATGAGTAATTTTCCATTGTGTGTGTGTGTATAAATATATATACACACATACCATAAATAAATATATACACCATATATGTAGCACATATGTACCATGTATATCATATACCATACATATATATACACACTGCTGCTGCTGCTAAGTCGCTTCAGTCGTGTCCGACTCTGTGCGACCCCATAGACGGCAGCCCACCAGGCTCCTCTGTCCCTGGGATTCTCCAGGCAAGAATACTGGAGTGGTTTACCATTTCCTTCTCCAATGCATGAAAGTGATAAGTGAAAGGGAAGTCACTCAGTTGTGTGTGACTCTTCGAGACCCCATGGACTGTAGCCTACAAGGCTTCTCTGTCCATGGGATTTTCCAGGCAAGAGTACTAGACTGGGTTGCCATTGCCTTCTCCATATATATACTACAATTTCTTTAATCTGTTGATGGACACTTAATTAAGCTGCTTCTATATATTGCCAATTGTAAATAATGCTGCTCTGAACATTGGGGTCCGTATTTTTTTGAATTAATGATTTTGTTTTCTTCAAATATTGGAATTGCTGGGTCATGTGGTAGTTCTATTTTTAGTCTTCTGAGAAACCTCCATACTCTTTTCCACAATGTTTGTACCAATTTACATTTCCACCAACGTTGTAGGGGCTCCCTTTTCTCCACATCCTCACCAGCATTAGTTACTTATAGATATTCTGGTGATAGTCATTCTGACAGGTGTCCGATGATATCTCTTATGGTTTGATTTGCATTTCTCTGATTACCAGAGTTGAGCATCTTTTCTTGTGCCTGTTAGTCATGTGCATATCCTCTTTGGAAATTATCTCTTCAGGGTCTGCCCATTTTTTAATCAGGTTGTCTGCTTTTATTTTTAATGTTGAGTTACATGAGCTATTTATATGTTAGATATTAATTGTCTTATTATTTGTAAACATATTATCATTCAGTAGGTTGTCTTTTTCGTGAGTTCATTTGTTTCACTGTCCAATAGCTTTTAATTTTAACTAAGTTCCATTTGCTTTTATTTTTTTTTTTGCTTTATAAAACAGAATCAAAAAATTTTTGCTGTGATCTAAGTCAGAGTGTTCTACCCATGTTGTCCATTTGGAATTTTATGGATTCCAGTCTTACATTTAGGTCTTTAATTCATTTTAAGTTTATTTTTGTATATGATGTTAGGGAATGTTCTAATTTCATTCTTTTACATATGATTGACCAGTTTTCCTAGTACCACTTTTTATTAAAGAGACTCCTTTTTCTCCATTATATATTCTTGTATGTCATATATATGTATTCACTGTGTCATACTAACTGTAAGTGTGTGGGTTTATTTATGAGTGCTCTGTCCTGTTCCATTGATCTGTGTGTCTGTTTTGGTGCAAGTGTCATACTGTTTAGATTACTGTGGCCTTGTAACATAGTCTGAAGATAGTGAGCAGGATTCCTCCAGCTGTTGTCTTCTTTCTTGGGATTGTTTTGGTCATTTGGGTTTTGTGTGTGTGTTTCTATACAAATTTAAAATTATTCGTTCTAGTTCTGTGAAAAATGCTATTGGTATTTCGATAGAGATTACACTGAATCTGTAGATTGCCTCAGGTAACATGGTCATTTTAACAGTATTAATTCTACCAATCCAAGAACACAATATTTCTTTACATCTGTTTATGTTGTCTTCAATTTCTTTCATCAGTGTGTTGTAGTTTTCCCAGTACAGGTCTTTTACCTGAGATCTTGTAGAATAAATTTTAAAGTGTATAGTTAAAATTTAGATTATCTAAACTTAGATTATGGGAAAATTTGCACCGTCTTTTATCCACCAAAATGTAAATATCACACCAAAGAATGAATTAAATACAGTGAATTGAATGCTAGAACCCCACCACAATGACAGTAAAGAACATGGGTATTAATGCCCAAAAGCAAATAAAGTGAAGAAAACAGGAACTATAATGGGCCAGAGATGTCAGTATGAGACAGGTGGAGAAGTGGTAACTGGCTGAGAAAAGTAGAGGATGCAGGAACCTAAGTGCCTGTAAAGGAAAACTTTAAGATGATATGTTAATTTATATAACAGAACTCCTTAATGATTCTGGATCTGATATCACCTGCTACAGAGAATTTAGGGAGGTGGTATGGAGCTGACATAGTTGTAAAAAGCGCAGTTTAAACCTGAGATCTTCTGTCCCTATTCAAACAAGCATTCTCCCTTCAACCACAACTCTCAAAAGAAAAGTTTGTTTTCCAGGAAAATTGAATCAGAAGGGGCTCTGGACTGAGAAACACAAAGCACAGAAAGTGAAATAAAAATATAAATTTTGACCAACAACATTCTCTCCACTCTTCCCCTCACTCAGCTCCTGGAACACAGGCCACAAGATGGTGGTGTTCATTACTGGAAGAATTAAATCGGACCCAGAAAAAAATGCCTACGGATACCGACATGAGGGTCACAAAAGGAAAATGTCGTTTGTTTTCCACTCAGAATTTTATCCCCACATACACACTTTCTTAGGAACCCCCAGATAGACTTCTCCTATGTAACTAGCCAAGCTCTAGTTTTGGAGGTATGGTCTCCAGGAAATAAGAATTCAAAAATAAACTTGATGTATTTGATCCTGTAAGGAAGGGTACTGAAAGAAGTTCTGTAGTTTTTGAGAAGAGTTTAGGAGTGATTAGTGATGGGCGCATAGAAACCAACCCAGAAAAAAAAAAAAAAAAAATTTGGGAAGTAAGTTTGTGCAACAAGGCATATATAATCATAATGTCCTAACTGAGTCAGCAGTGAATAGTAAGGATAAATGTCATAATAATGTGATTGAACTCAGTATTAACTGAATTTGTTAATACTGACTTAGAATTGTGATATAAACTAATTGAAAGGGTAGAGAGAGAAGAACTGCGTGTAATTACATAAAAATCTAATCTTCTTCCTGATAGGAATTCCATGGAAAATGCCTGAAAAAGATACATTAAAAAAATGGCAGTAGCATAAATGGTTGTCCAATATGGTGGAAACTTTCAAAAGCAGCAGCTAAAAGAGTTTAAAATAACACTTTGGGAAATGGGCCCATGTGATGTGAGAGGAGTTAGAGTATAAAAGTACTGTTTTTTTATTACAAGGCTATAGAATTTGATTTCTTTAACTATGTCTTATGTCTTCAATAAAAATCAAAGTTAATTTAAGATGCAAATTTCTCACCTGGAAGCAGCCCTTCAATCCCTGTTCTTGAAGTTAAAGATATTTTCATGCATCTTGGATAATGTCCGGGTAGTTTATCCCTTTTCTTGGTTGAATGATATAGCTTTCCTACAATTAGGCCCTGCTCTTGCACAGAAGCCACCTGCCAGTGCAGGAGACACAGGAGATGTGGGTTCGATCCCTAGGTCAGGAAGATCCCCTGTAGGAGAAAATGGCAACTCACTCCAGTATTCTTGCTGGAGAATCCCATGGACAGCGGAGCCAGGCAGGCTACAGTCGATGAGATCACAAAGAGTTGGACACAACTAAGCAACTGAGCACAGCATTTTGGCTGTCAGGCCCTGAAGTAAATATGTAATATTTGACTGGCTTTTTCTTGCCATGTCCTTTTTGTTGCCAGTTACAAAAGGTTTGTTCAAGAATTTCTAGACTTGGGGAAAAAATGATTCTCTTTTTCTCTAAATAATAAACAGGAAAGATAAGACATTGATTATATTAAGTATTTAATACATGAGAATTTGTATTTTGAGGTTTAGGAAAAGGATAAATTACTTTTTATAGATTTTTTTTTGCCAAAATTTCAAAATAATTATCTAGTAAAATAAGTTGCCACTCAGCATCATTTAAGTCAAAGTGTGCGTGTGTTTTATGTGCAACATTAAACAGGACCCTATACATCTTCAGAGGCATGTTTGCATTTGATTTAAAACTAGAAACCCCTTATGCTTTACAACACTATTAGCATGAATGTAAACAAAGGAAAGTGTTTTACATAAGAAATATTAAAGCTATTGATTAATTCCTAGAAAAGAAAACATCAAAGCTTTCAATTNTGTTTTATGTGCAACGTTAAACAGGACCCTATACATCTTCAGAGGCATGTTTGCATTTGATTTAAAACTAGAAACCCCTTATGCTTTACAACACTATTAGCATGAATGTAAACAAAGGAAAGTGTTTTACATAAGAAATATTAAAGCTATTGATTAATTCCTAGAAAAGAAAACATCAAAGCTTTCAATTTGCTCGAAAATCAGTTTTTATGCTATTTTGAAGACTCCTAATTTAGAAAGTACAAATCATGTTTAATTTTTAAATGGAATCTCTCCGCAGTCCTAGGAAATGTATCATCAGGACTGTGTAATCAATGTGAAGCAGATGGTGGAACAATTACCTGGTGTATTTGGGCACCACCATTGGCCAATTTGTAGAGTGTGGGCCAGGAAGTTCATTCTGTTTTCAATCTGCTTTCTGTTATGATGGATAGTGGTTTTATTTATGAAAATCTTTGTATATTTTAGTGTCTATAATACAAGCTACATCTACATAGGCAACTCTGTCTTTTCTTTAAGTTCACTTGCAGGTATATAGTGATGATTTCAGGATTCTAATTTTTGACTTTGAGCTGTCATTGATTTTCAATATCAGCATAGCTTATTACTGTCAATTCTTTGGTTAAATACTTCCTATACTAGTGGACAACTGTTAGTAGTTGATTTTTAACACTCTATTTAAAATTATATGGTATGAGTCATGATTTAGAGAAGACAGTTTTGAATGCTAATTCAAAATTATGTACAAGGGGCATTAAAAACACATTTAAAACACCTACTTTTCAGCACCTTGGATAAGCTCATTCTAAATAAAATGCATTCATATTTTAAATTATAATTAAAATGATCTGTTAATCTCATTTTGATTTCAACTTTTTCTAACACATTATTGTATTTAGTAACTTTGATCATCACTATCTGGCTCTCTATAGGTGGTGACATAAATACCTAGACACTTGTATGTGTATATATATGTATGCCTAGTTCTAGAACACTATTGTTCTATTTGATAATGATCAAGCATTTTGTTTTAAGTATAAGAAGTGACTACACAGTAATGATGCTGACCTTATTGTATGATTAATATGTCTTAAACTCAAGTTTTATTATTTACCAAACATGAGTGGACAAAATAGTATGATGAACCCTATTTTACCAACAACTACAAGACTTTTGTCCATTTTGCTTTTTCAATACCCTCCTCTTACATTTTCATCTACAATATTCTGAAATAACTTCCCAAAGAATGATTTTTTTAAGTGTAAATACTGACTACAGCAAAAAGAGTATATTTTCTCAAAATAATGATTTCACAAAATAACCTTTATCTGTTTTTCTGCATGTATTTTTATCATTTTTTTCTGAAAATGGTCTCTATTTTAGAAATAGCTGAAGTGATATTTTTTTAGTTTCATAAAACCACATCAAGATCTCTTGAACTTGTACAAGATTATTACCGAAACTTTAAATATATCAACCTAGATGGAAGAACCCTTGAAAAGACAGTTTTCTTAAGTTATTTTCTTTCTGAAAACATTGAGATTATGAGGAAAGCATTTAAAAACTATGTGTTTCTAATTATAGATTATAAAAATTTTACTCTTTAACAGAGAAAATTCGTTGTTGACTTTCTGGTTTGGTATTTCTTTGGGGGGTTATAATTGGTATATGAATGTAACTCAGATGTTAATAATTAGAATATCTAATCAGTGAAAAAAGATGAGATGGTTGGATGGCATCATGACAGAGGATGATATGGTTGGATAGCATCACCAACTCAATGGACATGAATTTGAGCAACCTCCAGGAGTTCGTGATGGACAGGGAAGCCTGGTGGGCTTCAGTCCATGGGGTCACAAAGAGTTGGACACAACAGCCACTGAACTGAATCAGTGCAAAAGAGTTTGGGGAATATCTTCCACTTCCTATGCTTGTTGCTAAGGTATTCATCTCTTTCTTTTCCTTTGTGACTATAATTACCATTTCACCCTCATCTTCCTTGCAATTTTCCTTGGGATTCTTCTGCATTTTATAGTCTGAATGTAAATCAAGGGACTCCAAAATTGGCAATCTGCTTAACAAAATAATTGTACTGATTTCTTAGTGAAGCCAGATGCAGTTTATTCACACTGGAGTCTTTTAGAAGGCAAGAGTATGGAATAAGATATATTGCCAAATGGAAAAATAGTGGGAAAGTAAAGCACTGTCTCAGTGGCCTAGAATGTGGCTCATTTTTTTGTTTGTTTTCTTCTCTAATGAAGAAAGTTGACTCTGGTTTTGCAAATGTGGGATGATGATCTGGGGTAGGTTGTAGTTTGTGTTTTTTTTTTTTTTTTTTCATGTATTAGTGTCCATTTCTCTTAAATAGCAGCATCTTGACTTCCTTGGGCTTCCCTGGTGGCTTAGAGGTTAAAGCATCTGCCTCTAATGCGGGAGACCCAGGTTCGATCCCTGGGTCGGGAAGATCCCCTGGAGAAGGAAATGGCAATCCACTCCAGTATTCTTGCCTGGAGAATCCCATGGACAGAGAAGCCTACTAAATTACAGTCCTCGGGGTCGCAAAGAGTCGGACACGACTGAGTGACTTCACCTTCACCTTCACCTTGACTTCCTTTGGGTAAGTTTTGTACAGTCTCAGTTTTTGTAGCGGGCACTGAGTCCTGGTCTGGTACATCATATCTTTCTACTTACCAGCCATAGTAGTTGGTCCAGGAGTAAGCACATGGTTCCAGCTTGACAAAGAGGGACAGTTTTACCCAGTATGAAATTGCTGAGAAATAAAGACACTCTTTAGTCTGGGAGGCTTTAAATCTGTTGGGACAGCCAAGTGAACAGAGGCTACCTGAGAGTAAATTCACACTGCAGAAAGCAGGATTGAAAGACACTGAGGGATGGTGCTCTTATAACCCCAGTCTCTTGGTCCAACTATTTATGATTTCAGTCTGCCTGTATTTCTGGGTTATAAATCTGTATTCTTAAATGTTTTTTCTGTGCCACTTTGAGTTTTCTTTCATTTGCAATTGAAAGAGCTCCTGAACTAATACTCCACCTAGTCAAGCAACTCAAACTCTTATTTTTAAAAAATAATTGCAGTGTCAGCTTTGTCATTTTTATGCCTCATGTGCACATCTAAATCATTTTTATCTTGTTACTTTAACCCCAAATATTCATAGGTGCCCTAAATCTTAAGTTGTCTCCTAGTTTTTGGCAAGCACTCATTTGACGTAAGTTGAAAGGCCAGTTTGAGTAAGAATGAGAAAGTGTAATGGAAAGAATCTGACTAAAAACAAACTAATCATTTTTTGCTCTTCTGTGAAATACAAAATCAGGCCATCAGAATACAATATACTAGAATATTACTTTAGATTTCCATAAGATGCCTTCACAGAATTATGAGTTAATATAAATTTATTTAGCACTTCATATAACAGCCAAATTAGCTTAGCTTTCTGGCATAACTACTTTCTTTTTTCCCCAGGCTATAGTGCAGAAAAGGTTTACAGCAGTCTTGGGTTGGCATTCTTGTTCTAACACTAGCTCTTTATTTTAAAGAAGTTACTTAACTTCTCTATCATTCCATTTCTTTCTCTGAGATGACACATGAATATAATGTTTTCTCTTCACATGTGGTTGTGTTACAGAATGTAATAGAAAATAGTGAGGAAAAAGTAGATAATGGAAACTAGTAGGATTTTTAAAAAATGTATTAAGGTATATTTACAATATTATGTTTGTTTCAGGGGTACAGCAAAGTAATTCGGTTATACATATACATATATTCATTCTTTTTCAGATTATTTTCCTAGGTAGATTATTACAGAATATTGAGTAGAGTCCCCTGTGCTATACAGTAGGTCCTTGCTTGTTATCTCTCTTATATATGTAGTAGTTTGTGTGTTCATCCCTGGCTCCTGATATGCCAGTAAATCTGGGAAACTCAGGAGTGGTCACAACTGGAAAAGGTCAGTTTTCATTCCAATCTCAAAGAAAGGCAATGCCAAAGAATGATCAAACTACTGCACAATTGCACTTATCTCACATGCTAGCAAAGTAATGCTCAAAATTCTCCAAGTCAGGTTTCAACAATACATGACTGTGAACTTTCAGATGTTCAAGCTGGATTGAGAAAAGGCAAAGGAACCAGAGACCAAATTGCCAACATCCGCTGGATCATCAAAAAAGCAAGAGTTCCAGAAAAACATCTACTTTTGCTTTATTGACTATGCCAAAGCCTTTCAGTGTGTGAATCACAGCGAAGTGTGAAAATTTTTCAAGAGATGGTAATACTAGACCACCTGATCTGCCTTTTGAGAAATCTGTATGCAGGTGAAGAAGCAACAGTTAGAAATGGACATGGAACAGATGGATTCCAAATAGGGAAAGGAGTATGTCAAGGCTGTATATTGTCACCCTGCTTATTTAACTTGTATGCAGAGTACATCGTGAGAAACGCTGGACTGGATGAAGCACAAGCTGGAATCAAGATTGCTGGGAGAAATATCAATAACCTCAGATATGCAGATGACATCACCCTTATGGCAGAAAGCCAAGAAGAACAAAAGAGCCTCTTGAAAGTGAAAGAGAAGAGTGAAAAACTTGGCTTAAAGCTCAATATTCAGAAAAAAAGATCACAGCGTCTAGTCCCATAACTTCATGGCAAATAGATGGGGAAACAAGGGAAACAGTGAGAGACTTTATTTTGGGGGGCTCCAAAATCACTGCAGATGGTGACAGCAACCATGAAATTAAAAGATGCTTGCTTCTTGGGAGAAAAGCTATGACCAACCTAGGCAGCTTATTAAAAAGCAGACATTACTTTATCAAAAAAGGTCCATCTAGCCAAAGCTATGGTTTTTCCATAAATTATACATAACGTGAGAGTTGGACTATAAAGAAAGCTGAGGGCCGAAGAATTGATGCTTTTGAAATGTGGTGTTGGGGAAGACTCTTGAGAGTCCCTTGGAAAGCAAGGAGATCAAATCAGTCCATCCTAAAGGAGATCAGTCCTGAATATTCATTGTAAGGACCGCTGCTGAAGCTGAAACTCCAACACTTTGGCCACCTGATGCAAAGAGCTGACTCATTTGAAAAGACCCTGATGCTGGAAAAGATTGAAAGCAGGAAGAGAAGGGGGTGGCAGAGGATGAGACTGTTGTATGCCATCACCGATGTGATGGACGTGAGTTTGAGTAGGCTCTGGGCATTGGTGATGGACAGGGAAGCCTGGCATGCTTCAGTTCATGGGGTCGCTAGGAGTCAGACATAACTGAGTGAATGAACTGAACTGAACTGAACTGAAGGCTTCCCTGGTAGCTCAGCTGGTATCTGCCTGCAATACTGGAGACTCGAATTTGATCCCTAGATTGGGCAAATCCCCTGGAGAAGGAAACAGCTACCTACTCCAGTATTCTTGCCTGGAGAATATCCATGGACAGAGGAGCCTGGCAGGCTACAACCTATGGGGTTGCAAAGAGTCAGACATGACTGAGCGACTAAGCATAGCACCACACGGCAGTTAGTGGCTGCATTTTTACCAACCCATTCAGATCATCCTTGGGTTGGAAAGATCCTCTGGAGAAGGAAATGACAACCCACTTCAGTACTTTTGCTGGAAAATCCCATGGACAGAGGAGCCTGTTAGGCTACAGTTCATGGGATTGCAAAGAGTTGGAAACGACTGAGCAACTTCACTTTCACTTTCAGATCATTTTAAAGGTAACATAGCAATTAGATGTTAGGACTGTGTATTTTCAGGTAATGAATTACAACAAATTTGGAATTTAGGCTAATCTGTGATTTCAAAGAGTTTAATGATTTTCTTATATACCTCAAATTATACTATCTTTAATTTATTTAGTCAATCAGTACTCAAAAGAACTTTCACATTTGGTCTCCCAGCCATTCTTTTCTCTCTTTTTTTTTCTGGCAAGAGGTGAAGAGGTTACCATCAGGCTATAGTTCTTTGATCACATATTTGCATCTTCTTGACTGTAACTATTATTTTGCCATAGAGTAGGAAAGGATGAAGTTCTAAAAATAAGGGTGCAATTATTAATAATTCACCATCTCAACAGGAGCCAACAGAAACTGACATTATTTTCTTTCCTACAGACAGGACTCCACATTCAGGAAGGGGAATTCCCTTGTGATGAAGTTAATGATGATGAGAATGTCCATTAAGGGAAAAATTTCCAAAATATTAGAACTCTGACTTTTAAACCATAGTAAATATTATGGTTTAAGTGCAAGAGAAATACTGAGTGTTTTAATTCCTTTATAATACAATTTAATAGTTTTAATTACTGTGTATAAAATATAAAACTTTATAGGTCCTTTCTCTACTTTTCATAGCTTATCTGATCCCCATTACTGAACTCAAACTAGATTTTCCTCTGACATCAGCAAGAGCTTTTCTGAAATGTTTGCAAAGCTCCAGGTGCATGGGTCCCTGAATAAATATTATTTCAACACTGATAAGCTGCCTAGGTGAAGACCAAGTTAGAAAAGAGGTCTACAAGGATTTCTTAATGAAAGCAGGTGGCTGTTGATAGCCTAAATAGGTTCAACAATTAGTTAGAACATTTTTAGGACTTTCGGTGCATCTCCCGAGGGATTTCTGTAATATTAAGAAGGCACTTGTTTAGGAAGATACTCATTCATGCTCCCCTAATAGGGAGAACATATTTTAAAAACTACATATAGTAAGACCAGAAGTTCTGTTTCTAGCAGGGAAAAACTTTCAGTTCAGTTCAGTTCAGTCGCTCAGTCATGTCCGACTCTTTGCGACCCCATGAATCGCAGCACGCCAGGCCTTCCTGTTCATTACCATCTCTCAGAGTTCACTCAGACTCACATCAATCGAGTCCGTGATGCCATCCAGCCATCTCATCCTCGGTTGTCCCCTTCTCCTCCTGCCCCCAATCCCTCCCAGCATCAGAGTCTTTTCCAATGAGTCAACTCTTCTCATGAGGTGGCCAAAGTACTGGAGTTTCAGCTTCAGCATCATTCCTTCCAAAGAAATCCCAGGGGTGATCTCCTTCAGAATGGACTCGTTGGATCTCCTTGCAGTCCAAGGGACTCTCAAGAGTCTTCTCCAACACCTCAGTTCAAAAGCATCAATTCTTCGATGCTCAGCCTTCTTCACAGTCCAACTCTCACATCCATACATGACCACAGGAAAAACCATAGCCTTGACTAGACGGACCTTAGTCAGCAAAGTAATGTCTCTGCTTTTGAAAATGCTATCTAGGTTGGACATAACATTTCTTCCAAGGAGTAAGCGTCTTCTAATTTCATGGCTGCAGTCACCATCAGCAGTGATTTTGGAGCCCAAAAAAATAAAGTCTGACACTGTTTCCACTATTTCCCCATCTATTTCCCATGAAGTGATGGGACCAGATGCCATGATCTTCGTTT
>SJYT01030582.1:0-70400 GCA_006410635.1 Cephalophus harveyi
CCTGCCTCCTCGCCCCCAGCCTCTCGCCCTCTCCTGCCTCCTCGCCCCCAGCCTCTCCCGCCACCTTCCTGACACTCAGGGCCTCTCTGCGCGTTCAGCACGTGGACCGCTTTTGATGGCGCGAGCTTTCAAGGACTCACTGAAAGAATGAGCCCCCCTTCACCAAGAGGAAAATTCTCTCCATTTTGAGATAAATCAAGGCCCAAGGTCAGTCAAGGAATAATGACTCCCTCCTGGAACACTGCATATTTTTCACCTGCAAGTCAGCCCCCCACACGGACCACTGGCAAAGCTAGAGGGCTCTGGCGGGCGGGGGCCCCTCAGGCAGCTGCCGTCTTGTCCCGGGTTTTACTTGGAGGGAGAGAAAGATCTGGCCTGATCGCCTCGGCCCCTGAGGGCTGGGGGAGGTGGCCCACACTCTCCCCTTTCCGAGCTGGACATTCATCACCTCCGGCAGCACTGGGGGCGGGGGAGGCGGAAAGATGTATTCGGTGTTTCCTAACAAACGCGGTGACATCGTTGCTGCGAGGAGCTGAAAGGCAGCACCGCTCCTGGAGCGGCCGGCTGTGCGCAGGGGGGGAGGCCAGAGGCCGCCCCGGGGCCCGGCAGCGCCTCCCCGGCTCACGCGTCGGGGAGGACCCAGGACCCCATGCGACCACGGCTGCTGTTCCACAGAACGTGAGGTCCCGGAGCTTTCACAGAGACGGGGCCAGCAAACCATGACCCAGGGGCCAAATCCAGCCTCATCCTACAAACAAAGTGTCATTTGAACGCAGCCACACCCGCGCGTCTGAGGATTGTCTGGGGCTAGTTTCAAATGGCAGAGTTGAGTGGTTGTGGCAGAGACCATCTGGCCCCACAGAGCCTGGAAAAATCACACTCTGACCCTTTAAGAAAACGTCTGCCCGGCCCAGAATAGGGATGGGCACCGAATATCAGAACATCCCTGTTTATGTGATTTAGTGTGAACCAGGCGTCAGAGAGGAAATGAAGGGCCGGAGAAGCAAAGTCTGTCTCCCACATCTGTGATCTTTCCAAGTCCACAGGAGGTTTTCCTAATCTTTCAATAACCCGGTCCAAGGGTGCAGACCAGGTAACTGAATCTTGACAACTAGGGTTTCCCAGGTGGAGCTAGTTATAAAGAATCCACTTGCCAATGCAGGAGATGCAAGAGATCCGCGTCAGGAAGATTCCCTTGAGCAGAGCATGGCAACCCACTCCAGAATTCTTGCCTGGAGAATTCCATGGACAGAGGAGCCTGGTGGGCTTCAGTCCATGGGGTGGCAGAGAGACAGACTCGGCTGAAGTGGCTGAGCGTGCAAGATTTGGAGGATACGTTGACAAGCCAAGGAACCCCAAAGACTGCCGGCCCAGCCTCAGAAATCAGGAGGGGCCTGGGACGGAGGATGGGGAATCAGCCCAGCTTGACTTGACTCCTGCCTCCAGGATGTGAGACGATAAGTCTCTGTTGTTCTGAGCCGCCAGCTGGAGGCACTTTGTCACAGCAGCCCCAGAAACTGCGCGCACACCCTCTGTAATGTTTGAATACTGAACCATGTGAACCTCATATATATTCAAAGAAATAAGTAAGTAGTTGGAAAATTTTTTGGCCAAGAGAAGAAATAAATAAAGTAGGTCCTATACCGTGGCTCTGTTTCTAAAATCACGCAGAACTTCATGAGATATACGGGGACTTCGTTTCACTGGAGTCAGCCACACTTAGGTGAATATTGTGAAAATGAAAGAAATAAACCAGCGGAAATCCAGGGTAGGCAGGACTCCAGCCCATCAGCCTCCGTCCTGGATGCCCGACCCAAGCTGAGAACTTGACTCCAGGGAGAGTAGCTCTTTCCCCAGTTTGCCTTCTTATCTCACATTTTTTTTTTTAAGAGAAAAAGGGTGAACTCCTTTGAGGAGCAAGAGAGTCTGCCTGAGCCCAGTGAAGCGACCAGAGCTGTTAGCAGACCTGATCCGGGGGCTTCCGGCCGCTGTCCACCCGTGCCCAGTGGTGACCACAGCGCAGCCCCACAAATGCCGCAGTAGAGCCAGTGCCAGAGACGCCCGGCTCCCTCTCCGCCTGTCGAGTGGGGCTGTGGCTTCTTGCACACTGGGTCTGGGTCATGTTTGTATTTGTTGTTAGCTCTGAAATTGAAAATGTTGTTATGATCACAATGCAATCGAGACATGGGAATATCTGGTCAATTCAACAAACTCAAAACAGATTTTGACCCCAGATGCTCAACTGGATTTGGATTTATGGAACAATTGCAATGATAATACAGAGTGTTCCTGAATGTCCCACACCCATTTCCCCCTATTAGTAACCTTACTCATTGGAAAAGACCCTGATGCTGGGAAAGATTGAAGGCAGGAGGAGAAGGGGACGACAGAGGATGAGATGGTTGGATGGCATCACTAACTTGATGGACATGAGTTTGAGCGAACTCCTGGAGATGGTGATGGACAGGGAGGCCTGGTGTGCTGCAGTCCATGGGGTCACAAAGAGTCAGACAAGACTGAGCTACTGAACTGAATTGAACTGAATCTGGTACATTAGTTACATTAATGAAACAAAATTGATAGCATCATTATTAACTGAACGGAGGTTTCTGACATTGTACAGATGAGCGAACTCCTGGAGATGGTGATGGACAGGGAGGCCTGGTGTGCTGCAGTCCATGGGGTCACAAAGAGTCAGACAAGACTGAGCTACTGAACTGAATTGAACTGAATCTGGTACATTAGTTACATTAATGAAACAAAATTGATAGCATCATTATTAACTGAACGGAGGTTTCTGACATTGTACAGAAGACAGGGATCAAGACCATCCCCATGGAAAAGAAATGCAAAAAAGCAAAATGGCTGTCTGGGGAAGCCTTACAAATAGCTGTGAAAAGAAGAGAAGTGAAAAGCAAAGGAGAAAAGGAAAGATATAAGTATCTGAATGCAGCATTCCAAAGAATAGCAAGGAGAGATAAGAAAGCCTTCCTCAGAGATCAATGCAAAGAAATAGAGGAAAACAACAGAATGGGAAGGACTAGCGATCTCTTCAAGAAAATTAGAGATACAAGGGAACATTTCATGCAAAGATGGGCTCGATAAAGGACAGAAATAGTATGGACCTAACAGAAGCAGAAGATGTTAAGGAGAAGTGGCAAGAATACACAGAAGAACTGTACAAAAAAGATCTTCATGACCAAGACAATCATGATGGTGTGATCACTCACCTAGAGCCAGACATCTTGGAATGTGAAGTCAAGTCGGCCTTAGAAAGCATCACTATGAACAAAGCTAGTGGAGGTGATGGAATTCCAGTTGAGTTATTTCACATCCTGAAAGATGATGCTGTGAAAGTGCTACACTCAATATGCCAGCAAATTTGGAAAACTCGGCAGTGGCCACAGGACTGGAAAATGTCAGTTTTCNGCCTTGGACTGCAAGGAGATCCAAGCAGTCCATTCTAAAGGAGATCAGTCCTGGGTGTTCTTTGGAAGGACTGATGCTAAAGCTGAAACTCCAATACCTTGGCCACCTCATGAGAAGAGTTGACTCATTGGAAAAGACTCTGATGCTGGGAGGGATGGGGGGCAGGAGGAGAAGGGGACGACCGAGGATGAGATGGCTGGATGGCATCACCGACTCGATGGACATAAGTCTGAGTGAACTCCGGGAGTTGGTGATGGACAGGGAGGCCTGGCGTGCTGCAATTCATGGGGTCGCAAAGAGTCGGACACGACTGAGCGACTGAACTGAACTGAACTGGTACTTTATTCAGATTTCCTTACTTTTTACCTGATGTCTTTTCTGTCCCAGGATCCCCTCTGAGGCACCTGATTGCATGCAGTCGTCCCATCTCCTCGGTCTCCTCGGGGCTGTGACAGTTTTTCAAACTTTCCTGGTTTTTGACGACTTGGACAACTTTGAGGAGAGCTGATTGGGAATTTTGTGGAATGTCCAGGGTTTTTTCCTCATGATTAGCTGGGATTATGGTTTGAGGAGGAAGACCACGGGCAAAATGCCATCTCATCACCTCCTGTCAAGGGCACATACCGTTAAGATGGCTTATCTGTCAATGCCGACCTTGAGCCCGGGCTGAGGTTGTTTCTGCCAGGTTCTCCACTGCAAAGCTGCTGTAGCCCCTAGCCCCGCCTCACACACACACACACACACATACACACACACACACACTCACACACACACACACACACACACTGTCCTCCTTGGAAGGAAGCCTCTGTGCACACCACACACTTAGGGGTTGGGGCTCTGCTTGTCTCCTTGAGGACAGAACGTTTCCATAAATTATTTGGAATTTTCTGCAGAGAAGACTTGTCTCTCTTCAGCCATTTATTTATTCAATCATTTGTTTATATCAGCATGGGCTCATGGATATTTTTTCAGTTCAGAGCTACTTTATTTACTTAGTGAATCTTTTTATTGAACAGGGAATCATGAGCAGATCAGCTCAGAGCTCAAAACGCACTGCGCAACCATCCACTCCAGGCTCTGTTTTTGCTCGCGTGGTGACATTTCTGAAAACTCCTTCATTGGCCACGTAGGGGCTGGTGTGCCCTGGGCCGCGTGGGGGCACGGGTGTGAGTGGGCAGGCTGTGCCCCCCACTGCCAATGGGATGTTTGGTGTAGTTGTTTGCACACAGCCCAGCATTCGAACGTAGGGAACAACACAGACCATCTAATTCCTGTCCTCAAGAAGCTCCAGTGGTCACTGGAACAGACATGAGGCACCACAAGCTCACACAAGACGAGAGAGAGAGAAGGATGGAGCCATCATAAACCAAACTACGCCAGGTGTGCTACAGGGCAGACTTCACCGAGGAGGGCTTTCTTGAGCTGGTGCAGGAATAGCTTTTCTCAGAAAAGCTCTATTTTGTGAAAAGTGGGAACTGGAGATGTGAGATGGCCATGGGAAGGGATGATGGGCTCGAGTATATTTGTTTGTGTGTTTGGTTTTTTGAAGGAAGAATGAACAGATGACCATAACCCTTTAATCACTATTATAGTCCGTCTACCATCGCTTAAAATCTTCTCTAAAAGTCAGAAGCACTCCCTGGCTTGCGTGTGCTTCATATAACTCCCTGTTTGCCAATTCATATTAAAAGAAAATCTGTGCTAAAGAAGATATGGGAACACGTGGCCAACTGCTCGCCCTGCACTCAAGAGCCGGGCCTTCATGGAGCGCCGCGGGGCTTTACCCACTCTGAGGTTTCCGTTTGGAGTCTGGGCCCCCGTGGGACGTGGGGATTGGCTTTACTCTGAGAGACCCCAGGTGAGTTTGGTAAAAGGTTGTAATGTAGAAAATTTTCTCTACAAATCAGGAAAGCAACTGATTCTAACGAGATTTTTATGTGTAGGTCAGTAAGTTAGCTGAATTTGCCTTTCAGGTCAGGAGCTGGAAGAGATCTCACTGGTCACCTGCTTTAACCTCACTGTTTGCTGAACGGAGTAGGTGGGGCGCAGGGCGGGGCGACAGGCCAAGGCCGCCCGCCGGCGAGCGCAGAGCCACGGCCAGCCTGGGCCAGGGACGCCCCGCAGACCTTCCTGGGTTCTGATCTGGGGCGGCGGAAACTCTTTGTTTTAAAAGTTAAATATTTCTGTCTCAAAACAGCTGGACTTCCTGCTTCTGTAGGGAAAATAACACTGTGCGTGTGTGTGTGTGTGTGTGTGCGCGCGCGCACGTGTGTGTGTGTGCGCGCGTGCGCGTACGTGTTATCAGGAGGGGCTTCCCAGGTGGTGCTGGTCGTAAAGAGCCCGCCTGCCAATGCAGGAGACTTAAAGAGACGTGGGTTTGATCCCTGGGTTGGGAAGATCCTGAGGAGCAGGGCATGGCAAACCACTCCAGTATTCTCGCCCGGAGAATTCCACAGACAGAGGAGCTTGGCAGGCTACAGGCCGTGGGGTCACAGAGTCGGACACAACTGAGCGTCTTAGTACTCCCACATGTGTAGTTGGGGAAAAGTGCTAGTAAAACATCATGCCGTGTACCAGTGTGCTGATGGCATCCAGTTCAGTTCAGTTCCGTCGTTCAGTGGTGTCTGACTCTTTGTGACCCCATGGACTGCAGCCCACCAGGCCTCCCTGTCCATCACCAACTCCCGGAACTTGCTCAAGCTCACGTCTATCATGTCAGTGATGCCATCAAACCATCTCCTCCTCTGTCGTCCCCTTCTCCTCCCCTGTCATCCCCTTCTCCTCCCACCCTCAATCTTTCCCAGCATCAGGGTCTTTTCCAATGAGTCAGCTCTTCGCATCAAGTGGCCAAAGTATTGGAGCTTCAGCTTCGGCATCAGTCCTTCCAATGACTATTCGGGACTGATTTCCTTTATAATTTACTGGTTTGATCACGCGAGAGTGTGATGATGGCATTAAATTGGTATTAACTTGTGATGATGGTCATTCAGCTGAACTTCTCTGCTCTGGAGCAGGCTGCTGGCTTGAAGTGTCTCCAGATAAGCACGCTTCGCCCTGCGTGTCGTCTCATGACCCATGCTACTGAGACGTCCTGGAAACACTCCTCTTCTTAGAGCTTGCAGCCAGGTGGCTTTGGTTAACAGAGTCGTGTGTGTGAATCCCATTTGGTCTCCTAAGTGACACACCTGTTATACGTCAAGTGTTTGGGCTATCTGTTGCTGCATAAAATTCTGCCTCCAAACCTTAAAAGCACATTGCTAAATGAAAGAAGCCAGTCTGTAAAGGCTATGTGCTGTACGATCCCAGGGACGTGACACTCTGGAAAAGGCAGAACCACGTAAAAAGACCACAGTGGGGAGATCGGTGACTGTCGGGTTGGAGGGTGGACGAGCGAGGGATAAGCAGTGGCGTGCAGAGGACTTTTAGGGGCAAAATTACTCTATATGACTCTGTCACAGGGGGCATATAACATCACAGTGTTAGTTCGGTCGTGTCCAACTCTTTGTGACCCCATGGACTGTAGACCACCACGCTCTTCCATCCGTGGGATTCTTTCCAGGCAAGAATACTAGAGTGCTATGCCCTCCTCCTGGGATCTCCCCCAACTCAGGGATCAAACCGGTATCTCTTAAGTCTCTTGCATTGGCAGGCAAGTTCTTTACCTGGAAAGCCTTATTACATTTGTCAAAACCCATAGGATGTATAACATGTTGCTAGAATCTAACTAGAGCAAAAAGCATTGTTTCCTGCTAATCCACCGGAAGGGTGGCTTAAACCCATGAAAATTCTCAGTTATATTCAGAAAAAAAAAAGAAATATTACTTTCAAGCAAAAGAAGTCATTAGACGTAGGCTAACGGTATTTCTTACTAAGCTCTTAAATACTGCAGCAAACACCCATCCTATTGAAGCCACGAGGAAGGGACAGATGGGTCCCTCCGGGGACCTTCAGGGCTGATCCGGTTCTTCCCTCCGAGACAGGGCCTGGAGTCCTGGGTGCAGCCGGGGTCTCCCAGGCTGTGGGCGCTGCTCCTCAAGGGGCCTGCCGCCTCTCCGGCGGCCCCTCCCCACCCTGTCCCCCGCCTCCAGGAGTCTCTCCTCTGCCCCCCTGCTTTGGCAAGCACATCTGGCAGCATCCTAAACCTCTTCTCCTCTAATGCCTTACATTTTGGGTGCACAGAAGCCAGAGGGGCTCCTAGACCATTTTTCTTTCTGGCCTGGGGCGGCCTCCAGCAAGTCTGAAGAGACTCGGATAGTTATCTGCCAGAAGTGTCACTGAATTCAGGGTCACAGAAGGAAGATGAGCCAAGATAAACTCAGGCTGTCAAAAATCCATGGAGGGCAAAAACAATGGAGTCACAGGGCTGTGGGAGAGGCAGAATGTGCCTGTCACGGTGGACTTCATTTCAGGTTGGACAGATGCTCCGAGGGCTCCCTGGAGGAGGCGGTGGGAGAGGGTGGGGGAGAAAGAGGAAGCGAAGGACGAAGAGGATGCCGGCAACAGAGCCAGTGTCCGTGGGGGGCAGCTGGAGGCATTCTGGCAAATACTTGGACGCGAGATAGTCTGAAGGAAGGCCCAGGCCGGAAGGGCCCTCCTTTCTCTGGGGTGCTAAGGCCCGGAGTCCACAGGGAGCCATGAGGAACGGGCTGGGACTGCGGGGCCGGGGCTGCGGGAAACCCCACCCGGGAGGCGAGTGGCAGGCGTGAGCCCCTGTGCTGACCGGCTGGCGGGGGCCAGGTGCCACTCAGCGCAGCCAGCGGGCGGCAAATGGGCACCCGCAGGGCCCCGCCTTTGTAACAGGGACTGCGAGGCAGCGAGGGTTTCGGGGCGAGGGGAGGAGGGAAGGATTTCTCACGAACCCCCCTGAAACCCGAGACCAAGCTTTTGGAAAGGAACGTTTTCCTCATCCTTTTCCGGGATGACAGCAGCCAGCTGTATCCAAAGTTCACATCTCAGGACTCGGGCAGGAGACGCTCTCCTCTCGGTACCTGAGCAGTTAGGGAGCTTTGGAAACTTAATTTAAAGCAAGTGAAAGTTCATCATGTAGCGCGCACCACCCAGAAGGGATTTTCAGTTGTTCGGGCTCAAACTGACCTGAGGCTGTAAGTAGGCAGGGCGTTCTGCCGCAGTTGCCCTATGAACACAGCCTTTCTGTTGGAGAGAACAAAAATAAACTTCAGTCACTGCTCCCAACCCAGTTGCAAAGTCGGTGACCCACATGCTTCTCTTCGTCTTCGCACCACTTCCATTAGAAAGCTAGGCACCCGTGAGCTGTGTCAGCCCGCAGTAATCGCGCAGACGTCACTCAGATACTGTGCTCTCGGAAAACAAGGGGGTGGACGCCAAATGGTGTTTGTAAGTGGCTCGCAAGGGCTTTGCCTCTCAAGCACGGTCAAGTTCTGAAAATCACTTCCATCTGAGGAGGGTTTGGGGGCCTGGCGTGACAGGAGGGGACGGGGTCAGCCAGTAATCTGATCACCGCGAAAATCGTCACAATTATCACCTGCGTGGGTGGTCCTGTCCCGGGCTCAAACTGACCTGGAACAAAGCAAGCATCACACCGCTCTCTCTTGTCCCTGGAGGCACGACTCTCGCACAGCAGAGGCCCTCCATGGTTAACCAAGAGTAGAAGGCACGCTGTCTGCGGGGCTGGAGCCAGCCAGGACTTGAAGACCCCACAACTGTTCCTCTCAAAGCCCAGGACACGGGCTCCAAGACCTCCATCCGTGGCGTGTGCACACCTCCCAGCCATTTGGTTAAAGTGAACCCGAGCACTGCTGTGAAGGGCTTTACGGATGTCAGTAAGCTCCCAAGTCAGCTAACCTTACCACGGGAGGTGACCCAGAGGGCTCAGAGATTCAGAGCAGGAGAGGGGCTGACATGCCCTTGCTGACTGAGAGGGGAAGGGCCCGTGGTGAGGAGGTGACCCCGCAACCTCAGAGCAAGTCCCTGCGGACACCGGAAGGAAAAGGACCCCAAGTCCTGCAACCGCAGGGAACTGGATCCTGCCAATGAAGGGCATGAGCTCGGAAACTCCAGAAGAGAAGGCCGCCAGACCGTGCTGGACTTCTGATCCACAGAGACGTCAGTAATACCGAGATAACAAATTCTAGCTTTCAGCCACTGTTTGTGCTAGCTCATTATTCCATGGTGGAAAATGCGTACAGCTCCCTTTGAAAGTGTTAGTTGCTCAGTCATGGCCAACTCTTTGTGACCCCAAGAACTGTAGCCACACACACCCCGACCCCAGGCTCCTCTGTCCCTGGGATTCTCCAGGCAGGTATACTAGTGTGGGTGGCCATGCCCTTCTCCAGGGGAGCTTCCTGACCACGAATCAAACCTGGGTCTCCTGCATTGCAGGCAGGTTCTTACCATCTGAGCCTCCAAAGCAGCCCCCCTTTACATCCTTCCACAATTATCTTTCATTGTTTTCACTCACTCTCATCCTCTATTTCTGATGCACGTTAAATACAAGGTAAGCCAGACAGAGAAGAATGATTTTACATCAAAGAGTCTCCTCTGAAAGAAAAGACCCTGGAGACGCAGGTTCTGTCTTTGGGTCAGGAAGATCTCCTGGAGGAGGAAAGGGCACTCCAGTATTCTTGCCTGGAGAATCCCATGGACGGAGGAGCCTGGTGGGCTACAGGCCGTGAAAAGAGTCGGGAGTTAGGCACGGCTGACTAAGCACACATACACACTGAACAAGGAGGGTCCTTTCATGTTTAAAACGGAATTCAAGCTTTTACAATGATGTTTTGGCATTTACAGCCTTGTGCCATGAGAACCCACTCCAGTGCTCTTGCCTGGAAAATCCCATGGGCGGAGGAGCCTGGTGGGCTGCCGTCCATGGGGTCGCGAAGAGTCGGACACGACTGAGCGACTTCACTCTCACTTTTCACTTTCTTGCACTGGAGAAGGGAGTGGCAGCCCGCTCCGGGGTTCTTGCCTGGAGAAGCCCAGGGACGGGGGAGCCTGGGGGGCTGCCGTCCATGGGGTCGCACAGAGTCGGGCACAACTGAAGTGACTCAGCAGCAGCAGCCGCCGCCGCCATAAGGAAAACAAAACAAGACAGGCTGCCGTCTGCGTCGGGTGTGGCCAGGCTCCCCCTGCGGTGTGGTGTTCACACCCCGCGACCCCGCAGCGCTCAGATCCTCAGAGGCGGGAAAGCGGGGCCAGGACGAAGGCGAGAGCAGAAGGACACAAACTCGAGGCGGAGGACAGGGGGAGAAAAACAGCCGTTGCGATAAGTGGCATGCCAAAATTGTGATCAAACACACACAGCACAAAACGTGCCTTTTAACCACTTCTAGGTTCAGCGGCTTTACGTTCACGCTGCCCTGCCCCCATCTCTGCCTCCCCGGGACTCTTTCTGTCCCTTGAAACTGAAACTCTGCCCACATCGTACCGGTAACGTCCCAGATAAATAACATATTAATGCAATGTTTGTATCAAACTCTATTTTTTAGAGAAGTCTTAGGTTCACAGCAAAATTGAGAGAAAGGTACAGAAATTTCCTGCCTGCCCCTCCCCCCACAGGCCCTGTTCCCACATTATCGACACCCCCACCGGGGACATAGTCGCTATGATCGATGACCCTACGCTGACACACCGTCAGCACCCAGAGCCCGCTGTTTACATTAGGGTTCATGCCTCGTGTTATACATTCCAGGGTTTGGACAAATGCTTAACGGCATGTATCCATCACTGCGGTGTCCTACAGAGGAGTCTCACTGCCCGCCCAGGACCCTCTGTGCCCTGCCTGGTCACCCCTCCCTCCCTCCCTGCCCCCCAGTTCTGGGAGTCCCTGATCTCGTCACTGTGTCCATAGTTTTGCCTTTTCTGAGATGTCGAGCTGGAATCAGCACACAGCCTTTTCAAATGGGATTTTTTCATTTAGTAATACACATTTAAGTTTCCCAGTACAATATATTTTTTTAAAGATCAAAATTAATACCAAAAAAAATCCAGGATGAGCAAAATATCGAAATGTAAACGCTAGCTGGGTCTTCACACGTCAACACACTCTGCCGTCCGATCGTGTAACAGACTCCGTCCTGTAATAAAACTGGGACTTTGCTCTGACCGTTCGCTGCCAATAGTTCCGCTTATTTGAGGAGGTCGTCTACATGAATTATGGAGCCGGCCGTGACAGATTGGACCTGGAGCCTGGCGGCCACGGGCATTCCTGCTCGCCCCGCCCCTCCCCTGCCGGACGTTTCTGGGAAGTTCATAGGTGGTGGGTGGTGTCGATTACAGCTGAGCAGTTAGTCCAGATCATGAAATAAACAAGGCCTGGAGAGTCAGCATGGAGCTTGTGTCCGCGGCTTCCAGCACAAGCTCCCATCACTGTTTCCAGAGCATTTCCTGGCTTGACTTCAAAATAACCGCGTTCCGAAGTTCAGCAGGAAAGCGCTTCCAGGGATGAGAGGAGTACTTTGTGCCGGGAAAGGCAGGGTCCTGGCCCTTCCCAGCCCCCTCCCTGCCCCCTGGGGGGTGTGAGGTGGGTGGAGGGGCTGCCAAGGCTGGCCCCCTCCTTTTGGCAGGAGGAGCCGCCCCAGGAGGCAGCCCCGACAGCGCTGAGCACGCGTGACTCACGGGGACTCGCACCCTCAAGGAGCTCATCGCGGGGACCGGGAAGCAAAGACGTCACTCCCTTGGGCCCGGTCCAGGGAGGGTCAGAAGATGCCATTTCGAACGTCCTTTGGATGGAAGAGGGTCTCCAGGCTTCTCAGAGGCCAAGGAGCGACTTGGCCAGAGTCGGTTTCTGAGGGCGTGGGGCCCTTGGGGGAAGGAGGAAAATGCTCCAAGCCTGACAGCAAATGCGTGGGGAGATGGAGGAGAGAGACGCCGATGGGCCCGGGCTCGGGCGAGGCCGCGAGCAGGCTGAGGGCGCTTCCAGGTGGAGCAGCTGCGAGGCGCTTTCCTGCTCAAGAGATTAACAGCCCCGCTCCTGCCCCCAGGGGAAGAGGCTGTGCCTGGAGGGACTGTGGACGCCCACCGCCTGGCAGGAAAGCAGCACTCGCTTTTCTCTCGTCTACCCTCCTATCCTGAACCCGCCACGGAGTACGTGTGCTCGGCGTTCAGTCGCGTCCGACCCTGTGCGACCCTGCGGGTCGACCCCTGCGGCACGCCAGGCTCCCTGTCCTCCACCGTCTCCCAGAGTCTACTCAGACTCATGGCCATCGCGTCGGCGAGGCCGTGAAAGAACTGGTTTTTATTCCCCGATCTTCTGGACCTCAGCTCTTAGCTCCTAGAGCTGAGCCTCCTTGAGTTTTCAAGGATTGAAGAAGCAGCGGCCGGGAGTTTCGCATCTCTTCGCGTCGCTTGTGAGCCCTGACCCTGAGAACGAGGCCACGCCCCGCGCCGGAGCCACGCCCCGCGCCGGAGCCACGCCCCGCGCCGGAGCCACGCCCCGCGCCGGAGCCACGCCCCGCGCCGGAGCCACGCCCCGCGCCGGAGCCACGCCCCGCGCCGGAGCCACGCCCCGCGCCGGAGCCACGCCCCGCGCCGGAGCCACGCCCCGCGCCGGAGCCACGCCCCGCGCCGGAGCCACGCCCCGCGCCGGAGCCACGCCCCGCGCCGGAGCCACGCCCCGCGCCGGAGCCACGCCCCGCGCCGGAGCCACGCCCCGCGCCGGAGCCACGCCCCGCGCCGGAGCCACGCCCCGCGCCGGAGCCACGCCCCGCGCCGGAGCCACGCCCCGCGCCGGAGCCACGCCCCGCGCCGGAGCCACGCCCCGCGCCGGAGCCACGCCCCGCGCCGGAGCCACGCCCCGCGCCGGAGCCACGCCCCGCGCCGGAGCCACGCCCCGCGCCGGAGCCACGCCCCGCGCCGGAGCCACGCCCCGCGCCGGAGCCACGCCCCGCGCCGGAGCCACGCCCCGCGCCGGAGCCACGCCCCGCGCCGGAGCCACGCCCCGCGCCGGAGCCACGCCCCGCGCCGGAGCCACGCCCCGCGCCGGAGCCACGCCCCGCGCCGGAGCCACGCCCCGCGCCGGAGCCACGCCCCGCGCCGGAGCCACGCCCCGCGCCGGAGCCACGCCCCGCGCCGGAGCCACGCCCCGCGCCGGAGCCACGCCCCGCGCCGGAGCCACGCCCCGCGCCGGAGCCACGCCCCGCGCCGGAGCCACGCCCCGCGCCGGAGCCACGCCCCGCGCCGGAGCCACGCCCCGCGCCGGAGCCACGCCCCGCGCCGGAGCCACGCCTTTCCGCGGCAGGGAAGCGGGAGCCCGGCCACCTGTCGTCTCCTGGGCTGCGCGCGAGCTTGTTGGGCGAGGGCTCTGGGACGCCCTGGGTCTGGGCCCAGGCCTGGCAGAGACTGGCTCTTCTCTCCTGCCCTCAAATAGAGGCTGGCTGCGGCTCCCCTGCCCTGGCCGAGTGTCTCAGGACTAGGTGATGAGGGGTGTCTGAAATAACCACATTTTCTCAGGGTGAAAAGTCCAGCCCGGAGCTGCTCAGGGGTGGCTGGGGTGGGCTTCCCTGGAAATTCCGCCCATGTTGAAGGATGTCATGTGACGATCAGGGCATCACGCTGCCTTTCCATCTCTTCACAAAAATGACAGAAATGAAGTTCAGCCCTAAACCGCCTCGATCACCAACACAGAACTTCCCTGAAACAACCTCTAGCGCGCGCACACACACACACACGCCAAGATTGCCTCCCCTGATGGTGAAAGGCAAAGCAAGCAGCAATGAGGAGAGGGGCAGGGGAAACATCTCAGACCAGACAGGTGCGTTTCTGCGTCCGCTTTCAGCAGGGAGGTTCGCACACACACAGACAAGATGCGAGTACAGACAGACTCTGGAGCATCGAGTGTTTATCCCAAATCTGTCGCCATCGGCGCTACACTCGCTGCGTCTTTGCTGCACCCTGGGCCTCTAATTGTATTTTCTTTCCTCCCCCGTTAGATTTTTGTTCTTTTGAAGTTAGGAAATGTCAGTGGTTTCTTTCAAGAGTTTTTGGGCAAGACTCTTTTTTTAAGAGTCGGAGCAGGAAAAGGCCATTCAGCTTATCTCGTTCACTTCCTGAAATCCAAACAAGCTCTCAGAAAACCGCATCACACCCCATCCATTCAGCAAGGGGCTCCGCACTTGGACAGGAGATTTCAGGGCCATTTCGCTTTTATAAAAACCTTCAGAACTGGATCTGAAAAACCTCCAGAGATTTGGAGAAATAACTTGAAAGCTTGAGGCTAAAATTGGGTGGTTATTTCCCTCCTGAGGAAATGATTCAGAAAAATCCTTTCTTTCCTCAGAGAATTCCATCCCCGCTGGCCGCCCAGAGCCCCCACGTGGACCAACGGCTGAGTTTTTCAGACTTGTGGGCTGATTCCGTTTCTCTGCTGAGCAGAGGATGCCTCCAGCTATGCCAGTTCCTCCCCGGCCCTAACTGAGGACCAGACTTTGAGAGCCACATGTGATGGGAAGGAAGAGTTTTGAGTGAATCTACTCGCCCCCATCAGATAGTACTTATTTAGGAGTCATTTGCAGGGACTCCCCTGGCGGCCCAGTGGATAAGAATCCGCCTGCCAGTACAGGGGATGCATTGATTGCTGGTCTGGGACGATCCCACAGGCTGAAGAGCAAGCAAGCCCCCATCTCGCAACTACTGACCCCCGAGTGCCTAGAGCCCGTGCTCCGCAGCGAGAGAGGCCCGCACGCCTCAACGGGAGCAGCTCTCGCTCACCACGACGAGAGAAAAGCAACGAAACCCAGCGCAGCCGCAGAAAAGAAATAACTTTAAAGAGTCACTTCAGTTCAGTTCAGTCGCTCAGTCGTGTCCGACTCTCTGCGACCCCATGAATCGCAGCACGCCAGGCCTCCCTGTCCATCACCAACTCCCGGCGTTCACTCAGACTCACTTACAGAGCATCAAATTTCTCACTAAGCAAAACAAAAACAAAATTGGAATTCCATCCCCAAACTTAAAATCTCATCTTCTCAAAAAAAAAAAAAAAAGGTTCGAAGCTCCCTGCCTTCAAAAGACAATTACGAGAGGGCCAGGGGTCAATACAAGTCAGCTGAGTCTCCGGAGCCTGCCCACCTTGGTCAATCATCTGTGCTTTCATGATTCCTCCCTTTTTAATGTGGAAGAGCAGAAACACTGAGCAAAACACACGGCAGAATCAGGCAGCAGGAAGGAGGCAGCCCCCAATGCGACCTCCTCATCTGATGGACAAAGCTCCTCAGCAGGTCCCTGGCGTGGTCCTGGCACCTTGACAGCAGCGTGAGAGGGTCCTTAATACGCAGTCAACGGGCGACAGATGAGCGCAAGCGATCGCCTCTCTGAGCAGAAGCTGCCGCTCCCGGGGGCCCGCGGGGGTCGCTGAGGGGCCCGCGGGGGTCGCGGTGTTCGGTGCTGGCCACCAGGAATCTGCTCACTGTCATCAAGGCAGACAGTCCACCTATTCATCCTTCACCCCACGCACAGCGGTGGACTCCTGAAGCCCACACTCATCAGAGGACCCGAAGAAATGGGCCCAGTCATCCAACATGGGGTTTTTTTAAGTTCTACTATCAAACCACAAGATTTATAGTCATATTTCATTGTCACAGTTTTAAAAAAAAAAGCCAGTCCCCAAATCATGACATCTGATTCTATTAGGACCTGATTGCCTGCTGTGTTTTCTTCTTTTGCTTGTTGATTTTGAACAAATTCCAGTGACATCGTGAGCATCAAGTTTGTGTGATCAAGGAGACACTGTTCCTGAGTGTCTCACGAGGAGACAGTCTGCTTATCCTTCTAGGCACCACCGTTTTATTTTGAATCATATATGTTTTGGTTATTTTTTTCCAAAATATATTACAAACCTCTCAGTCCTCCTAAGACCTGATTTTTTAAATGACAGTGACATACGTAACGCAATGTTTACCACGCTCATCACGTTTGCGTGCAGTTCAGTGGTGGCCAATACGTTCCCACTCTTGCGTGACCATCACCCCTGCCCGGAGGACTATCGTGAACATAACACAAACTTGCTTAAAGACTCGGCGTCGCCCATAAGCCTCCAGCGCTCTGAGCGCTGTGACATTACTCACGGCGGGAGAGGGGACAAATGAGGGGCTTGTGCAGTTTATGCTGCATATTAGCTAACCTCGAGCCCCTAAGGTTTTGGGGTCGTGAGATGGTTTTTATTGCTCCTGTTTCTGTTATTTTGTCTTCTCCCATCAGGGGGTAACAACCATTTTCTCTGCTTTCAGGACACTTTTCTGTGACGCCCACTCTTTCCTAGTCTACTGCAGGAAAAGTCAGCGGTCAGACTCTCTAAAATGTGCTTAACTGAGAGTCCGGCCGTGGGGACAACTTTCCCTTGAGTTAGGGTCAAAATAGCCTGTGAACGGACCTCACGATGTGTGTTTTCTTTGGAAAACATTCCTGCTTCTTCCAGATTTTTCCCTGCGTCTTAGGTGGCGGTGACTGACGCGCGTCTGGCCCGTGGAGAAGGGGGCTCATGCTTGAGGCTCTTCGTTGTCCGGAGCCCCCTGAACATCAAAAGGCAGCGGTAACATCTGGAAGCCTGGTCCCTACTGGGAAAACAACAGAGAAAATTAAATTAGGGAGACAAAAATTTAAGCAAACTCCCTTTCAGGTTCCTATCATTTCCTGCCATAGAAATAAAAGACAGATTCTTTCTCTATTTGCTCTCAATTTGTCTTGACCATATCATTTTTACTCATGAAATTATCCCTCCTAAGTGTAGCCAGCAGAGAAATAAACTCAGAACCTAGACCTCGAGGGCAACCTTGGAGGGTCAATCAGGTTGCACATTCTTCTCTCCTTTCCACCAGTACCTGCGGGCAGAGCGGGCGGGCTGGGACTTTACCGAGGGGGTTTAATTCAGTCACTGGTTCTCAGTTTGGGGCAGTTTTGCCCTCATGGGACATTTGGCAAGGAATGGAAACAGTTGTGATTTTCACAACTGCAGGAGGGGGAGAACTGAGCAGGTAGACGCCAGGGAGGCTGCTGAACAGCCTCCAAAACCAGGAACCCCCCAGCCCCAGGTGTGGACACCTCAGCCCCCACGTCAGCAGCGCTGAGGCGGGAAACCAGAGCTGAGAGGTCCAAGGGCGACAGAGGAGACGGATGCTGCAGGCGGGGACACAGAGGCCCTCGGTGACTACTCGGGAACCCGGGGTGGAAGAGTTCCTGCGAGTGGATTTTTTAAGCCTGAGGACTTACTTTTGGGGGTTTGAGCCTATAAAATGTAAACGATCCTTGTTGAATTGAGGCCTCAAAGTTGAGCTGAGCTGAGCATTCTGAGAGTTGTTGTAATTGTATATATTACAACCATTTCATATAAAAATATGTGTTTATATATATTAAGTACATATAAAGAGAGAGTGGGTTCTATACATGGATAGAGACATAAATACTTTACATGCACACACATACACACGACTGGTTCCATTTCTTTGATGAACCCTGATGATCATTCACTAACTACTTTGTAAGAAGAGAATTTGAAGACAGTCTACATTTCCAACATTAAGAGCCAATATAATGGTATACAAAATATTTATTGAAAGGAACAATTAAGTTTATGCCTTGAACAGCTCTTGAAACAAAATGTTGAATATACAAAACGGTCCTAACCAATGCACACAGTGGGATGCCACTCATGTACATTTTGAAAATAAATTTTAAAAATAAATAAATCCTATGCCTTTGTTATGGAAAACAGAAGTGTAATGAGCATATAAGCAAGAGACCACACGGGACCGCATCGCGTTAATCAGAGCTGTGTCCTCTAAGGAGGGAGGGGACGGGGGTGGCAGGGATGTGGAGAAGAAGTGGGGTCCAGAAGGAACCCAGGGAATTCCACAGCTTCCTTGGTGAAACTTGGCTGTTTCATAAAAAATGTCTGAGGCACGAGGGACAAGACATTTGCTCTTTGCAGACGGTGGTTGTCATAGGTAGGATCCTGGTTCCTTCCATCATGCATCCACAAGGAATCCACGATGGTGGCATTGTCTGGGAAGAGTCTGTGCAGAGGTGACTAAGCGGTGATTCCAGGTGAGGCCACCCTGGATTCGGGTGAGCTCCAGGTCTTATGAGAGCTCCTTTTCATCACGGGCTTCCATTCCGCTTCCACAGTTCCGGGCCTGTTATTCCCAAATACGTTCATATACTGTAGAGAAGAGCTAACCTTCACATTTCTTCAAGGTGCCTTCATCAAATGTGAGAGTTAGAGCTTGTTCTTCTTGAAGTGCTTCCGAACCTCTGATTTTGGCATCGGAATATGGTCTTCAAAGCACCCCACCCACCCTCGGGCCCTCACTTCTCCTGTGGCAGCCTTGAAACCTGGCAGCTCCCTGGCAGGGCCACAGAGGAAACGGCCAGGACCCCTGCTCGTCCTTGGGAGCAGAGCTGCCCTGTGAGCCGGCCAGCCTGCTCTTGGATAAGAGATCGGCTTTTGTTGCATTAGGAGACCCAGGGGCTTGTTTGTTATGCAGCATGACCCGTTTTCCTGACTGATACAAGTCCCCAAGCAGCTGTCTCATTATTCATTCTTCTGAACTCCTTGAGCAACAGCATTTACAAACCTGCCAGAGAAACTCTCTAAGTGACCACAGCTCCGTCCGTTCTCCTTCAGATCCCGGAAGCATTCGTAAACAAGCATTAACCTCACTTCATGGCCTCTTCCACTGGGATTTCACAAACACCATCTCAGAGCCAGCATTTTACCTCCCTCGTCTGACTCAGAAAAACATATGGTAATCAGAACACCTTTTGCACAATAAGGAAAACAAAGGCGCCTTCACAGCTGGTGCTGGCTCCCAAACGCGGGCGGGCGCTGGGCTCGAGTCCCGGCCAGCCCCGGCTGCTCGCTCACAGGCTCCTCTGAGCGAGGGAGGCCCCGTGCTGGTGCGAGGTGTGTGCACACCTGTGTGTGTGTGTGCGTCTGCTGCGTCTAACTCCTCCTACCCCCAAACCGCAGCTTCCTGTAGACCTCTCCCACACAAAGCCTCCCCTAGCGATGGCGACGCGACTCAGGGACACACCGAAGGGACGCCGAGCACAGGCCCCAAGGTACAGAGGCCTGGGGCCAACCCTGGCCCTTCTCAGCTGCGTTCCCACCCACGCGACTCCGTTTCCTTGTGTGGAAAATGGACTATCATGTCTCCTCGTGGCGTTTCTAGGGAATACTCAAAGTGCTTCCTGGAGGGCCTGGCTGGAGGGAAATCCCCACAGTTAAGGCAGATGAGGGTGGACGTGGCTATCAAACTCCAGGACCCGTCCCCGGAATCCTGCCCCCAGAGGCAGATCACACCCGCTCTGGGAAGCGGGTCAGAGCCCACCGATGCTCACAGCAGCCTTGCCCCAGTGGGTGGGGGGCAGACACGGGGGTGAGACTCCCTGCAGCCAGGGAGGCCCTTCCCCCCCACGGAAACCCCAGGCCCTCCCCACTGGGCAAACCTGAACACCAAAAAGCCAGACACTTCTGGTCGATGAGATGTGTTGCGACCGGTTTTCAAGTAGGAGAAACCTGTGTATTGACAAGTTCATCTTGAAATGAATGCAGCAGAGAGACGTCTTCACGGAGAGTCACTGAAATGTTCCTAGTTGCCGATGGCTGATGGCATCTAAGATGATTTTTCAGACTATATTTTATAAAAGCAGTAATGTCATGTGCACAAAACAAATGAGATATGTTTTCTTATTTCTTCTTATTTTGTATTTACGGAAATAAGGAGGAAGTGCCCTAAGTTTTGAGTCTGGACCCAATGTCCAATGCCAGCTCTGCCGCCAGCAGCCAAGGCCCCAAGTGACCCCGTGTCTCCAGGGGCCTCGTGTCCACATCTCAGCACAGAGACGGCAGTGTTTACCTCCTGGGAAGATCGGGCACTTCAGGTGCATGACTTACAGCAACACGGCTAGAATAGGACTCGGAGAGCAGTCAAATTTCTTTTAATTCTAACACTCCCAAACAACCTGGCTTCCCTGTGGTTCAGCTGATAAAGAATCCGCCTGCAATGCAGGAGACTTGGGTTCAATCCCTGGATTGGGAAGATCCCCTAGAGAAGGGAGATGCTACCCACTCCAGTATTCTTGCCTGGAGAATCCCATGGACAGAGGAGCCTGGCGGGCTACAGCCCACGGGGTCACAAACAGGAGGACACAACTGAGTCGCTTTCACTTCCAAAACAACCTGCAGGGGAAAGTCAGGCGCTTCCTGGACAGTGACCACTCCCAGCAAAGGCGGAGAAGGCCGTGCTCCTCTGCTTCTCCTCCACGGCCTCCACGTCACCGGGGGTCAGGGGAGGTGGGAAGGCTTAGCTGTGGACGCCGGAAGGCGGTGTCCCATCTCCACCCAGATGTGGCTCTCTCGGCCATGCTGGTGAGCAGCCCAGAGCAGGCGTGAGAAGCCGCAGCAACTGTGCAGCCCCTGCCGGTGCAAGCCCACCCTAGCCCCCCCGCCCCACGCCGGGCAGCCTGGCTCCACTGGAACCCAGCACCCGGCTCCTCTCTGCGGGGCTCCTTAGATGCAGTGGGGCGGAGAGGACCCCGAGCCTCACCATGGCGCCATCCACATTTGCTCTCTGCTTCCTCCCCCCACCCCGGCCCCGGCCGTCTCTTTCCAGAAGTTGGCAGGTCAGCTGGAGGCCAATCCCCACCAGCTCCTCTGTCTTTCCCATTGTCAGGTTAGACATCCCATGAGGGCCAGGGATCCACAATCTGCTCATCAATAACGTCCTCAGCAAATCCGTCCACGTCCTCCCAGCTCCCCTCCCTTCTCCACTCGGTCAGGGGGCTCCGGTCTCCAGCCTCCCTGTCTTCCCGCCTCCCTCCTCCCAGGAGCTCAAGCTTTCTCTCCCTGTTTGAATCCTATGCTCGCCGTTTCATCACTGCAAGGAACTTATGAGACATCATCATTCTTGGGGGCTTGCAATTTTGTAGCAGGGAGGTTTCCTGCCTACAGCGGAACAATGGTCTTGTTTTAAAAACCGCATCAAACTAAAGGGAAAAGGTGTTCAGCCTGTAGGGCTCATGATGAGAGAAGCAAGTTTCCTGGGCACAGTTTATCGCCCCCCAACCAAATGTGCACGGGCCGTGGCCTCGGGGACCGCGCTCGGCCACCCTCCACGGCTTGTCAGACAGGCTCCCCAGAGTGACCAGCAGAGGCTCCTCCTCTCTCCCGCGCACGGAAAGTGACTACCAGCAGAAAACAGGCCGCAGGAGACGCCCTGGGTCCTGGTCTTCACAGCAGCCCTGCTCGCGCCTGGAGCCGGGGAGGAGGGCGGACAGGCCCGAGCTCTGGACGCTCCTCCTCTCGGCCAGTGGGAAAGCCTGGGGGATGCAGGCGAACCCTTCCGAGGTTCTGTGCGGCCTCGCCCGACCGAGTCTCCGCTTTGTTTAGGACGCACCGCGGTGCCCCCAAGGCACCTGGGGGCCGAGGGGCCTTCGCTCCAGCTCCCAGACGTATCTCGTTGGCCACGTAATCTTGACCATCGGGCCTTCAGCATCCTCCTCTCTAAAGCAGTGAAGACAATGGCTGCTCCACTAGACTGCTGGGAGGACTGCTGGGAGGACTGCTGGGAGGACTGCTGGGAGGACTGCTGGGAGGAGTACTTAGCATAACTCAGGGCACGCGGTCTGATGGGCGGAGACTCAGGGCACGCGGCCTGGTGGGCGGGGACTCAGGGCAGGCGGTCTGATGGGCGGGGGCTCAGGGCAGGCGGTCTGATGGGCGGGGTCTCAGGCACGCGGTCTGATGGGCGGGGACTTAGAGCACGTGGGTGCCCGCACCGCTGGAGGTGGAGCCCCCTCCCACCTGTGTCGTGGGACCGCCAGCTCACAGCCTGAGGTTCCACTTGGCCTCCCACGGTCACGCTGTTTCCATCAAGCTTCTGTATTTTTGTTTGCATCCCATCAACGTGCTCCCCTCTGGCTCGCACACAGTCATGACTTAGCCCCTTTCCAACGTCCCAGAACTGGATTTATAAGTTTTCGGCTGCTGTTACAAGGCTCCAGCTGTAATGACCACCCTGTTCAGAGCACTGTCTCCAGAAGCAGGGTCCCTGGTGTCCCCAGCTCCCCGGCCCGCTCAGGGTCTCAACTGCACCAGTTCCCTAAACCACGAGGAGCGTGTTTGGCTCCCTGCAGACTGAACTGAGCGCCCGGAGCCAGCCCAACCCTGGACAGAACACAGAGGCTGAACCGGGCCCAGCAGGTCCCAGCTGCAGGGCTTCGACTGCTCAGCACCAATTGCCTCTTTTACCGGAACAGATTTGCACATGTGCCCACTGGAGGGGCTGCCTTCCGTGCTAGCTGGGACACGGGTGGCCCCGGGGCTGACCCTCCCCTGCTGGCCGGGGCCTTGGCCGCTGGGCCCCTTGGGTCAGCAGATTTCTTTCCAGATGTCCACCTGTGCGCGTCCATCAGACCACCTTACGCCTTGCCGGGGTCGCTCCCCTTGCTGGGTAATGCTTCTGCGAGTCTTCTCTGAAGCAGCTGAGGCCCGGGAATCTGCGGAGGAATGGCGCTTTATAAATCAAAAAATAATAACGAGCGCAGGCTGAGCGCTGGAGGCTGGACAAGCCTGGGCGACCTCGCCAGCCGGGGCGCCGCGGGCGCTGGCGAATGACCACAGTGCCACCTGGTGGCCGAGCCGAGCTAGCGCCCCAGGGTGCATGCGAACCAGTGTTACCGCTAAAATCCCAAAGAAAACATAACCCAGCAATCCAAAGAGCTCCCCCGGAAGCCTTCAAGCTGGGAAGAAGCGTAGGAGAAAAATCTCATTTTTCAAGACTTTGAATTTACTTACTTCTTTGGTCTCCAAATAGTGAGCTGAATTTCTGAGTATTCTTTTTTTAGTGAGAGCTCACTAAAGAATAGACTTTTTTAGGGCATTTGATAATATTGCTTTTCATAAGTAAAATATTTACAACACTGCTATCTCTGTTAATAAGAGTGACCAAAAATGCTTATGAAACTTGAAAAGGAATGAAAGTTTATGCTTCCTTTGTGTTACGTAAAAATGCCAGGTTTTAAGTTTAATTATTCAGACTGAGGACTTCCTATCTAAACTCAGAGCTCAGGTTCTTTCTGAGCCAGAAACCTGGCTTCTGCCCCCATCCACACATCCGTGAGAAAGGCATGCGTGACCCTGGATGTGTAAGCCAAGCTTGAAGAAGTCTACCTCTAACAGAGCGTTACATTAAAGTTCCACCCTCTCGCTGTGAATGTCTCCAGTCTAGACTGAGGAAAAAGCCATGGCGTATCTGGAAATCAGGGTGGGGTATGGCAGTTCAAGGAGGCGTGCTCCTTCTGGAATTTTCCACTCCCTCGACTGTTTCTTCATAACTGGAAGAACCCTACCACTTCCTGCTCTACCGCATTGCTGTGTGGGAAAGATTCATACAATGGATTTTCATAAAGCTCTTTGAGCTTCTTTCAAGGGAACAGCCTCGTAAAAGTAACCAGTAAAGGAGAAAAAAACTCGACTGACACTTAGGTATGATGGTTCCAAAGAGGGCATGCTCTAAACATTATGGATCCAATCTGCCTTAAGAGCAATGGATATAAACGCCAGGGAAACGTGCAAGGGGCGTTGCGCGTGCACTCTATGTTGCTTACACGCCCGATGAATAGGAACGTCGGTGTGAACCAAGTGACATTTTCCAGCAGAGCCATAAGCGTCACAGGCGGGAAAAGTAAAACCCAAACAAACCGGAGAAATAGGCAAAGGCCCGAACGACGGGCCTTTGCTCGCCCCTCCTCGAATCGGGAGAAACGGACCAGAGCCCCGTGTACAGAGGACGAGCGGCCGCCGTGGGTGCAGCGGGGAGCGAGCACTCTCGGGGGTGGAAACCGGTTCTCCGCCTCGGGAGCGCCTCGTCCCCGGGGTGGAGAGCTGCTTTCTTCTTCCGTTACCCCGGTGGCTCAGACGGCAACGAGTCCGCCTGCCAACGCAGGAGACCGGGCTTCAGTCCCTGGGTCGGGAAGACCCCCTGGAGGAGGGCGTGGCAACCCACGCAGTGTCCTCGCCTGGAGAATCCCACGGACGGAGGGCTATAGTCCATGAGGTCACAGAGTCAGACAGTGAGCGACCAGCGCAACAACGGAGGACGTCCCGTCTTAACCAGGTAACACGCACAGGCCGGTGGCGCTAAGAACAGTCGCGCGGCGGCACAGCCATCACCACCGTCGCCAGAACTCTGCTTGCAAAACTGAGACGCTGTCCCAGTAAACATTCACGCCACCTTCTCCCTGAGCCCCTGGAAACCACCTTCTGTCTCTATGAATCCGCTCTAGGGAGCTCGTGCAAGTGGAATCGCGGAGCTTTTTCTTCTGGGCTGGCTTATTTCGCTGAGATGTTCTCAGCGTTCCTCCATGCTGCAGCAGGTGTCGGAACCGCCTGCCCGTCTGAGACTGAACCGTGATCCACCGTGTGGATGGACCGTGTCTTGTCTGCCCGTCGTCCACTGACAGGTGGGGTGCTCCCACCCTTCAGCTGCTGCGGGGGCTGCTGCTGTGAACGGGGCACCTTCTCTGAGTCCTTGCCTTTCATTTTTCGGGCGCACATGCACGAGGATGGAATCGCTGGTCGTGGAGTAACTCCACGATTAAGGTTCAGGAACAGCCGTGCTGTGTCCCTAACAGCTGCGCGTGCGGCATCCCCACCAGCAGGTGCCCGGGGCCCCACCTTCCTGCCCGTGTCGCTTTGCTGCTTCTTTGATGGAGGCTCTGACAGGTTTGAGCTGACAGAGTGCCTTCCTCTGATCAGTGAGGCCCTCACACCCCCTGCCCGGGGGCTTTGTGGAAGGCGATCTTCTTGCGGCGTCTCGGAGGAGGACGTGCTCTACGGGACGTGGCATAAGGTTTCCCCTGCGTGGCCTTGGGACGGGCCTGTTTCTTCTGCCCCCCCAGCCCCCACAAAGGACCTTGGGAGCTGGAGGAGGGGGTATGCCCCCCAGGACTTGGGGACCCTGGGGGCCGTGTGACTCGTGCCCGGGTGGCATCCAGAGGACAGCAGCGGCCAGGCTGGACCTTCTGCGGCCTCGCAAAGCCCCTGCACCCCACACACGTCAGCCTTGAGGGCCAGTGGCCGCCGGGCTGGGGGACTGTGCAGATTATAAAGGAGCGAGAGCGAGACACAAGGGGCCCGGGGCCGGCAGCGCGGCCCCGCCAGGCCCGGGAGTGAGCGCGAGGGGTGGCCGCCGCCGTGGAGCCCGCTTGTGGCCGGCAGGATCTGCTCACGCACAGTTCGTGTGCGAGGCGGTCACTGTGAGACAGTTGTTCTCAACCAGCCATTTTTCTCACTGGCCTTTTATTTACCCTTGAAACGATTTTATTGTAGGGAGCCGGGAATTATAACCCCAGACTTGCTGTGGTTGGAAGACATGCACAGCTTCCCACGACAGCTTAATTGGTCTGCCTGTCTCCATGTTTGAGTGTTTAAGACAAGATAAAAATAATCGGGAGGGATCATCTCTATTTTCACATCCCAGCACTCATCTCAATGCCTCAGTCTTCTACGGAAAAGTCTAATGCTCTCTGCAAAGAGTCACAAAGATGAACAACCCTCAGTTATGGGCCCATTTTAAAGGGTGGTAAGTCGGGGCACTGGGGAACCAAGGACCCTACATCATGAGGACTGTCCTTGTAGGAAAGGAAGGGAATTGCAAAGGTGGGCAGAGCTTCCCCAGCTGAAAACCGTAAGGGTAGACTCAGTGGGACACACCCAGGGGATAAGCTGAGTCCTGTTACCCAGTGAGAAACCCACATCTCCATCCTTCCTACCATGAGAATATTTCCTTGGGTTTCACAGCTTCTGCTTGGACGCTGTTCCTTCTGCAGTGAGTGGTCCCCAACCTTGATACGCGTGAGGAGCCCTGGGGAGGTCTTGAAAAACCCCAAGGCAGATGCCCGTCAGGCGGGAGACCACTGCCTGCGGAGGGAAGGCGCGCAACACGCGGGAGCTCTGAGCAGAACCACAGGAACAGGCTGCTTCCCAAGGAAATCGAGTCACTCGACCTCCTCCTCCCCTCGGTCATGAGAGTGAACTGAACAGGCAGGCAGTGTGGATTCACCCTGGTGTCTGTTTTCATTTGAGGGATCTTGAAAGCAGGTCCTGAGACGTGAGCCTGGACACGGTTGGTTTACAGGGAAAGTCGTCCCACGAAGGAGCGAGGGGAGGGGTGTGGGAGAGCCAGAGGCTGAGGAGCCCGTGGGGCCCTTGTCGCTGGGGCCGGCTGCGGGCGCGGGCTGGGGAGTGTGCCCCCGCCCCTTTCCGGGCTGAAAGGGCGTCTCTTTCTGGTCCAGCTCCCCTGGTTTGAGGGTCCCTGGGGTTTTGCTCCAGGGCTGTGCTCACCTGGACGAGGTCACTTCCTGTGGCTCAGGAAGGGGTCCTGCAAGTGGAAAGTCAGGGGAGGGCTGGCGCCCTTGCAGCCACCATGAACCCAGGTGGCTTGAGGGTGTGGCTCCAGCTGCAGGTCGAGTTCAAGCGTGGACACCAGCAGGGAAAGTCTTTCTGGTCAAAGAGAACACAGATCCATCACCCTCTGAGATGCTGCAAGGGCAAGGGGCACTTGGGGTGCCCGTCCGTGCTGCTCTGAGGCAGGAGGGTGAACTCAAGGGCTTCCCACGTTGTCACTAGCCCCCTGGGCCTGGGTCCCTGTCACGGCGAGGGTCTCCCTGGGGCAGGAAGAGTCAGAGCTTCGAGGCTGTCACCTCGCACCTCTCATCCCTAGACTTAAGCCGAATCGTTGCACAGACAGACATGGGGGATGGTTAAACGGCATCCAGTTCCTTCAGGCAGGCCAGGGGCACCCTTCCTGCCCTGGGCCTGCACACGCCACAAAGGCCCCACGTCTAATGGAACCCAAGGTTTACCGGGAGAACCCAACACCCCAGCCTCACTTCACTCCGGGGGCCGGGGGACCGGAGCTCCGGGCGGCCAGGCGCCTGCCGGAAGCCTGCGCGTCACCTGGGTTTTTTGAACTCCTCTCTGGAGATGGGGGATGACCAGCCAGTTTCTGCCATGTTTGAAACATCAGCTGGATGCTCCCAGCCTGCTCTGCAGAGGCCCCTCCAGCCTGGAGCGCTGGAGAGGCGTCTCTGAGTCTCCACGGAGCTCACGTCCTGGAACAAAACCCCTGTCCTCCCGACAGAGGAGAACCGGAGTCCCAAGCAGCGCAGAGGGGCCCAGAGGTGAGGGGATGGAGCACAGATAAGCCCTGAGCCACGGCCAGCTTTAATGACAGCGGAGCGCCTCTGCACCGGGACTCCCAGGGCTGCTGAGCACTCCGGGTGACGGCGAGGCCAGCCTCGCCCAGAGCAGAGTCAACACTTAATAAAAAAGAAAAACCTGCGCTGATTTCAGCCACTGCAGGACGGCCGATGGATATGAGCAAAGCTTCAGACTAGCAGGGAGAGTGAAAATGTAATGCACTGCTTCCTCGTCGAATGAACAGAGGGATCCTCAAACAGATGATGGGTCAGAGCATCTAACACGTGCAGCCTGGAAGCACGTTTCCCGGGAATGATTACCTGTGAGCCCTCACCTGGCTGCGCAGAAGGTGGGGGCATCCGGTGACCGCCCCCCCCCCCCCCAGGACACATCTTCATCTTCCACTTTGACCTGCGACCTTTCAGGGCAGATGCTACAAGGGAGCGCTCAGGAAGCTCTACCTGTGAGCACCCAGGGGTGTCTGTGTGCATTTAAACAATTTTCCACCCTTAACCCAACTGTGCTCCGGTGTGTGATGTGTGGATTCATGATCATTTAACTCAACCTTTGTTAAAGACTTACTTGAGGGTGAAATCGTGTGTGTGTGTGTTCACAAACAATAGAACACAGTACAGTGAACACGGGCATAGAAAGAGCTTCGCTTTGCCCGTCTGCGCCCGTGGGCGCTGGCTGACGTGTGGCCACAGCCACCGCTGGGCCATCTCATGAGCTGAGGCGGCTTCTCCCAGGAAGCCCTCGGGAGAAGTCGCGTCTCTCACAAGGGGGAGAATCGCAGTTCTCAGATTTGCAGCTCTCACTTGGCTTCTCCTGCCCGCGACTGGGGGCCCCCCACCAGTCCGGCGCTCGTGAAGGGTCACATGCCCATCTGTGCACAGGCTGCGGACGCAGTCAAGAGGGAGAGGGTTGCTTTGCCATTTGGGATCAGAAAGACCTTAGGATAAACCCAGGTCCACGCTCACAGAGAATGACCATCAACCTCACTGTCGAGGACGCAGCTTCCTGGTGTAGAAAATGGCCTTATCGTAGGACCAACACCTCACACAGGTTACCATGGAGATGAAGTTAGAGAGTGAGGGCAACTCTTACACACAGGATCCTGCGCAAAACATCTGCTCAGTTAATGGTGATACGCACGCACGTGGTACGCCAGAGGGCTGACTTTTCCTGCACGTAAACTCCAATGCTTATCTTGACTGAAACAAAAAGCCCAGTGTGAGAATTAAGTTTCACCTGGGGCAAAATGCAGACTGTAGCCGGGAGGCAGCATGTCAGAGGGCTCTGAGAATCGGCTCTGCACAGGCAGGGGGAGGTCGGCGTATACGCGGTTGTGCTAAGGGCAGTTCACGCGATCAAGCACACGTTTTTGCAGACAGTTTCTGCCAGGCTTGTGAAGGTTACTACTGGTCCTGAGGAGCAGACGTCACCACGAAAGATTTTGGTGCTTTTCTAGACACGAAGAGACGCAAGAATTGAGCTCATAAAATCTTCTCCTGGAAATATCTAACTATCTAAAGACGTGTTCTGGCAGTTTTTCCCAGAGCACAGAGCGCCTCATTCCTGATCTGCACCCTGAACTCATTTCAGAGGGTGTTGAAGGTCAGTGGTCACGGCCGCTTGTGGATTAATCCTTGTAGAGGCAGATGGCAGGTGCCAGCCTTTCGCTGAAGCGTGTTAGAACCTCACTCTTAACGACACAGGAGAGCATAAAACTCAGCCACACTGCTCTTCCCTGGCCTGTATCCAGGAGTGCAGTCATGAAGGGGTTGCCAGTTTTGTCGGCAGGGGCACCCGTGGAGAGGGCCCCACAGGCAGTGCTCTCAGGAGACAGCTGGGTACTCCGCTCTATGATGCCACCTGGATGGCCTTCCGTTTGCTACAGGCTTCCTCGGGCTGACAGCGAAAGCGGCACTCAGGGAAATCATTCACACTGAGTGCCCGCATTACAAAAGAAGAAATATTTCAAATCAACAGCCTAGGCTTCCTCTTCAAGAACTTTTTAAAAAAGACCAAACTGAACTCAAAGTAAAGAAAGGGAATATAAACGATAAGAATAGAAAGCAATTAAACAGAAAAGAGAAAATTAATAGAGAAGACTGACGGGAGGAAAGGGTTAGTTATTTGAGATGATCAATGAAACTGATAAACTCCAAACCAGGTTGATCAGCAAGAGGCGTTCATGCAAAGAGCCGCTCAGAATGTTCACAGCAACTTTATTTGTAAAAGCTAAGATTTGGACAGAACCTGAATGAGCCACAGGCGAACGTACAGAAAGGCTATTCTCAACGTCGGAAAGTCCATCACCATCTATACCTTTCTGAAGCGTGAAGTGTTAGCTGCTCAGTCGAGTCTGACCCTTTGCGGCCTCAGGGACTGTAGTGCCCCAGGCTCCTCTGTCCATGGGATTTCCCAGGCAGGAACACTGGAGTGGGCTGCCATTTCCTTCTCCAGGGGATCTGCCTCACCCGGGAACTGAACCCGGGTCTCCTGCATCACAGGCGGATTCTTTACCAGCTGAACCGCCAGGGAAGCCCCATATGCCCACCTGAGCATTTTTGTTGCTAGCTGCCTCTTTAATGTTACCACATAGTAACTGCCAATAACTAAGAAAGTGGCTGCTGAGTTTGTTGTTGTTCTTTAGCCACTAAGTCGTGCATGCCGCTTTCGTGATTTCACGGGCTGTAGCCTGCCAGGCTTCTCTGTCCGCAGGATTGCCCAGGCAAGAATACTAGAGTGGGTTACCATTTTCTTCTCCAGGGAATTTTTCCAATCCAGGGATCAAATCCACGCCTCCTGGAACGGCAGGCAGAGTCTTCAGCACCAGGCCACCAGGGAAGCCTGGCTCTTAAGTTACTGTGCAATAAAACTCCCATATGAAAGCTAGACAGTAAACACTGCTTGCTGCTTACTGTGACAAAATGGAAACCTTACTTTGCCGATATGGACAAGGCCTCCTCTTCTATTTTAAAGAATATTATTTTGAAATTTCAAGTCCCAGTAGATTGTCACAACAGGAACCATCATACCTGATTTGTGGTGGCTCAGCAGTAAAAAAAAAAAAAAAAAAAAACCCCCACAAATAAAACCATCTTCTAATGCAGGAGACTTTTGAGTTCAACCTCTGGGTCAGGAATATCGCCTGGAGAAGAAAATGGCAACCCACTCCAATATTCTTGCCTGGAGAATCCCATGGACAGAGGAGCCTGGTGGCAACAGTCAAAAAAGAGTTGGACATGACTTAATGGCTAAATGATAACAAAGTAATATCCTGTGTGTTGAAATACCTTAACCAAACATATTTTAAGAAACAGGTGGATGTCAGACAAATTTCTAAGGTGGCACAGCTGGGACTGAGTAACTCCTGAGTGAGACAGGAGCAAAGTGAAAATTGCTGCAGGAAAACCGGTCCCAAGCACAGCATCTGACGCTTGAAAAGTCAGCAGAAGGCAGTCTTGACAGAGCTGCAAAACCCGTGTTCCCCTTGGAAAGTTGTGAGCCCCTGCTCACGAGAAAAGCTGGTAAGTGAATCGTGGAATGATAAGATTTGAGACCAATAGGAAAATTTTCAGTGAAAGGAGTTTTAAAAAACAATTTTAAAAGCATTTGTAAGGCAGACTGTACATTGTCTTTTGAAAAAAACCCTAGAAAAACTTCATAATGTTTTAAAGTTCAATTTTATTAAACATATGGGCAAGTCTGAAATTATTCAGAATATTAAAATTGACTTGAGAATAATTAAAATTCAGAAAAACCTCAGGTGTGTGTCCAAGTTCTGGACAGCATTAATATAGTATAAAAAGTTCCTGGGAAATTTACAGTGAACAGGTGTGTGAAGTCATTGAGAGGGAAGAAGTTCAGACATTAATTAGCAAGAATTATAATATCTTCGTTGGGTTGTTTTCTTTCAAGTTGACATACTTTCGAGCATATGCACAGGGGAAATAATTTTAAAATCATGAGTACACATGGCAAAGAAAATCTTACTTATTCATAATATTCCGTACTTTTGCCATCAATCATTTAACAACCCAGTGAGCTTTGAGGGTGCCGACCTCTCCAGGCGAGGCCCTGTGCACAGGTAACCATCTTTGTTGAGAAATGATTTGTCTCTGCGGCAACATCCGGGGACACAGGCAAGCTCTCGGGGATCCCAGTGTTGGGAGCAGACAGTTACCGACGGGGGGCTTCCGAACCTTCTTCCGAACCTTGGGTCTGGATCCCAAGGTGGGGTGGGGCCGCCTGTTAGAGGGGACTGGGGAGGTGACCATGTGTCTCCCCTGGGATGCAGGTGGGGGAGACCGCCCCGTCCCCTCCCCACAGGAGGACAGGGAGCAGCCGGAGCCCCCGGCCCCAGCGGGGGGACCCTCCCGGGAAAGGGCGGGGCTGGGCCCCGGACCCGCTTGTGCCCGTATTGGAGGCAGAAGGAACACCGCGTCGCTCCCTGAAACACTTCTGCCGGCAAGTGTGCAGGGCTTCCGCACACAGCCGTCGTGACCCTCGCCGGAGTCAGCGCAGAGCCCGCTTCCGGGCTCAGTCCCTCAGCCCCCCCACCCCTAGACAGGCTCTGTCCCACTCGACTGCAGACCACGGCTTCCAGGGCGCCTCCCTGGGCCTCCGTCACCTGAGCCGATGCCTGGTGCCCAGAGCCCGGGGCTCCCTCCACCTCCTCCTCCCGGGCGGCTACAGAGGACGCAGTGAAGGACGCGGACTGGCGGCTGCAGGGGCGAGGCCCGGCGGGCCCTGAGAGCAGGCGGCCCTGCCCCCGTGCAGTCGGGGTGCACCCCTCCAGCACGCTCAGTACCCCAGAACCTCCCCAGGTCCCTGCGGTCAGGGCTTTTAATAGAGGTTTCGGTACCCACGGGTGACGGATCAACTCGTGGGCCACCGGTGCCAGCTCGGTCCCAGCTCCTCCCCCCTCCCTGGGGGCGGGGGCGGGGGCGGCGGGGGCCGGGTGAGCGCGCCAGCCCCCCGCCCCATCCTGTGGCTGGGGCCTCGACCACCAGCCTCATCCGCCCAGAGTCGCCTGAGGGCACCGTCTCAGCTGTGGACGCTCAGGAAACCCCGGGGCTTCTAGGAGCCCCCGGGCCAGGACCCGGTCCCGGGTCACACACACAGCGGGTGTGTGTCACGACGTCACAGAGGCCCCGGAGGGCGCCTCCTCCGGGAACGAGGCCAGAGGGCCCGGCCTGACACCGGGTGGGGAAGCCTGCCTCGAGGGAGTAGCCGGGTGTCTGCGCGAACACAGGGTCCATTGCTCCCAGCAGGACCCTGCCAGCCAGGATGGGTGGGCAGCCACGCCTGGGGGGCTGGACCAGCGATGCCGGCCTCAGACAGCGGCCAGGCCGGGAGCCCTCAGAGCAGCACCCGGCCGGGAAGGCGGCCGGTGGCCCCGGGCTGGCAGCTGTTTCCTCCCGAGTCCCCCAGCGGAAGGTCCTCTGGGGCAGACGCGCACCCCTCTGGGTCTGAGGAATCGCCCCAGAGCTGCAGGGAAGGTGCGCTGCTGGCGGCCTCCGCGATTTCTCACGCGGTGCCGGCACTCGGCGCTGTGTTTATCTCAGTCTGTGTCTTTGTGCTAAAATCAGGGGAAGAGCCCTGCAGCCTGTGCTGGCTCCTTGCATCCGAGCTGGGGGAGCAGCTTTCCCCAGGGCCCCTGCGAGGGCAGCCTGGGTTCTTGATATCAGCAGATGTCACACGCCCCCCTCGTCCAAAGGAGAGCGTCTGCATCGCGTTTGCCACATCCACAGATTAGCTCATTAACCAAAGGGTAGACAAGGTCCGAGTTTATTCTTCAATACGATGCATATATATGACTGTTACACGTCTTTATAAGGAAAAGGAGTACAGATGAATGAAACTACGCCAGAAATAGAAAATACACACGATATATGTAGTCACGGCTTCGGGGCTCCGTGTTTATGTCTTGTCTGCACTGAAAAGCTTCGCCCAGAGGGCTCACCAGCACCTATCCGGCGGGATAACTACAGAGCGTGCAGGGCTCCACGGAGGCTCACGCGGCACGGACTCCTCCGCCCCTTCGAGTGGCAGCAGGGGAGTGAGAAGCCTTCACGGACGGTGAGACCGCCCACGGAGAGAGAGACCGCCCACGGAGAGACCGCCCACCGAGAGGCCGCCCACGGAGAGACTGCCCACGGAGAGAGACCGCCCACGGAGAGACCGCCCACAGAGAGAGACCGCCCACAGAGAGAGACCACCCACGGAGAGACCACCCACCGTGAGACCGCCCACAGAGAGAGACCACCCACCGAGAGACCACCCACAGAGAGAGACCACCCACGGAGAGACCACCCACCGTGAGACCGCCCACAGAGAGAGACCACCCACCGAGAGACCGCCCACAGAGGAGACCGCCCACAGAGGAGACCGCCCACGGAGAGAGACTGCCCACAGAGGAGAGACCGCCCACAGAGGAGAGACCACCCACCGTGAGACCGCCCACAGAGGAGAGACCGCCCACAGAGAGACCGCCCACGGAGAGACCGCCAGGGACGCGCCTGCCTGGATCGGAGCTGGGAGGAGAGATACACCGAGCCTCTAAGGTGAGGAGCGGTGAGCTTCACACAGGGCCCAGAAGTCGTTCTGGTTCAGGAAGTCCCGCCCGCTACGTGCAGCGTCTCGGTCCTTTAGGACAGAAAGCAACTCGCATTTTGCAAACATAATTTTCATCTCAGAGAGGCTCTAGGGGAACATGGTGATAGATAAGAAGCCGGACTTTGATTCCAATGTAAGAAAAAGAGAAAGAAGTAAACTATTTTTAAAAATGGAGCAAAGCAAAGGAGGGCATCGTGGCCAGTTTGAGAAGGGCATGGGTACAGAGGAACGGCCTGAACCCAGGACGGAGTCTCCAGGGGAGAGAGCTGAGCTCGACCCCGCCCTGCCCCTTGTTACCAGCTCACAGATCAGTTTCCAAAGGAGGCCCCGCAACTGGCCTGGAGTCCAGACCAAACAGGCTCAAGTCTAATACCGGCCCTCCCACAACCCAGAGGCTGGAGTCGGGATCGTGGGAACAGAAGGACAAAAAAGGAATAAAAGGAGAGTCTTGCTCATTTCCCGCGTAGAAAAATCCGTATTTGGTTCTAAAGCAAGGACAAAATGCTGCTGTACTAATTTCCATAAAGATGGTGAAAACGCCGGTCCTCACAGAGCTGAGACCACATCATAGCAGAGTCTGCCTCGCGTGAGAAATCGTCACGCCTATTTGCATCTTTGAGGAAAGAAAGCGAAAAAAATGTCAAGTCAGACAGAAAGTGACTCCAGGCAACTCTACAGCGCCCAAAGTCACGAGTCAGCCAACCTCAACCCGGAAATGGTTTCCACGGTCAGTCAGGTGGGAGTCCGTGCTGGGGGCCTTTATGTCATGAACAACGTGACCCTTTTCTCCCGGGTTTTTAAGCAGCAGCAGACTCTGGGTCCCTGTCGGTTTCTTTTCCCTTGAGGTTTCCTTCTCCCCAGGCCGGGACATGCCCCACCCCCCCAGCACTTAATTTCCTCCATCTGCTGGAGGAACAGCGACGGCCTAAGGGAGGGAGCAAGGCCACCGCGTCCACGGAGAGGATGCGGAAGCCCAGCACAGCCTCTCGGCCCTGGTGACTTCTGGGGAAAAGGGGTCACGAGGACCCCGGTCCGGCCAGACACCGCTTCTGAGTCCACACGCGCCTATGGTTTGATTCCTCTGATGTGCAAACCCCGATTCCCGCCAGAGTCGCCGCGTCCCGCAGCGACACAAGGGTGTGGACGGAGGGGACCGCTGAGCAGCAGATGGGAACCCCCCATCTCATGTAACTGAAAGGCAATCATTGGCTCTTAAGCACACTGTTCTTAGCGCTCTCAGAAAGCCCCCCGGACCCCACCCCGGCACTCCCCAGCCAAGCGTGCAAATCTAACTACGCAGCACCCACAGAGAGAGACCACCCACGGAGAGACCACCCACCGTGAGACCGCCCACAGAGAGAGACCACCCACCGAGAGACCACCCACAGAGAGAGACCACCCACGGAGAGACCACCCACCGTGAGACCGCCCACAGAGAGAGACCACCCACCGAGAGACCGCCCACAGAGGAGACCGCCCACAGAGGAGACCGCCCACGGAGAGAGACTGCCCACAGAGGAGAGACCGCCCACAGAGGAGAGACCACCCACCGTGAGACCGCCCACAGAGGAGAGACCGCCCACAGAGAGACCGCCCACGGAGAGACCGCCAGGGACGCGCCTGCCTGGATCGGAGCTGGGAGGAGAGATACACCGAGCCTCTAAGGTGAGGAGCGGTGAGCTTCACACAGGGCCCAGAAGTCGTTCTGGTTCAGGAAGTCCCGCCCGCTACGTGCAGCGTCTCGGTCCTTTAGGACAGAAAGCAACTCGCATTTTGCAAACATAATTTTCATCTCAGAGAGGCTCTAGGGGAACATGGTGATAGATAAGAAGCCGGACTTTGATTCCAATGTAAGAAAAAGAGAAAGAAGTAAACTATTTTTAAAAATGGAGCAAAGCAAAGGAGGGCATCGTGGCCAGTTTGAGAAGGGCATGGGTACAGAGGAACGGCCTGAACCCAGGACGGAGTCTCCAGGGGAGAGAGCTGAGCTCGACCCCGCCCTGCCCCTTGTTACCAGCTCACAGATCAGTTTCCAAAGGAGGCCCCGCAACTGGCCTGGAGTCCAGACCAAACAGGCTCAAGTCTAATACCGGCCCTCCCACAACCCAGAGGCTGGAGTCGGGATCGTGGGAACAGAAGGACAAAAAAGGAATAAAAGGAGAGTCTTGCTCATTTCCCGCGTAGAAAAATCCGTATTTGGTTCTAAAGCAAGGACAAAATGCTGCTGTACTAATTTCCATAAAGATGGTGAAAACGCCGGTCCTCACAGAGCTGAGACCACATCATAGCAGAGTCTGCCTCGCGTGAGAAATCGTCACGCCTATTTGCATCTTTGAGGAAAGAAAGCGAAAAAAATGTCAAGTCAGACAGAAAGTGACTCCAGGCAACTCTACAGCGCCCAAAGTCACGAGTCAGCCAACCTCAACCCGGAAATGGTTTCCACGGTCAGTCAGGTGGGAGTCCGTGCTGGGGGCCTTTATGTCATGAACAACGTGACCCTTTTCTCCCGGGTTTTTAAGCAGCAGCAGACTCTGGGTCCCTGTCGGTTTCTTTTCCCTTGAGGTTTCCTTCTCCCCAGGCCGGGACATGCCCCACCCCCCCAGCACTTAATTTCCTCCATCTGCTGGAGGAACAGCGACGGCCTAAGGGAGGGAGCAAGGCCACCGCGTCCACGGAGAGGATGCGGAAGCCCAGCACAGCCTCTCGGCCCTGGTGACTTCTGGGGAAAAGGGGTCACGAGGACCCCGGTCCGGCCAGACACCGCTTCTGAGTCCACACGCGCCTATGGTTTGATTCCTCTGATGTGCAAACCCCGATTCCCGCCAGAGTCGCCGCGTCCCGCAGCGACACAAGGGTGTGGACGGAGGGGACCGCTGAGCAGCAGATGGGAACCCCCCATCTCATGTAACTGAAAGGCAATCATTGGCTCTTAAGCACACTGTTCTTAGCGCTCTCAGAAAGCCCCCCGGACCCCACCCCGGCACTCCCCAGCCAAGCGTGCAAATCTAACTACGCAGCCTAAGGAGAGCCGCTTTCAAAGCAGAGTCTCCTTTCTAAACCCTAAAACCCACGCCCCCTGACTGCGGGGTCGTCAGTGGGTGAATCTGAAAAGCAAGCACTCGCTCACTTGGCCTGAGCTGGGTCCTCCGCATGCGGGGGGGACCAGGGAAGGCGACTAGGACTGAGAAGACCCCATGCGGAGGAAGGTCCTCCACGCGGGCCAGGGGAGCCCACGCGCGGGTCGGGGGAGCCCTCACCCAGGCCAGAACACGCCCTCCACGAGGGGCTTCCGCTCAGACCCCCGTGTCCCATTCAGCAGCTGAGCGGATGCAGCTCTCTGTGGGCTGAGCATGCAACCTGGACCACCTCGTGTTTTTCCAGACCCGGTGAACACCAGCAGCTAAGACAGCGTGGCAACGTAACACTTCAGTCGCAGGGCCTTGTGTGTGCATGTGTGTTTTAAGGAAACTAAATTAAACACAAAGCAGAATCACAGAACAGGAAGAGGAGACGCCAGCCTTGGATGAGCGCGCAGGCCCGACCGGTGAGCTGGCGAGAGGCCTGAACTAACTACACGGGGCTTCTGTCTCTGCCTCCCCCACCCCTGAAACACGCGGGCGGGTGAGGAGGACTCTCGGGCAGGATCAGGGAGGACGGAGAACTGTCAGCGCCTATCAGGACCCCCACGCCCGGGCGGCTCCCGGAGCTGTTCTCAGTTGGTTTCATCATTACCGAGACAACTGGAGCCTAGAGCGACTTAAGCTAAAAATAAGACGTTATTACAGCTGATCTCAACACAACAGGTATTTGAAAGTGGAAAATGTGAGAGAGGCTTAAGAAGTAAGTGGTGGGCGTGGTATCCATCGTCTCAGCTTCCTGGAGAAACAACCCCCATTTCTGCAGCAGGGCTCGGGTCCCCCATTAGATGTGAAGAAACAGCACTCCAGCTCGGGAATGGGAGAGCTTCCAGCTGGAAATCAGGGTCACGTCCGAGCGGGGCTGCCCTGCGCAGGGCTGAGCCAAAGGGCCGCCACGTGGCGCGGCCACTGGTCCTATTTACCCAGGTCGCTCGACAGGAAGCCCCAGCATTGTCCCCCGAAGGACTCACCAGAGTCCTCCTCGTTCCAGCCGCGTTGAGGGAAGCTCTTGGGACAGTTAACGTTACTCAAGGCCATGAATGGACAGACTAACCGTGCACTGCCTCTCGAGGCCCATGCTTCACGTGGATGGCGGTTCCCTCGGAAGAGAGCAAGGTGCACGTTGAAACCCAGGTCCCTCAGCGGAAAGTAGCCCAGCTGCTTGGAAGACTGCTGCTCTTGGAGGAGATCGCAAAGCAGATGGAAGACAGGCTTTCTGAGGCCTGTTGCTCAGAATTCAAAGAAAGCGTATATTCCAGAAAGCAAATTACTCATCAGTTGGATTCACCAGATTTCAGTCCAAATCAAAATAATGAAGTCCGAGAAACTAAGCGGTCAAGGGTTCACTGGACTTAGAACTTTTTCTGGCAACATACTCACCCCTTTGAAAGGCAATTCTCTCTCTAAATGTATCCAACTTTTTTTTTAAACATCTATCCACATTCTTTCTCATATTCTTTTCCATTATAATGAGCTGACTCATTGGAAAAGACCCGGTTTCTGGGAAAGATTGATGGCAAGAAGAGAAGGGAGCAAAGCGACAGAGGATGAGCTGGCTGGATGGCATCATCAACTCGACGGAAGTGAGTCTGAGCAAACTCGGAGATACTGAAGGACAGGGAGGCCTGGCGTGCTGCAGTCCGTGGGGTCGCAGAGTCGGACACGACTGACTGACTGAACCGCAGTACATTCTTTTTCATGTTCTTTTCCATTATAGTCTGAAATGGCAACCCCCTCCAGTACCTGGAGAATCTCACGGACAGGGGAGCCTAGTGGGCTGCAGTCCGTGGGGTCACAAAGAGTCAGACAGGACTGAGCGACCGAGCGTGAGCACACCCAGTGGTCTGCCCTGAGACGCTGAATGCAGTTCCCTTGGCTGAGCAGGAGCACCTTGCCGTTTATCCGTCCTGTAGATAATAGTTTGCTGCTGCTTCCAACACATTTTAAGCCCTCGGCTCAGTCTCCAGTATGACCACTCTAGTGATATGAGACGTAGCAGAGACGAGGCCCGCTGGGCCCCAGCAAGGAAGACAGAAAGCTTTAAGTTCAGGATGGCTGGGAACCGTCTTCTTGGGTGTGCCCGGCCACAGGGTGTTGGGGGGTGGAGTGCAGGCTTGCCTGCCTCCAGGGCTTCAACTCTCAGCGCCCCTCACCCCCAAGCCTGGCAGAGGTGCTCAGAGTTCAGAGTGGCACCCTCCCCCCGCCAGAGCTGGGTGGGTTGTGTGTGTGTGTGTGTGTTTCGGTTTACGCAAGATATTTTGGTACTGTGTGCAGGACTGAAGGACAAGGCCCCTTTGTTTCACCTGAAGCGCAGCCAGCTCCAAGCCACTGCCACCGTGCACCCCGCCAGCTCCGTCGGCATCGAAGTGCGGCCAGGGACGTGCGTGGGACTCTCTCCATCTGTCTCAGCCACATATGACCCACGTCCTCCCTGAAGACCTGAGGGCTTGGCCCTGGCGCGAGTCTCCAGGGCTGGCCATGGAGCAGCAGGAAGGAGAAACGAAACGCCACCTGGTTTGTTTTTAGAGCGCTTCCTCCACCCATCAAAACCCTCTGACAAATTGCAGGAGATTTCTGTCCTCAATTTGCGTTGCGGGTTATGCCTTATTCATAAGGCTCTTTTTCCACAGGAATCATCTCCAACCACCAGATTTTAAAAATCAATATTATCTCAAAATTGGTTTTACTCATGTTGTGTCTTGCCAAAGCTCCCAGCTCCTCCTGGCAGGAGAGATTGTGAAGCGTGACCTACTGCTTTTAGCACAGCATCCTTCTCAAGGAAGGCTGCCCCAGCGTTAATTTCTTAAGCTTACATTTTAGTTTGAGAAAGAAAAAAAAAAAGTGAGAAAGCAAACCAGGAAGCACCTGCATTGCATGGACATGCGGTGGGACCCAGGTGGCGTTCTGTGGCCCCTGGGGGGGAGGGGGGACCCAGGAAGGGAAGGTGGCCAGCCTGAGTGGCCATCACAGAGTGGACCAGGCCGGGTTTGGAGTGGTCTCAGTAAGCATCTGCAACAAAGATGCTGCGCTGCCAGGGCGACCGGCTCAAAGTGCTTTGTGGTTTGGGAAGGTCATGTACACACTGCTACATTTAAAACAGATAAGCAACAGGGGCCTGCGGCACAGCGCCGGGGACTCTGCCCGGCGTTAGGTGCCAGCCCGGGCGGGAGGGGAGTGTGGGGAGAGTGGCTGCCCGTGCACCTGCGCGTGTGGCTGAGTCCCTTGGCTGCTCACCTGAAACCCCCACGTTTTTAACCGGCTGTACTCCAATACAAAATTCAAAGCTTGAAGTTTTGGGGGAAAAAACCCACACCCCTCTGCGCTTGTCCTTCTGGCTGCCACCACCTTCCGCCGCCTTGGGTTCAAGAGCAAGCCTCCTTGAACCGTCGTCCACTGCCTTTTCGCCTCATCCTTCCCACCAGCCCCTGGCGCCAGGCCTCCTGCCTGGGCACCTCCTGGCACCCAGTGACCTCGCTCCCACCAGCCCCCAGAGCCCGCCCAGGGCTTCTGGTGGGAAGGTGGTTTGCGGCGAACCCTCAGGGTTTGTGGCCGCTGGGGATGGAGCTGCCTCTGGGCGGGGCTGGGGGAGAGAAGGACCGCTGGGGCGCGCTGCCCGCAGACCTCGGGCTCACGGCTCCCAGCGAAGCCGGGATGCCCACTTCAGGGGGCGCAGATGGCCCTCCTTCACCGTGGCACCAGACGTGAGGCTACCCCCTGCTGTTCCCAACACCAACTCCCCGCTAGTCGCTCGTCTGGACAAACAAGAATGGTCTTTGTATGTAGAAAGCAAAAGCTTTCCCGCTGACGTCACATCAGTCTCTAAACAAGCGATAGGGTCCCCAGGAAGGGAACCTCGTGCCAAAGCCAGGGTGTTTGCCGACGCTGGTTCGTGACTTGCATGATGATTTGTTGATTTATTTCTACCCCATCTTACTCCTCAACAGATTCGAGGCAGCTTGCAAGAGCACACACAGGCAACAGACCAAGAAAGCCTCGGGGCCAGAGGAGATGCAAGTCAGGGTGAGCGTTCGGGTGGGCAGGCAGCGGAATGCCGCCTCACGAGGCTCGAGTCCAGCAGGGCCGCTGAAGCGAGCTGCCCGGCCAGCCGTGGACTCGCAGCCCAGAAGACGGGGCGGCTGGCCGGGGCCAAGCGTGCTCCACACCGGGCGAGGGTGCTGGGGCTTCTCAACGCTCTCTGGGGTAGTGCCCTGCCTTCGGCCTCTCCTTTGGGCCATGTGTGTGTGTGTGTGCATGTGTGTGTGTGTGTGTGTGTGCGCGTGTGTGTGCGCGCTCAGTCTCTCAGTTGTGACTGATTCTCTGCGATCCTGTGGGCTGTAACCCACCAGGCTCCTCTGTCAATAGGAATCTCCAGGCAAGAATACTGGAGTGGGTTGCCCTGCCCTCCTCCAGGGGATCTTCCCGAGCCAAGGATCGAACCCGTGTCTCTGATGTCTCTTGCACTGGCAGACGGGTTCTTTACCACTGGCGCCACCTGGGAAGCCTCCTTTAGGCCATAAATTGGACCATTTATTGATGAAACAGCACATGCTCATGTGTAACACTCCTTCTCTGAATAATTCTGACAAAATTCTAAGCAAGGCAGAGGCTTTTTGTATGAAGAGGCAGTTCCTTGGGGTCCAAGTGGGGGTCTGGGCCTGGCAACAGCTCGGGAGGAGAAGAGTAAGCAGACTCCCCAGAGGGTCAGGCTCCACTGTGCCCCGGGGGTGCCCCCGGGGGCAGGTCCTCAGACTCCCCGACTCTGCAGACAGCGCCCCTCCCCTGCTACTTCTACTATGTACAACTGTTGCAAGGACTCCAGGAACCTTCCTGAGTACCTACTGGGTACCGAGCCCTGGTCTCTGGCTTTGCTTAGATGGTCTCAGTGGAGCCACTCAACAAACATGGGAAATGAGACTGTCCCCAGCCCACAAATCACAAGACGGAGGGTCCTCTGCTAGGAAACAGCAGAGCAGACCCAAACACAGCCGCCTGGCCTTGGGGCCTCCCCCGGAGGAAACGTGCCCCGCTCCACGCGCGGTCAGCCAGCCATGCTCTCTCCGCCCTCTCTCTAGGCTCAGAGGCCCCTTCAGACCAACCTTTCAAGAGGGTGCTTTCCGGACACTATTTGGTCGCCAGGTCCTGGGCATCAGAGCAGCAATTCTTCCTTTTCTAGGAAAACCAATAAGACATTTCGAGAAGGGTCAGAACTGACGTGATCTAATGATACCCGAAGAGGCAGGGGTTCCTGCAGAGACGTCCCTGGACCCTGAGTGGCTCACGGCTGCAGAATCTGCCTCGAGGGCATCCCCACTCCCCGCCAACGTCCCTGGCCACCGCTCTTTCCCTCGGAGTCACGGACAGAGAGACTCGCACCCCGTGACCCTTGGTTGTGACTCAGGTGTGTTTAGTCAAGACTCAGGCGGACGAAGCGCAAGAGTCAAGACAGACTGACCACAGGATGAGCCAGACACAGACACGGCTGCCTGCAGACGTTCTCAAGCCAGCAGACGAGCACTAAGGGCCCCAGGAGAAGCTCCGGAGGTCAGAGGAAGCCCCTCTGGTCGACACTGAGGAGACCGTCCTGGAGAAGGGGCACTGGAGTGGGCCTCGGACACTGCCCAGGGCTTGGGCCGACCTGGGCACAGGGCTGGGGCCCCAACACTGGCACGCATGAGCCTGAACTTCTGGGCATGGGGGTTCAGGGTGCAAGGAGGGAAGGACTGGGAGGTTCTCTCATCAGGGGATAATATGGTCAGAGCTATAATTAAGGAAGGGATGATTTGGTGACAGGGAAGAGCAGGCGCACGCAGACTCCGAGCACACCCGTTGTCTTTAGCTCAGTACACGGGAAGCAGAGGATGAGGCCGGTGCCCAGGAGACGGGGAGGAGAGCTGGATGGTCATGAGCAGCGGGAGGAGAGCATCGGTCCCACCTGCTCGGCTTCCCCGCCCCCAGCCCCAAAGCGGCGACTGTGTCTGCACAGGTGCTGGCCAAGCGCTCGGGGCTTTGCCCTCCGGGAGGCCCTGCTGCAGCCCAGGCTGTGTCTGGCACAGTGGGCCCTGTGAGCCCCGCCCAGGAGGTGGAGACCGCGGGCCTCGGTGTCTAAGAAGGAGAATCTTTCTAAGTTCACGGATCACGGGCATGCTCGGTGGTTGGGAAACAGGAAGTGCTTTTAAGCGCGAAACAATGAAAAGAGACAAATAAAAGTTTATTACGAAAACTTTGAAATATCAGAATTTAGATTTAAATAGTTTGGGTAAGAGTTGAATTTTCAACGTGAAGTTGAATGCTGGTTCTACAGGACATAGAAACAAGATTCTCCCAGAAGTGAATCGCCTAGAAAAAATTATTCTCAATACTTCACCAAGAAATAAAATACATTAACCTTGAGTGTTGTCTTTCAGTAACATGAAAGGTGTCGTACAAGGGTGGTCCTAGAAGTGTCACAGGCCCGCTTGGCCCAGCAGCCCACCTCCAGCGGGACGGCAGAGTGGGGAGCCTCGAGCAACTCCAGGGTAAGATCCTGGGTGGGTCTATAGCCCTGTCCTCAGCGGCCCATTCACATAAAGGGAATGAATGATGGCACGTCTGAATCAGAGCATCGAGCCGAGGGCCAAATGAGTTCATTGTCCTGAAGCGTCAGAACAGTGCTGGGCACAGTGCTGTGCAATTTTAACTTTCATGATAACTAACTGGATTTATACAATGGAATTTTTTTGTTTAATCCTCACCATCCCTGAAATATCTATTCACCTTAGGTACCAACAGTTGGATAAAATAACAAAAAGGTGATTTTTGTTGTTGTTATATGGTCTAAAAAATATTTTTAAACACTTCTACACTGTATAATGTCATTAATTATCTGTTGCGGTTTCCATATTGTCCACCACGTCAAAGTGTATTTGGACACCAATAAGCTTGGATAAAAATACATGGGTGGAAAATTGGCCCAGAATAGGTTGGTAACCCTAATAAGCAGTTTATGCCGTCTGGGTGAGGTACCTACCAGGGAATCAGCCTATTTTTACTTGACATCAGTACCAATTATCAAGGAAAGGTATATTCAGACACAAATAAAACTTACAACTGATGCCGAATTTAGAAGTAATTTCAATAAAAACTGGATGTGGAAAAAATGAGTACCAGGGGCACCGTCATCCCAGGGTTTGGTCAGTGGAAACGCTCCACTCCAGACCCTGGAGGAGCAGAGAGGAGGGGAGGGGTGCCCTGGAGGAGCAGAGAGGAGGGGAGGGGTGTACGAAGCCGACCAGCCGCCTCCACGGCGAGCGACGGCAGCCTGCCCACCGCCTCCGTGGGCTCGCGCCCCGCTGACCACGCTAAATGTTCAGGAAGGCTGCTTAGGTGTGACCCATCTGCCTCTGTGCTGTTTATATAATCCACGGTGAGCTGGATGTGGACGTCTGCAGGAGCCGATGGTAGTCACTCGGGTGACAGGTGGCCTCGGCCTAGACGACCAGCGTGACGGGGACTGTACAGATCCCAGGAATAATCAGTGCAGACGCTGGAGGAAAATTACAGATGAGCTGAGGGGACTGGGGGAGCGGGAGGGGGCACAGAGAGGTGTCGGGGTCTGGGAGGGTGGTGAGGATGGGGCGGGGAGGGAGCGGAGACGATCCAAGTGGAGATGGCCCGCTCACAGGGAGTACTCGGACCCAAAGCTTGGGAAAGACACCTGCGCTGGAGGTACCGACGAGGGAGGTGAGATGTAAGCGCTGGCTAGGGCGGTGAGCGGCGGTCGGGAGTTTGCCTAAGAAGTGACCACACGGGGTGGCCTGGTGGCTCTCAAGGTACACCCTGCCATTCAGTCTCCTTCACACGCACCTGCATTAATCTCTTGTCCAAGCTGAATATTGCCTTTCTTATTTTTTTTTTGGTGCTTGGAGCACACTAAACCAGGCAAGCAGGGAAGTTAGAAATCTGAGTTCTAAGTAGGAGATATACCTTGAATGTACATTAACATGTATCCTCCGAAGCATTATGTACACCTGTGCCCGAGGCTAAACGTGTAAGTGTGGGAGCAGTTTCGGTGACGATACGATTCACTTTGTAATGGATACAGTAAGTAAACAATAAACCTAATACATATTTCTGCTGGAAATAATTCTCTAGTGTAGTTAGCACCATTAAAAAGGCACAAATTGCTCGATAAAAGCATTTTAAGCAATTTAGCGCCAGCACAAGATTAGAAGGCTGTGAGAGACTAATTAGAGCTTCACTCGAGGCTAAGGTGCCACCACATCTGACCGTCAGAAGGCTGAAGCCGACTAGAAAGAAGAGAGAAAACAGCAGCCGTGGTTACCTGCGTGCTGAGCCTGGAGTGGAGCTTGTGATCCGACAGCCAAGGATGCTTGAGAGCCTCACTAGCACTGATTCTCCAGCTGAAGGGAAAGGCAGGGCTTATTAGGGACCCAGCAGAGACCAGATGGCCTTATGTCGAGCTGCCAGGCAATTCTGTCTTCCATGGAATTAGTGTCAGGGATAGGTTACCATCCAGTCCCATCAGGGTAACACTATTGGTAAGACAAGCAAGACAATTCTGGAATCTTGTTCCCACCCGAACATCTTCCTTCAAATAGAAATAACCATTCTTGATGAGATGTCTGAGCTTCACAAATTGAACTTCTATCTTCCTGACCCAGGGATCGAACCTGCGTCTCCTGCTTTGCAGGCAGGTTCTTTACTACTGAGTCACCGGGGAAGCCTGATCTTCAGTAAATGTTCACCACAGGGTATTTAAGCCTCTTTTAAAAACTGCTCTTTGGAACTGGGGTGTTGGAGAAGACTCTTGAGAGTCCCTTGGACTGCAAGGAGATCCAGCCAGTCCCTCCTAAAGGAGATCAGCCCTGGGTGTTCATTGGAAGGACTGATGCGCCTGATGCGAAGGACTGACTCACTGGAAAACACCCTGATGCCTGGAGAGAGTGAAGGCGGAAGGAGAAGGGGACGACAGAGGATGAGATGGGTGGATGGCATCACCGACTCGATGGATGTGAGCTTGAGTAAGCTCTGGCAGTTGGTGATGGACAGGGAAGCCTGGCGTGCTGCAGTCCATGGGGTCACAAAGAACCGGCCACGACTGAGCAACAGAACTGAATTGAACTAAAAACTGCTCTTCCATTAGATCACAAGTTACCTAAAGCCACGAACTGGGCTTTACACATTTGCCCTCAAAGCCCCAGATACAATTCCTGGCGGATCAGGGACAGTGACGTGCAGGGGAAGGAGTATCTGGGGTCAGCCCCGGACCCCACCCTGTCAAACCGCCTGTCTATTGGTTCACGGTGGTGGTTATATAACTTGAAAGTTATAAAACAATAAAGCAAGTATTGCTGGCCGTGAACATCTTAAATGCCATCTGCCTTTATATGTTTTATTATTTTTCTATTTTCTCTCATTATTTTTCCATTTTGGAGGTTTCTTGTTTTCCATTTTTTGTCTGTTTAAAACTTTTTAAAATTATTTTTATTTATTTATTTTTAATTTGTTTTCTTTTTTCTTTGTATTTTTCTTTTATGTTTTTGGGAGTTGTCTTTTTAAAATTTTTTGTTATTTAGTTTTATCTTTTGTCATTATATATTTTAGACAGAATCATCTGAAAAGTATGTTTGACTGGCTCATCACAGTCCTCCACCCACTCCTTGATCCTAAAACGTGAGCCCCTGTATTTCAGTATCACTGGATTCTGAATTATTACCAAGACAGAAAGCAGGCCATTCATACGTAACAGTCACGTGCGCGGCCTTGTGTTGATTCTTGGTTCTGTCACTTAACCGGCCATGTGATCTCGGAGTATCATCAAAGAACATGACTGATAACGCCCTCCTCCCACAGAGCTGGGAAGAGGGTAAAGAGAACACGTCTGCAGAGCAGCGGGCGGGCCTGGCCCACAGCAGGCTCTCCCATGAGACAACTGTTCAGCAGCGTGGAGCCCCCTAGCCCCACTCAAGCCCTGTGATCACAGCCGTTCCAGATCTCAGGAGAGCGTCAGAGTCACCCCGCCTACAGCTCTGCAGATGTATCAGAGAGCCCGCCGCGGGGGTCGGTGGCTACTTCCCTGGCTGCGGTCCCCTCAGCCCCTGGGCCCCGCCTCCTCCTGAGCCCAGAGGGGACGTGGTCACCTCTTCTCCTTAATGAGAAGCTTGGAGATGAACTCCCGGGCCTCCTCCGAGACGTCCTGGAACTCTTGGTCGTCCAGGTCCCACCTGCAGGCCAGGATGTTGTTCAGGGTCTCGGCATCGTCGTCGCCCAGGAAGGGGGACAAGCCGCTGAGTCTGTAAGACACGGCGTCCAGGGTGAGAAGTCTTTAAACACCCTCAGACTCTGTAGAGACAGGTGCCTTCTTGGTTCTGTCATTTAAACGGAAAGAAGGCTCAGGGATAAAGAATCTGCCGCAGTGCAGGAGTTACACGGGATGTGAATCCAGTCCCTGGGTCGGGAAGATCCCCGGAGGAGGGCACGGCCGCCCACTCCAGTGTTCTGGCCTGGAGAAACCCAGGACAGAGGAGCCTGGTGGGCTACAGTCCATGGGGTCACAAAGAGTCGGACGCGACTGAGCGACTCGCGAGCATAATTTTTTGTTTATAAGCAGTGGGTGTGATGAAGGCGCAGTTGCCCTCAAACACGAATCTCACAGAATAAGACAAACGCCTTTTTAACGTGTTTTACCACCGAGTGCCATCACGTCCTCAGATGGCAGATGCTAGGAACGCCTGGACAGTGAGGCTGCTTTATCACTCAGGGGATCGGGACACAGTTGGGGGTGTTTTTTAAGTTACTTTTAGAGCATAGGATGGTGGTCTAGGAATCTGAGTGATTAGTGAAGAGGAGAGACTATTACTTTTTCTGATGATAAAAGAAAAGAATTTACTCCTTTACCCACCAGACTCAACAGAACATGGGAAGTACCTGAGTATGGGGCTGAGTTGTTTATCTTTGAAAGATCTAACTTAGGGCTTTGTTCACAATAGCAGATGGGATGTACGCGGCGACGAGGGGCCAGGGGTCTGCTTACAGCATGTAGGTGATGACGCCCACGCTCCACATGTCAGTGGGGAAGGAGACAAAATCGTAGTTCACAACTTCAGGGGCGAGGAACTCAGGCGTTCCAAAGTTCACCTTCAGCTTCTCTCTGGGTTTGTACCTGAAATTTAGGAGACAACACGGAGGAATGGAGGGTCAGCCGAAAATCAAAACTCGAGGAAACAGGAGCATGCAGTCTATAAGCAAAATAACTGCAGCCGCACAGCACATTTACTGTAAACATACGTTCAAGGAAATCGTTTATTAAAGAGAGACTGTCCAACACTGGCATCGAAGCTTCCCACCAGAGAGCCTGAAGCGTCTGAAACGGTAATGAAGCTTCTCACTAGAGATCCTTAATCTGAAATGGTTGTGAGAAAAGCCACTCGGAATAATTAGAACACCTGAATTATGAAATGTGACCGAAGGAGCCGTGATAACAGACTGTGCCCCGTCAACAACTCAACAAGCCCAGTTTAATGAATAGAGAAGACGCAGCCGTTCACGACCGTCTAATACTCTCATTCACGCACTGAGGTCCGTGTAAACTCTGTTCCTTTAAGGAGCTCATCTCTGCCTGAACCCTTGGCAATCCTGCTCACACAATTACTTTTTTAAAGTAAATCTTCTCTTTACAGAAGGACCAAATACAAAAGACTAAGACAAACTCTTACAAATTATGGATTAATGTCTTTAAATTTAATAACTGCACTGTACTAGGTTTTAATATTCCATATTTTTCTTGCATGCACTGTAGAAACTCCTAAACGTTCAAATTCTGAAGCCAACAAAGTAAAGTTGAAACATAATTTTGGTTAATTCTAAACAGGGATACGAAACCAAGGGGTATATCAGATTTATCTTTGCAAAGAAAGATCACCCATCATGTCCTCTAACCCAATTCATACACCTATGTCCAAATTGACATACCTTCTGGCCAATCCAAAGTCAATAATTTTTATTTGTTTAGTGTCTCGATTCACACACAGGATGTTCTCAGGCTGCCAGGAGAAAGAGACACATTAGCAATGAAAACAACCATCCTTCACTCAAATTGTCCTTGAACCACAACTAAAAATACAACGATGCTCAGGAAAAACATATCAGGCCTTTCACTTTGGGGCGGGCTTGTCTGTGTGGGTATTTTCTCCTTTAATTATGTGGTGGATGAGGCTGTGGGCCCCTGCCAAGCTTGCATGGCCCTGCCTTCCCTCCCCCACCAGCTCTGCTGTTGACGACCATGCCTGAGTTCAGGCCAAGGCCTCCTGCCTCAGGACTTTCCAAATGGCCTGGTGGAGGCCGTCTCAGACTTGACATCCGCTCCCCTAAAATTATTAAGTATGAATTTCCCCTTCTTGGAGGACTATTTTTCCCGAGGATTTATGAGTTCCAGGAGAAATGGCCTGCTTCGTTCCACCAGCCACACCGAGCCCGCACCGGCATGCAAGCAGCCTTGACCCCCAGGCATCCTTTCCCTGCACTCGTCTATGGGAAAGCCATCTGCAAGGGGAGGGCTCCCCCACCCCCGTCCATTCTTCATTCTCGGCGATTCCAGAGAGTTGCTGAGTTTGGTCTCCGTGCCTAAAAGCCTTGACCAAGCGTTCCCTTGGAGCGTGCCTCTGGAAAGGCTTGGCCCTGCCAATGGGATGGTCTCGGGGTGCAGAGGAGGGGTAGATAGCACCACACCTCGGTATTCATAGAACATCTAGCAAGTGCACCCCCCACGTTAGGACAGGAGACCTGAGGGACGGGAGACATGGGGGATCTGACTTAAGGTCAAGGTCATCCGTAAAAGAGAAATAAAGGTTTCAAAGACCCGCCTGAACTCTCAAGCTCTAACTCATCCCAAATCTTCCCTAAGCGCTAGGAGAGGGCATTAGCCGAGGTGCCAAGTCCCCAGGATTCCACGTCCCATCCTTCACGTGGGGTCATGGCTGCCCCGTACCCTGCCTGTCCAGGTGGAGAAGAGGGTAGAGTGAGGTCAGAAACACAGCAACACTTTACGAGATGAGCTAGCACCAGCTTGGTGGTGGCGGTCTAGTCACTAAGTCGTGTCCAACTCTGCTTCCCCATGGACTGTAGCCGGCCGGTCCCCTCTGTCCCAGGCAACAGAACTAGAGTGGGCTGCCATTTCCTGCTCTAATAGCGTCTGCTTGTCAACATTCAATTGTCCATTTGGTTGGGCAAAATGTCACTGGAAGCTTTTTTTCTAAAATATCTCTAAAACAGATGTCTCCAGGCAAAGGCAATTTATAGAGAAGTGGGTGCTACACAGGAAGACTTGGCCTCGTGCTTACATAGCTGATTGATTACGTATCAAGCTGTCCAATTGCCAAAAAGCACCATGACACAAAAGAACTGTTTGCAGAAAAAAAAAAAAAAAAAAAAAACAGCTCTGTGGACATTTCAGAAAGTTATTTTTTTCTAATTATAAAATTAAAGCATATTCATTGAATAAGATTTACGAAACACAAAAAATGCAAGAAGGAGACCATTTTAAGTCACCTATAATCTCCCCTACAGAGAGACAAGCCTCTGGTACTTTTGGCCCCTCTCCTTCCAGGGAGCTTTCTGAAAGGGCGCCTGGTCCTTAATGGCCCATCCAGCTGTCGCCTTTATTGCATCTTTACGTACGAGCTACAGCTAGAACTGCCCGTTGCAAGTCCTCAGTCAACATTATGAAGCCACATGTGGAGCTGTTTGACTTACGACGGGTCAGGTCCCCGCTTCAGCTGCCAATCAAACCCCTTTAGGGATATTTGGAGAGTATCTGCACTCAATGAAAATGCTCCGTGAAAGTGCTTTATCAAATCTGTTCGTAGCCATGGGCTCTGCTAATGACTTTTAACCTCCGGCTCTGTCATCCTACCGACCACTTCCTCCTGCTCCGTGGATGGGAGAGGCAAGCATGTAAACCAGGGCGGTGAGAGGAGCCAGGTTACAGGAATGGGGCCCATGGAAGCCTGGTCAAGGGAGTGGAATTGATTTGGCCCTGCGATCCCTGACGACTCGCAGTAGATGATTTGTTCTGCAGAATGTATATTTTATCTCAGTGCCACTGTGCCAACAGGGAAATGAGAAAACGACTGAGCCACACAAGAAGACGCCTCAGGACCTGAGTGCTGCTCGGGGTTGCTGGGCCCGCGTTTCACTGGTCGTAACTACGCACGGTCCGATTATAGGGGCTTCGGAACGGGAGAGAGCGAGAGGGAAAGGCCGTAAAATAAGAGAAAGAGGGTGGGCTCCCCGCTGTCTACGACAGGTTCGCACCGCTCCCAGGTGGCGCCCAGCCCCACCCACCGTGCTTCTGCCCCTCAGCCTCTCAGCGCCTCCCCCAGCTGCCCTGGGTCCCATTCTGCCATAGCGTCCTCCTCCCGGCTCTAGCATGCTCGTAGAAAAATAATCCCTAAAGTCCAGGGTCTCCTGGAGGGTTTCAGAGGACGGCTGGGGATTCTGGAGAGCTGGGAAGTTTGACCACAACCAGGGAACTCTGAGTCAGCTAAAATTCCTCCCACCTACTCAGACTGATGACGAGAGGACGCAACCAGGATGGTGGCGATGAGGACGGCGTGATGGTAGAGACCACCTCCCTGGGAGCGCCTTTAACACAAGCGGCTTACAGTGAGACTCTGAACAGCAGCCCCTAAGGATGGAGACAAGCACATAGCAGGGAGTGACAGAAATTGAGAATAGGGAGATGAGGCTGAGTCCAGAGGTTTCAAATTCCCGAATACATAGCCAGCGACGGGCTCTGTCTCCCAAGCGGGTGTCCGGTACTCGACGGGGCCCATGGACACCTGGGGGAAAGGCTCGCATTTCCTCTGGGGAAGAGCGCACCCTACCTTCAGGTCCAAGTGGAGGATGTACATCTGGTGCATGTGTCTTATCCCCTCGCATATCTGCCTGGTGAACAGGATGGTGTCGAGCTCGGTCAGGTTGCAGCTGTCATCGATGATGCGGTCGAAGAGCTCACCTCCGCCCACGCTGCGGGGGAGAGGGGGCGAGTCCTGAGTCAGCGCCCTCGACAAGCGTCTGCTCCTCGCGTCTGCGCGCCGCTGACCTGCCCACCAGCCGTGTCTGCAGCTGTGTCTCTCTACCTTCTCAATAAGGTGCCTCTGACGCTGTGGCGGTCCCTGGAGCCCCACCACTTGCTCAGATGGAAAGTCTCAAAGCCCCTGCCTTGCAGGGGCTGAGGCTCTGGGGTGGGTCCTCCGCTGGCATCTCCTAAGGAGCATGGAGGCCCAGGAGGACGCTAGGAAGGCAGGGGTGGAGGGAATTCCAGACTCCTCGGGAAGGCCAGGCTGACTTCAGCGATAAAGTGCTTGTGTGGAGCTCATGCTGGATGTTTCATTACCCCAAATTCTTATTCCACAGTGACAAGCAAAACCCAAAGTGGGGCCTAGGGGTGGGGAGCTGAAGTGAGTCACAAACACGGATTCAGTGTTGGTGAGAATGACTCACTTTCTAACTAAACACTCAAGTTTTTATAAAGGTGATTTTATCTTATTTTTTATAATATTTTTAAAGAGTTTTTTTTGATGTGGACCATTTTTAAAGTCTTTAATGAATTTGTTACAACACTGCTTCTGTTTTATGTTTGGGTTTTTTTAGCCATGAAGCATGTGGACTGTAGCTGCCAGACCAGGGACTGAACCCACAGCCCGTACGTGGTGAGGTGAAGTCCTAACCACTGGACCACGAGTGGAGGGCCTGGAAAGGTGATTAAGCAGGAGCCTCTTAGCTCTGCTTCTAAGAGTCTGACGTGAGCTTTGTTTCCGCCATCAGGTGAAAAGCAGGACACAGTTCAAGGCTCACCCCTCCAGGGTACACAGAGCAAGAGTTAAGCCGGGGCCTCGACAGTACAGCTCGCACGAAGCTAAACCTGTGTGGTCGTCCTGCTGCTTAGCAACAGAATCTCACGTGGAGACCCTTTCCTGAGTAATTTCCTTCCCGCAGCGGATGCAGCTCTGACACATGCAGGTCAGCATCCCGGGGTCCAGCAGGGCCCAGCTGGAGGCAGGACAGGCAGCGTGCTGGGGATGTGTGCATAGGATGGGGGGTGGGGGCGGGACGTACTACTCCATGACCAGGACGATGTCGTTCTTAGACTCGAAGGCATCATAGAGCTGGATGAGGTTCACGTGGTCCAGCTGGTTCATGACGCTGATCTCGTTCTTCACGTCGTCCTGGGGGAGGGAGGGCTGGTTTAGCACTGGGCGGACGGCAGCCCGCCACGTCCGCACCGCGTGGCCCTTACCTTGTCCTTCACGCCCCTGGTCTTGATGATCTTGGCCGCCAGTGTCAAGCCCGTGGCCTTCTCCTCACACTTGTGAACTTGGCCGAAGCGCCCGCTGCAGGAGAAGAGGATGTGGCCCAGATGAGGCTCTGTCCCCCCAGGGCCCCGCTCCGGCCGCTGCCCGGTGGGCACTGAAGCTTTCCGGCACCCCTCTTTCTGACTTGAGTGAGCAGCCTGACGTGCCCCTGCTGTTGCCAAATCTCCTAGAACAGGTCAAGTTCTGATGGAAGCCACTGGCCTCAGAGTCGCCTGGGGGTGATGTCCCGGGCCTACTGAAGCAGGAAGGCTGGGGAAGACCCCAGAAGCTGCATTTTCACAACACCCCTTGGGTGGTTCTCATCCACCCTAAAATTTGAGGGTTTCTATTGTAGAGAAAATAGAATCTTTCTGAATGCATGTGAATATAACAAGCTAGGTTCTCTAAGCATAAGAATGATACAGGCTGTTGGTCGGGCAAGTCAGATTATTTTTGGAAACTGCATATAAAAGAAGTAATCACAAAATTGCATATAGACACATTTAATCAAAGCACACACTACACGCTTCAGCTTGGATATCAATTTAAATGCATTCGTAAGGCAGCTTCTTACAAACGTCACCACCTCCCCAAATACACACTCTTGAGCAGTCTGCTCGTTTGACTTGCTTGCTGTGATTCCTGACTTAGTGAAATGGCTGGGGAGCTGGGGGGAGGTCACCCCAACCCACCCCCTTCAGCCACACTCCCTGCACAGAAGCAGATGCGTCCTGGGCTGGGGGTGGGGTGACATTACTGTAAGCGCAGCCAAGCGTGACCTCAGTCCCACACGCTGATCCAGACGTGCTCTCTCTCTCAGAGCCCAGGAACACAGCCCCAGGCGCTTCAGATGTGGCTTCTCATTAAGAAAGGGCTTTTCCCCTTAATTAGCAATGGCCCCCAGATCGGCCTGGCCCAGCCGTGGTGCCACGTCACTGCTCAGCTTCAGCACCTCCTTCCGTCCCTCTGAAAGGCTTCACCCTGCAAGGCCTGGGGCGGGAGGTGGCCTCAAGGGTCCCTGCTGGCCCGCCAGGCTGATAACCTCAGGCTAGGAATAACTGACCATGGTGAGCAGCAGCTCTAATCACCCCACAGGCCACAGGTGGGGAGGGAACCCCAGGAAAATGGAGGGGCCTGCCGCGGCGTGGGGGCCCCAGGATCCCGGCCCCAGGGGGTTGGCCCCGCTGACTCTGCAGGACAGGGGCTGCACCTCGACTCACCCCCGATAGAGAGGAGGTCCCTGCTGACGAGGCCAGCATGCCCAGCTGACCGCACCCCTAAGCTCCTCACTGAGCCCAGGACGGGGCGATGGGCGGGTGGTCCCGCCTGCAGCCACCAGAGAAGACCCCACGCTGCCCCGGAGACTCTGAGAGTCACCGAGAGACCCCGACCAGAAACACACACAAACCCTGGGGTTGCTCCAAAGCGACTTCTGCAGATAACTTTCCTCCTTTAGAGAAACGGTGGCTGGCTTGGCTTGCCACCGCCGTCCCTCAAGATCCTGATAAGCTAACGCTTGCCGTGAACCCAGGGGGCCCCAGGCACCACTGCCTGCTCCAGAAGCCCGTCCCCCTCGACCGTCCTCACAGGCAGGGGGGCCTCTCCGCCATCAGCCGGCCGAGGAGGAGGAAGCTCGGGTGTGTCTGGGGACGGAGGGCAAAGGAGCCACGGAAGTGGAGAAAGCCGGAGGGGCTTCGCAGAGTCCGCGGCACCCCGACCACAGGCAGAAGCGCGCACACTGAGGGCCGCTCACGCGCTCCCTGGGCTGCCGGCGACTGTCCATGTGTTGAATCCGTGTGCAGCTTTCCCGCTTTCCGCCTCTTACTTTACACAGATTGCTGGTGGGAGTCAACCCTGCAAGTCACAAGACCTCACCGGGGTCGCGGCTGCAGCCGGAGAGGAAGGCCCCTCCTCCCTGGCAGACTCGCCTCCTCCTTCTTCAGGGAGGGAATACGCATGGATGTCCCGCCAGCAAGTCCTTCAGGAGCGCACGTCACCGACTGAAATGGATGATGGTAACTCACATGGTATCAGTGCAAAAGGAAAACCAGCGATGATAAAAAAAAAAATGTAATATGTGCCATGAGATAAACAGCGTTCACACATTTCTACATTTTGCTCCTCGGCGTTCACGCTTCTAAACCTCCTGGAGACTCACACTGCTTTCCTCTCACTCCGGACAGGACAACACGGGAAGTGAAGCAGATGAGACGCGGCGGGTAGTCACCTCATCAGCCTTTCTGGCATCAGCAACCGTTTTCAGAGATGGTTAAAATCACTTAGAATAACTGCATATGATGTTTCTGGTTCTCCAGGTGAGACTGGCCAACATTTATGAAATTCTTAAGATCCATCTGTTTATAGCGGCACCATTCACAATAGCCGAGGCATGGAAGTCACCTAAGTGTCTACCAGTAGATGGGGGATGAGAAATGTGCAGTACATAGATTCAGTTCAGTTCAGTTGCTCAGTTCTGTCTGACTCTTTGCGACCCCAGGGCCTGCAGCACGCAAGGCCTCCCTGTCCATCACCACCTCCTGGAGTTTACTCAGACTCATGTTCATTGAGTTGGTGATGCCATCCAACCATCTCATCCTCTGTCATCCCCTTCTCCTCCTGCCCCCAATCCCTCCCAGCATCAGGGTCTTTTCCAATGAGTCAGCTCTTCGCATCAGGTGGCCAAAGTATTGGAGTTTCAGCTTCAACGTCAGTCCTTTCAATGAACAGTCAGGGCTGATCTCCTTTAGGATGGACTGGTTGGATCTCCTTGCAGTCCAAGAGATTCTTAAGAGTCTTCTCCAACACCACAGTTCAAAAGCATCAATTCTTAGGCGTTCAGCTTTCTTTATAATCCAACTCTCACATCCATATATGACCACTGGAAAAAACCATAGCCTTAAGTAGATGGACCTTTGTTGGCAAAGTAATGTCTCTGCTTTTTAATATGCTGTCTAGGTTGGTCATAACTTTTCTTCCAAGGAGCAAGCGTCTTTTAATTTCATGGCTGCAGTCACCATCTGCAGTGATTTTGGAGCCCCAAAAAATGAAGTCTGACACTGTTTCCACTGTTTCCCCATCTATTTGCCATGAAGTGATGGGACTGGATCCCATGATCTTCGTTTTCTGAATGTTGAGCTTTAGGCCAACTTTTTCACTCTCCACTTTCACTTTCATCAAGAGGCTCTTTAGTTCTTCACTTTCTGCCATAAGGGTGGTGTCATCTGCATATCTGAGGTTATTGATATTTCTCCCAGCAATCTTGATTCCAGCTTATATATTACTCAGTCATAAAAATAAGGAAATAACGCCATTTGCAGCAATATAGATAGACCTAGAGATTAGCATGCTAGGTGAACTGAGTCAGACAGAGACAGACAAAGGCCGTGTGATGTCCCTTATATACCAGGTCCAAACATACAATACAAACTAACTTATTTACAGAACATAAGCAGACTCACACACCTAGAAAAGAAACTTACAGTTACCGAAGGAGAAAGGTGGGCTGCGTGGTTCTAAACTAGGAGTTCGGGATTAACCTATAAACATTATTATATATAAAACAGATAACCAACAAGGACCTGCTGTATAGCACATGGAACTCTACTCAGTATTCTATAGTAACCTGTGATGGAGAAGAATCTGAAAAAAATAGATAAATAGTGATGTAATTGAACCACTTTGCTGTACACCCAAAACTAACACAACTTTAAAAATTAACTATACTCCAATATAAATTTAAAAATATGAAAAATCAGTGCAAAAACCAAGGAAAGTAAAAATAGAAAGATAAAACATGTAGGAATTTAAGAAAGACCTGTGTCTTTGCAAGCACTCTTTCTTCCTTGTCAAGAGGGCGCTGAAGAGGGGCGGCACTCACCCTCCCAAGATCTCGGTCCTGCTCACGGTATAGAAGCTGTTGACGGTGGCCTGCCTAGCTGTCACGATGCGGTGGTCAAAGGGCGCAGGCGGCGCCGGGGCGTCGGCTGGGAGGCGAGAGGAGAAGGGCTAGTGAGAAGCGGCCCGCGGGCCAACGTGCTCGTTTAGAAGCGAAACGCAAGCGGCCCCCTGGGTTTCTAAAGATCCAGGGAACATAGATCTTCATTTCATATCGTGATTTGTGGATCATGAGGGTGACACCTGACACTTTTGAGAAAGGTTGTCAGGACCTCAGTCCCCACCTTCTCCGGGACAGCTTTCAGAAACAAAACAATCAGAGATCTCCATACAGTGTCCAAACACGTAACACTTCCAAGTCTGAGTCATTTACACTCAGACTCCTGACACTGTTTGACCCATTTTTTTTTAAAGCACAACTGGTAAAGTCCACGATTTTAATTAAAGTAGAGAGGGAAAAAAATGAAAAATTTCTTCCGTCATTGAAAGATTTGATATTACTAAACGTGACTTTGCAAAATATTTTGGCCTTTATCTAAGACACGTTTAAAGCTTAAAGGGGCTGCCCTGGTGTCTCAGCTGGTGAAGTCCCCCTGCAATGCAGGAGACCTGGGTTTGCCCCTGGGTTTGGAAGATCGCCCGGAGAACGGCAAGGCTGCCCACTCCAGTATTCTTGGCTGGAGAATCCCCGTGGACAGAGGAGCCTGGTGGGCTACCGTCCTGGGGTCGCAGAGAGTCGGACACGACCGAGCGACCAAGCACAAAGCTCAAAGATGAGTTTTCCTGACTAGAAACAGAACACCCAGTAACGCCGGCTAAGTGCACATTCTCCAGCTCACAAATTTCTCCCACTTCCGACCTCCCAGCCCAAGCGTTTACCCTCCAGGCTACAGCGGGATCTTTTCTAACATACTTTGTTGCTAAGTCATGTCCAGCTCTTTGTGACCCCATGGGTTGTAGACTGCCAGGCCCCTCTGTCTGTAGGATTTCCTAGGCAACAATACTGCAGCGGGTTGCTATTTCCTCCTCCAGGGATCTTCCTCACCCAGGGGTCAAACTGGTGTCTCCTGCATTGGCTGGAAGGCTCTTAACCACTGCGCCAGCTTGGAAGGCCCTGAAATACATAGCTACTTACTAATATTCTTCCAGCACACTTTTCACTTTTCCAGAGTTACTGTAAAACTTTTCTTGCCATGAAACCTATTAATTTCTCCATTTAATCATTATTTAATCACCTACTGCATGCAGCTTCTTACATGTGTCCAAAGGGTACAGAGGGAAGTGAGCCGATAATAAGTTTGCTTTTAGAAATTAGCATTTATTCAGAATGTAATCCTGAAACACTTATCTTGTGCTAGGCACTCTGCCAAGAGTTCATGTTTTTTTAAGATTCGGATAATGATATTGATCTCTGGGCATCTGATCTGATGAGGACATTCTCTCACACCATAAATATGCTGAGAAATGGAGAAGCTAGGAAGATTCCTCACGGTGGCCCTTGTCTCTTCACCGCCCCCCAAAACAGTGGTGGAGTTACAAACACAAACGGTATCGATATGTTGTAAGGTCCCCTGCGGGACATTAGTCTAAGTGAAATTAGTCAGCAATGCTTGCTGGGAAAGGTTAAGATGCTTTAAAGGGCTGGAACCAAGGTCGTTTCCTACCCAGGGGGGTCTCCAGAGCTTGCTGCCTGGGGGCCTCTGCTCCAGAGGGCTCGGGGACCCTGCCTTGTGGGGAGTCCACAGCGTGGCTGGCTTGCGGTGTGCTCTGCGGGCCCCCGGCTCCTTTACCCGCCTCGTCTATCTTCCACTTCTTGCTCTCCTCCTGGACCAAGCTCTCCTCGCTGCCTCTCCTCTTCCCGCCTCCCGAGGCCTCTGTTGGATCAGCTTTCTGCAAGACGGGTCTTGCCGCTGCCTTTCCCACGGCTGGTGACGGGGGCGTGGCTTTTACGGAGCTGACACGCCTGGAAAATAGAATCCACAGCTCTCAACGTTCCCAAGAGAAAACTCTCAGATGGTCACATTTCTGAGCAGGAAAGCTTCCTCGCGGCGATGCTTCGCTGATGGGACAAGCTTCAAGACAGGGAGCTGGCGATGTCGGAGTTTGGGGTGAGATGGAGCTGCGTGCACCCCATCATCCCAAGTAGCTGGAGATAGCCCACATCCTAGAGAGGCTCCCTAACGACCTCGTGGCAACCCCGAGTTAGTCCACAGACCCTTTACAGCAGCAGCCATCTTATGACTCCCTAACTAATCTGATCTTCATTTTTCACTTTCTTCCTTAAAGAAGAGGGAAACCACCGCATTAAAGCGCAATTAAAAAAAAAAAGCAATGGTCTCTGAATAGTTCAGCAGTGAGAGGGGCCTCTACGGGTGAAAGAATTGACCTAATGGCCACTTTCCAACACCTCCAGACTCTACTAAACCCATCTCTCCAGTGATGGACTTCCTTTGTAAACATTAGTGTTGACATTTAACTCTTGAAAAATTAGACTTCTCTACAAATAGCTTCCAAAATACATTATTCAAAAAGGAAATAAGAATTATATCTTCAATCCCTAAAGACACCATAGATGCTTGGATCTGGGTGCTCTTTGTTTCAAGTAGATTCTTGGTTGATCACAACATAGATTCATTCATTTTAATTGGCTGCGTAATTGCCTGAATTTCTATGTGAAACTTCGCAGATGAGGACGAAGCATTAAATAACCTACTTCGAACTTAGTCCTCACAATGCTTGGAAAGCAGCCAATGTACCATCTGATCAATCTGATCATTGTTCAGTTATTGACCTCAGGAAGGATGTGCTCTATATTGCTAAAAATAAGAAACTTTTACCTGATGTTTAGAAAATATAAAATGTGATTGCTAGTAATCACCATATCTGTTTGTTAGTTGGTAGGAGACATAGAAAGTGATAAATTGCCTGAAAATGTCACAGCAAGAAGAAAAAATCATGGCAAGAAAAATCCACACCACTGGGGAAGCAGCTTCTAAACCGTCATTTTGAAGAGTCCCTTCAGTTATCCTTCAGTGCGGCCTTAAATTGCAACGGCTCCTAGATGTAAAGAAAGCGGCGGCTGGGGATGCGAACGCTGAAAACCCTACCTTTCATGGGGTTGACCACCCTTTGTTCTGTCAACACACTGCTCTCTACGTGAGCTCCTGGCCGGCCCTGTTCTGTGTGGCATCTCGGATCCTCCGTCTTCTTCAGCTCCTCCGTCACCAGGCTCTCCCTTAGAGCGCAGCCCCTTTTCCTCCCCTTTGAACACCAGACATCCGCTTGCATCCGCAGAGCCTGGCTCAGACCCAGAGCTGTGAGCGCCCCGCCGGCTCAGTCTCCCTGGGCACGAAACGCCTCTGCCGTCCCCACTCTCTCTCAGCTCTGGGGAATTTCCGAGGGCAGAATCTCCTGGTTCATCCTGGGGTCTTTCTGTCTGAAATGTGGCGGAACTTCTCTGAGCTAGAGAGGCAGGGGTCTTCTCAGCCTGCTTCTCGTCGAGCTGGTTAAGCGTTCCTTCCTCAGAGGAGGGCAGGTTCTTCTGGGAAGATCTCTCTAAAAGCCAGCACAGGACACAGAAGATTTTAAGGAAGGGCGCCCGTGACCGTGGTCACTCTGGCTTCACAGAATGGCACCTCTCTGCAGGCTTCTCTTTATCGGCAGATACGAGCTTTGGAAAGCAAAGTAGGAGAGCATGTGGCCGATGGACTGAGGGCCGGCCCCGAAAGATTCTCTGGTCTGCAGCTAGGAGGACCCAAAGCCAATCAGATAAAGGTATTCAAGCAGCTCCTGACCCAACACAGGCCTTCACGGAAGCGTAACTTCCTCCAGATGAGAACAACAAGGGCAGGCCTCGCGTGAGAGAGCTCCCTTCGTTCATCACACCTAATCTCACGGAAAGGTTACCTGCGGGGGCCGCTGTCCGTTCGTCGGTGGCGGGTGCTGTCTCCTGCAGGCCAGGGAGTGCCCACGCTCGCTCCTCAGCCTGTGGGGACACGACGGAGAAATCAGCAATGTGAAGTACACAGCACGCGGCTCTGCTGGCCGCAGAGCTCCTGGCGCTGGGGCTGCAGAAGTTTCTACTGTGGGGACTGTCTCTAGAATCACAGGACGTTCGGCAGCATCTCTGGCATCTGCCCACCAGATGTCCACAGAAGCCCCAGGTGAAATATCCAAAAGCGATGCCTCCAGAAATTGCTAAATGTCTGGTAGACAAATTCACCCCAGATTGAGAACCACTACATTACACAATTCAAACACAGACAAAAATACCAAAAATACATAGTAATTTAGAGGGCAGAACAGTCTGAATTGATGAAGCCCTGTAGCAACTAGAGTATTTGAAAGCGAATGAACTATTTTAAAAGAAGTTTTATAAACCTCTGGCATTGTTTGTAGAAGAAGGCCCATCTTCTTGGATAGATTAAAGGATATTGACAATGTGTATGTTACCCTTGACCTCTGTTTATTCTGTCTTGATATTGTTCCCATATAAATCAAATGAAAATCAGAGGCTATATGTGACTGGGTTTTGCAAATCAGAAAGTAGAAGGCTACAGTAAGCATTCATAAAAGAGGCTTCTACACCGCTTAGAGCAGGTGGCCCCTTTCTAAGGAGATGAGCGTTCTCTCAGTCCTACTTTCTCTGAATTAGTTTACCAAACCCTTTTTAAATACCACATAAAAGGTAAACATTAGCCCAATCCACCCAAATTATCACAAGTTCTGAAGTTATGCATTATAAATTAATGAAATTCTATGGATGTTCCAAGAATCAGTCTTTTTTTTTCTTTTTTAATTTGGAAAGAGCAAAATTTGCCTGTGGGTGACTTGCAAGCATGAAACACTATGTCAGTGCAGGTCATAGATGTCAAGACAAATTATAAGTGTGCTTTTAAACAATCCAAGAGGCAGTCCAATAGGTTCAGAGCATTTTCATTTTTCAGATAAGGACCTTCAAACACAGAGGCATGTTTAGTAAATCTGAGGGAAACCAAAAGAGATTAGAGCCTGGTAGTTTGGAACTTTCTCTTTTTTAGTGAGAGCCAGGACCGTGTCCTTCAGCTTCCCCTTGTGTACGAGCACAGCGGTCAGCACATCCCCCAGACAGCATCAGCACTTTCTTAATGCTTCTATCATCAACTTCCCACTAGACTGTAGGGGTCGAGTGGGCAAAAAGACAGATTCATCTTTGAATCCCCAGCATTTCTCAGGGATATGATGATGGTGGAGGTGATGATGGAGATGGCTGGTATATACTAAGTACTGACTACATACCATGCGTGTTTCTGAGTACATTACATCATTCATTTCTGGTTCCTCATAGCAACACTTTGAGATATATACTGCTAACTCCATTTTATAATATAGTTGGATAATTTCACAGGGCTATATAATTCAGAAACGGCATGACCAGGATTTTAACTCCTAACTACAGCTGCACTGTCCCTCTGAAAAAGAAACAGAAGATTATAGGCCAGGCGTATCATCAATATTGATGAAGTGTCTACCACACAGCCAGCACCTCAGGAGACAAGACAAAAGGTTACAAGAAAACGCCATCAAATAGAAATAAGTAAGCAAAGAAATAAACATTCATCAGTCAGAAGATCAGAATCAATACGGAAGAAAGGAGAGAAAGAGAGTTTCATTCAGGTTTTGAGTCAGATAAGGTAGTTTAACGAATTGAGATGTGTGATAGCTTTGTCTTTCAACGCTTCTCTTCTGCAGTGGAAATCCCTGGTGGGCAGGTGCTGTTCTGGATTCGTACTGGATGGCATGAATGTGCTGGGGAAAGCACAGGTGGACATAGGAATGAAAACTGGAGTGTGCCAGTGGATTCCAGTCTATCAAAATATGCAACACGGATAAAGTGGCGTGCTGACCCCGGGTGCTGCCTCCAGGGACGCCTCCATGTCGGTGGTGAGTGCCCCCAGGACGCGCGCTGCATGCCACGGTCTGACTTGACCGACAGAACTATGACGCTGAGGAAGGTGAGAATCCAGTTTCCAGGCGAGGCTGTTCCGCCTGCTGTGGAGCCTCAGGTAAGCTGTGCCCTTCGCGTGCCGTGAGGGCTTCCCTCGCCGCCGCAGGCCGCCACAGCCTGGTTTCCCTGTGTCATACTGACATCTAGAGGAGCTTGGCCCGACGAGCTCCGAGCACGCGGCAGCTGCAGCTCTCCTTGCTGTTTGAACAGAAACGTCAGGGTGAGGCTTTGATTCCGTGCACCATCCTTGCCCAGGGCACAGACCTTTCCCTGCACTCCACTCCGCGGCCCCGCACGGCGGGCCTGCTGAACCCACACGCAAGAAGGAAGACCTGCTTTCCGGACTGCTGACGGCAGGGTGGGAAGGCCCCATCGGGCTGCGCCACTGAAGACGGGCTCCCCGGGCGCCGCTGACAGCCTGCAGCCCTGGGCTGGTGTTATGGGATCGCCGTGGCTCTGTGTGTGGGGATTACAGCTGCCTCAGAAAACTGTTTCCTTAACATCCCAATGGGACACGACAAACTAACTGCCTATATGCTGAGCTGAGGGTATATTATTACTATTGAGGTACCAAGGTGAACACTCTGGGTAACTTTAACCTAATGCCTTAGAAATACAAAAGCTGAATTATAAAAGGTGCAGTGTTAAATGGTTAAACTTTGGTTAGGCTCCTCACAGGGGAGAGAGGAAAACAGAGCCCAAAAGAAGACAAAGGAAAGAATTTTCACAAGAAATACGGAATCTCGGCCTCCTCGCCTGCTCCTGGAAGATGACTGTAGAGACCATTTGTAAGAGAAACCTGGTTCTCTTCATCTTCGGCAGACATGCAAACTCCCTGGACCTTAAGGAAGAAAACTTCCTACAGTCCCCGGCAGATACAACCCGCTGAGCGATGTGCCAGGCCTGGCAGGACAGGGCAGGACCGAACCTGGGTGGGAAGTGCCCACCTGGACCTCAGAGACAGTGGGCGGACACCCCCTGGACTGCAGAAAACGTCAGGGACGGTCAGACGGCCACACGAGAACACGACCCTGCCAGGAAGACCGAAGCCTCTTGCTGTGTCCACCAAGGAGAGGGGCCTGCTCCCGGGCATGTGTCAAGAGAGGGGCCAGAACCAACGGTGCTGGTTCAGGAAAGCCTAACGGGAGCCTGTGTCCAGGGCAGAGACCTGGGTGATTTTACCCTCGTTTGATTACAAGATGAATCAGCAGTTGTGTAAACAGGCAGCACGGTGCCTGGGTCACTGCCCCTACCGCGAGAGAAGGTGGGTGGGGCCAGCCCTGCTCCGGCGCGCTCCCCTTCCACTCTGCACAGACCACGGACTTGACTCTACACACTTGCAGGTCTTGTCTGGGCTTCCCAGGTGGCTCAGGGATGAAGGGTCCACCTGCCCAGGCCGGAGCCGCAGGAGATTCGGGTTCCGTCTCTGGGTTGGAAAGATCCCTGGGAGGAGGAAACGAGAACCCACTCCAGTGTTCTTGTCTGGAGAATCCCATCGACAGAGAAGCCTCCGGGCTGCTGTCCACAGGGTCACAAAGAGAGACAGGGCCGAGCGACGAAGCAACAGCCACCTAAGATCCAGGCGCACGGGGCACGCGGATCCCTCAGACTCTACTTCCCTCTTAGTGCTGACGGACGCGCGCACCTCAGACATCTTAAAGAGGCTCACAGTCTCTTATTTCCTTCCCTCCACCACCTCTCCTGTCTTTCCCAAGCGGAAAGCGCTGGGCCCGCTGCCCCGAGCTGCTGTCCTTTCCCAGGAGCCACCCGCGAGGCTCTGCCTAGCCGCCCTCCACCTTCTCACCTGCCCAGACGCGACCCAGCACTGGCCTGCTGCTTCTCGACCACCTTGGCGGGGGGCTGAAAGCCATCGGTGCCTGGGTGCCCCCCGAGCGCCTCATAAAACCCCAGGGGTGGGCTGGAGACTGGCGTTTTGAGCCCCAGCCACACCCCGCGCACCGTAACAGCTGCCAGGTTTGGGAGCCGGGGCTCTGCCCACCCCGGCCCCACCCCTCTGGCTTCTGGAGGACTTTTTGGTTCCTCACCACCCTGGCAGCCCCACCGCAGCGTGAACGACAGTGCGGCACTGGGGAGGCCGTGCTCCTCAGCCTCGTCGCCTCCCTCCCGCCATCAAGGGTCTTCGATCCTCCCCAGGTCGGATTATCTAGCAAACTGCTGCCACCTCCTCACCCGCCACCAGGGACACAGGAGGGACGCGTCTGGGGGTGCTTGCCCAGCAGACCGCAGACCCCTCTCCAAGAGGATCTTGCGGGGAATCTGGAGAGGGAGGAGCCAAGGAAAAGCCCACATTCCCGCCCACAGCCCTGGTCCTGCCCTGAAATCCTCGCCTCTTTTCCTGGTCAAAACGTGGCCATCGCAAGGGACTGAATTCCTCCGTGCAAATGCCGGTGAGCAGAGGGGAGACGCTGCAGTGGGGAACACTGCCTCCCAGGGCGCGGAGTCATTTGCACGCTTCACACAAAAGTGAATCTGAAACCCCCAATCGCGGCCGCCTCTGTCCCCAGAACAGCACCTGCAAAGTTGCTGAGGAGCAGCACCAGGGTGTGTGTGTGTGTGTGTGTGTTAATAACCAATTTCAAACCAGGTACAAATGGGATTTGAGCTCCTTGATGTGCATTTGATTAAAATGAGCCTTACTTAGTATAATTCCTCTCTTATACAACACAAGACCCGACCTCGGAATGTTTTCACATGAAGTTTACAGCATTTTTTCATCACCTAATAAAACCCTTTGATTTCTCCCCGCCGCAGACAGTTTTATAAGGATCCGTTTCACGTGGTGTTCTCCGTATGCGCTTTAATTTTTATTTCACGTTTGCTTCTATCACTTCATCTCCTGTGTCCTGCTCCGAGGAAGCGGCGGGCAGTCCAGCCCAGCCCCCTGGGAAGCTGGCTCACGGGGGTGGTTGCGCTCTCTGGGGAGCCCAGTGTTCCCTAGGGGGAGGGCTGTGTGGCCCCTGGGTTTAAGGGAAGTTCAGAGATCTGAACTTAGATTCACTGAGCAAAATACTGAACCTGCCATGTCTTGCCTTTCCACAGCTTCCCCAAGGCAGCAAGTTTTGCAAGCATATTACAAAGCAAAGTGGCTTTAAAAGGCGTCTCTGAGAAGTCTCTGAACGTGGAATGTGATGCGAACGCTGGAGATAGACTCTCGTCTGTGATGACTCTCCCCAAAGGTTTAGTCGGCTGGTCCCTTCTACTCAGAGTAGGTCTGGGTCCAGCTTCCCCGGAGACCTTGTCAGCAATGCAGACTCTGTATTGAGTGCAACTTGCCTTACGTGCTTCAGAGACGTAATGAGCACTTGCGATGACGGGGAGGAGACGGGGAGGAGACGAGGTTAGAGGCGGGTGCTGGAACTGCCACATTTTACTTCACGAGGATCTGGAGACCTAATTTTCCAGGAGGCAAAAGCAAGCCGCAGTCACTTCCTCTGAAACGTCTGATTAGCTTTCTCTGTGCATCGCCAAGCTCGACACTAAACCAGGTGCCCAGTCAGTGCCTTTGCTTCGGACACTGAAGTCCTTCCCTGCGTCTGTCCTGGGACCAAGGAGCCGGCCTACACACCGCGTGCACTCTAACGCCCCGCCGGCTCCCAGCGTCTGCAACACCGCAGACTCCGACTGAAGCCTGGCGGAGTTAAACGCGCTCTCTGAATCTGTCTCCTGGCGAGAGACCGCTTCTGGGGGGCCCTTCCAGGCACCTGCGCCCTCGGAATCGCTCTGCTGTGATGATGATTTAGTAACCAGATGCCCGGGTGGCGGTGTCTCGAGGGCAGATCACAGAAGCGTGCGTGCTTCCTCGTTTGCGCGTGACTCTTTCCATTTCTCAGCTGGTGAGGGAGTTGCTTCCCCAGAGTTGACTTCTCCCCTCTGCCTCGGTCCCTGTCCACACAGAGCAGGGCGATCTCTCCGGACCTTTATCAGGAGACTCGCATCTCCCTCCATATAAGGGGAAGGGGTGTGATGAGGCCCCTTCCCTAGATTGCTCAGGGGCAGTGGCTTGGAGACTGGCCCAGGGACTGGCCCCTGAGACGCGCACTTCAGCTCCTTTGTGAATTCCTGGTCTCGGGCAGCGCTGGCCTTGAGCCGGTCCTCCTTGCTTCAGCGGGAGAGAACAGACCCGCGGACCCTGGGGGAAGGAGAGGCCGGGCGAATCGAGAAAGCAGCATGGAGAAACACAGACACCACGCGTAAGAGGGCCAGCCCGTGCTGCGCTCCGCGACAGCCTAGAGCGGTGGGCTGGGCTGGCAGGTGGGGGGAAGCTCAAGACGGAGGGGACACAGGGATGCCTGCGGCTGATTCACCCTGATGTCTGGCAGAAACCAGCACAGTATCGGGAAGCAATTATCCTCCAATTAAAAATACATTTATTTTTTTAAAAAGAAAGCGCTATCCACTGATTCCAATAAGAATAACAATCTCTTGTTCACGAAAAGATTGCTTCGTCCATGAACAAAACTAATACATGTGGAAAGGTAGCATTTTTCATTACGGAAAAAAATGCTTTTTATTTTCCACGACGACCGAAGACAGAACAAGGAGAAACCCACAAAATCAGCTTAGATGAAACATCACAGGTTTAAAGCAGATGTTTTAAAGGAATTAAGATAATGAAAGTAGTTTGCTTCCCAATCCGCTGGGTTGGATACGTCCCTGTTTTGTACTCCCAGCCACACAGTTCACAGTAAAGGAACACAGTGTTTTAAATGTTCAAAATAAAACAAAGAAATAGAAAAGTTACTAAATCATAAAATTATCTAGAACTTGAAGAGACCTTGAACAGCATGTAGGCCAAGTCAGCTCAGCTAGAGAGAAGAGAAATGAGAGTCTTTCAGCTCCACTCAGCTGTAGGAGATTTTAACCTTGTGTGCTAAGTCGCTTCAGTCGTGTCTGACTCTTTGTGACCCCATGGACTGTCGCCCACCGGGCTCCTCTGTAAAGAGATTCTCTAGGCAAGAGTACTGGAGTGGGTGACCACGCCCTCCTCCAGGAGATCTTCCCGACCGAGGGATCGAACCCACGTCTCTTTCATCTCCATCTCCTGCATTGGCAGGAGGGTTCTTTACCAAAGAGCGCCCAATTAGCTGAAGCCTTTCTGCTAAAAGGGATGGTTCCTGTACGTACTGGTGACTTTCCCCACAGCGCCTTCCTCCCTATAGTGCCAGCTGGACCCATGCTTCGCAGACTCAGCTCTCCTCTCCTCTCACTAAACACCCACCCACCACCGCATGCTTTCCAAACGTGCACACAGCTCTCCTTGCCCCCTGCGTCACTACACAGCAGGTTTCTAGACACTTAGAACAGGCAACTGCAGAATTGTTTTATGTTATGAACCGGTATAAACATAAGCACTAATCTGTCTTTTGGTATCGGGTTGCCAGAATGAGAAGGACACAGGTCCCGTAAACTTTAAACTTTTGTTTGGAGGGAAAACTTCTCAAATAAGACCTAATAGTCCCCACTAAGGGGACTCTATTAAGGAAACTCTATTAGCGCCTGCACTGGTATCCAAATAGAGTAGATTTGGGCTGGACAGGGTCTGGAAACCAGGAGGGGCTGGCCTGCTTCCTTCGGCTTGTGGGGGACCCACCTGGAGTTCTCCGTGGGTTTCCACAGGAAGCAAAAACAGCACACAGTTGCTCATCCGTCTTCCTGGAGACTGTTGGCCAGACTACCCCCGGAAGAGCAGGAAATAAATCAGTGCCCACGAGGAGGCGACAGCTGGCCGCAGCCCACGCAGCGCTGCACCCTCCTGGAGGCACACTGCAGCTGTGGGTATGCCAAGCCCAGAACCGGAGTCTGTTTTCAGTTAGCAACCTTGTATAAACCTCGTCTATGCTCACGCCACGCCACTGCAGCCCCCTCCTCGAGCTTAATGAACTCTTTCTTCTCTGTGAACCTGACTCACACACAAAGATAACTGCACGAGGTGAAAAGTCATGAGCAAAACGCTCACATCAAACCACCAGGGCCAACACCGGCAACTCATCCCCTGTTCACTGAGACGCATGGCGCGCTGGAGGCTCACGTGCCAGGCTACTTCATCCAACTCCAGAAAATACATCTAAACTGTGAAATGAGAAACTGCTAAAAGAAAAAAAAAGTTAGAAGTGACTTTTTCCAAGTCTTCTGTTCATGCCTCATTATTTTCATGTATTAAAATTTAGGCAAAAGTCTAAATAGACTTGAATTTCACATTTAATGAGATCAGTTCAATTTGGCATTTAACAATCATTGTAAAATTTTTCATTTTGATTTAATTCAGTTATAAGCAATATATTTTTCAAACTGACCTCATTATTACTGGAGTACATTTGCACAAGTATATAACTTGCTGCAGTCACATCGGTCACATCTGAACCTGGACATTTCTTCACCTGCTAGCACGTTGCTGTTGTTCATTTTCTATTCACTCCCACAAAATTACTCATATTGGCACCAATTTTTCCTATGTAACAAGAAGTAGTGTTATTTAAAAATAAATAAGTTCAGTTTCTAGGGTAAATGTCATAAAAAATATTAAGTATTTTTATGAATTCCACTCTCAGTAGCACCTCAAAGTTTTTTCTAAAAGTTAATGACAATTAATGTCAAAGTTGAATGTGGGGCTTTTTTTTTTAATTTTAAAGAAAATTAACCAGATGAGGATTCCAACTCCTATGAAAATCCATGTTCTATAAAATAGGGACTCGAGCTGCAAAAAAATCCTTAACTCAAAAATTCTAAAACCTAGGAATTCTTTTCAAGTGATTAAATAACTAAGACTAGCCTAGTTTATA